>CM063515.1:10857799-11074052 GCA_032199755.1 Ambrosia artemisiifolia | reverse complement strand
ATAAGAGTTATTAATAAATAAAATAAACGTTTTTTTTTTTCTCAACAAAATTTCACTTTCCATATCTTATACACATGTCTTAAGAACTTGTACTATATAACAAAGGGGTAGGGATACTAAGAAAACTAATCCCTATTTGAGAACTGAGAGAACAATTATGGACCACACATTTCTTATAAAGGCAAAAAAAAAATTTATTTCTTTTTTTGCTTTAATCGCACATTTTTATGCAAAAAAATATTTTGTTATTTTTTTCATTTATACATATGATATAGCAAATTATACATATGTGTATATTGAATAAAAAAATACAAAAAAAAATCCTGCATAAAAAGCAGCGATTAAAGCAAAAAAAAAAAAAAATCTTTTCGCGTTAACACGTTGCAACGGGCGTGCGTGATTCAAAGTTTTTACATTTACTTTTCGTTCGGTTTATCTTTATAGATGTTTTGGCACAAAGACTGTTCAAATAAATTGGCTTCTGTATACGTCAACGTAACTTTTCCATGACTTTCGCATATACCGACACGACGTGGTTTTTTATTGTCACATTCAACCTTTGCTTATTTTTATCTACATTTTAAACCCGTTGGGAAGCGCGTTTGATAACCTATTAATTAACAACATTCGAAGGAATAGTGATGTTTGTGCCTTTTTGAGTTTTTATGTACTGAACTTTTGGCTGGTGTCACACAAACGCTTGCGATGGCTACGGTTCTGCTGCTAGATTATTACTTTTTTTTTGAACGGCAAATTTTATCACACCTTAATTCTACCTCACCTTACCTTAATATGCAACACTAAAAGTAGTTATATATATTAAAAGCATATATCTCACCATTTATACTGTGTTTAACCTATTTATATTTTTAGTAATTTCACTTTTCACTAATAACATATGTTTTTTAACTTTAAAACGTAAAAAAGGTAAATAGTCCATTGTGAATTGTGATTAATTTTTTTTCTTAACAGGTGTAACTTTTTGTAAAAAACAAAGTTAAATTTGAAATAAAATGTCTTTTTTATATCGTAAGCTATAACAAATGAAACTGATACCGATCAAATTCTCTCCGTGCAAGAAACCAAACTAATACCAACACCGAATTCCCACTTAATCTCGCAGAGCCCAATACTTACCAATTTAGATGTTACAAGTTAAAAATATATGAAAATCTTGATTCCCAAATCAACTTTGTAACCATCATCTAACCAACTATGCATGCATGATCACTTTCAGGTTCGAAGCATTAACATCCGCTAGAATAAAAGTTGGCACCATGAAGTTCTCCCCACTAGAATGGACTTCAATATCCTGGTTCTCCGGCCTAATCCTCGCCGGACCGCTACTCGCCACCATCTCCAACCACCTCGACCACCGCCCCAACTCCCAACTCATAACAGCAATCGCCACCGCCATTGGAGCCATCTTCTGCCTCCCCGCAGGCGCCATCAAAACATTTTGGATCATGCCACCCTATGTCGCTGCCATTGTCGCCTCCAACGCAGTTGGTTCCGCCTTCCACAACCGCCACCTTGGCCTCCTGGTTCGCGGTTTTGTTGGCGATAATATCCGCAAACTCCAGTTCCTCGACCGACAAGCTGTATCCAGCTGGCTTTCGATCTATGCCACGGCTGGTGGCTGCCTTGGATCAGCTGCTATTGCGTCGTTCACGTACTACATGCTACGAATCAATGAAGGGTTTGTTAGTTTATGGATTGTTTCAATATTTAGTGGGTTGTTATGGTTTGCTGGGATCGGTCACATTCTCACTGCTACTCGATCTAATGGAAACGAATCATCATTTAACGATACTTCAGGTAAATATAGTTAGTGAGTATTATTGATTAACTATTTGTAATAATACAATGAAAATAATTACAAAGAAAAATTACTAATATAATTAAAGCTAACAAATTTTTTCAACAAAATAAGACATGATAATTTAGCTTTCACTAAAATAGATAGCCCCAAGTATTGATGAGGCTAGAATTTAGATTGGCAAAATTTCTAAAATATAAATGTTTGATCCATTTTTTTTTTCTAAAATAGACACCACTTTTTAAACTCATTAGATTGCCCCCAAGTATATTTAAACCATTGCCTAAGGCAGCTAGAACTCAGCCGTTGGTTTTTTTTTTTTTTGGCAAAACAATGGCTAAACTGTTAATTTTTGGAAAAGGGGTCGGATTAATCCCTTTTAAAAAAAAAAAGCGTCGACTCAACCCCATCTTTTAGCGAAATCCGTAGCTAACCCTCCGCTTTTGCCTTTTTTTTTGGGGGGGGGGGGGGGGGTCGGATCAATCTACACTTTTGGCTGAGACGGCTAGAAAACCGCTTGCTAAGCCCCCCCCCACCCCACACTTTAGCATGCCGACTAAGACAAGTTTTCAGAAAAAAGTTGAAAATCGTTTTATATATTGAGGAATTCGTGGTAAAATATGTCTATTTTTGTCATTTTTCCTGATTACAAACCTTAACTAATGTATTTTCTGAAACAGTTTCCGCCAGCCATTTCTTTTCAATCTTCAAGTATCCACACGCTGCCGGAAGTCTAGTCGGAGTTTTCCTCTCATCCTTTTCAACAATGAGCATATTCACCGGAGGCGTACTCTACATCGTCGGCGAACTTTGTGTCCCACCAAAAGACATACTATTCGTTTGGCTAACATATTTCTTCTTCCCAATATTCGCTCTCCCGTTGTTACATCCCATTCAAAAAGTCATCCAATCCGACGCTGTAAAGATGCAAATCTTCGGGTTCTTACTGACAACACTCGCATCAGGAATGGGGCATTACTACCGAAACAACAACTGGCACTATAGTCACATGTTGTTTCTTGTGGCTGCACAAAGTGTAGCTTCGGGTGTTCTTCATGCATTTAGTAGGATTTTGTTGATGGATTGTGCACCCTCGGGGAAAGAAGGGGTGTTTGCTGCATGGTTCTCGTGGATACGAATGTTTGGTGCGTTTGTAGGGTTTGCTATTGGTTCTAGTGGTGTAGGTAACATTAGCCGTTCGTTTGGGGCTGCTTTTGCAGCTGCGGTTGTTGGTATTGTTGCTTTGATCTTTAGTAATGTTAGTAGTTATGGTGGAGCAGTTGCGGCCGGTCATGTGCGTAAGCGGCGTGAAACAGGGTCGCCGGTTCAGGTTAAGAGAATGGATGATCGAAGCATGGAAGTTTGATTTATGTTTATGTTTTTGTTTTTTAACTTCTTTTTTTTATGTTGGAAATTGGGAAATACAAAATCTAATAATTAAGACTTGACTAATTTAGAAATGAAAGCCCATTGAAGTTAGAATTCATATTCGAATTATTTGTTTTGTGTATCGATTCAAATATCCATTTGTTTGGTTAAAATATCCATTGCATGATTGTGCATCTTAAACGTGTTTTGTGCATCTTTTTAAAATTCATTTCTTTTAGCACTTTACACAACTTTAGCAAAGAGAAAATTCAAATATAAATATTCGTAATTTATGAGTGGTCAATTGTAACATCTATATTCATGTTTTAACCTTTAAAGAACATTTTCATATTTATTTTAATTTGAGATAAAAATGATAAATTCGGATGAGATGTTAGACTAAAAAGTTAATAGAAGTCAGGAAATGAATAAACAGGTAAATCAACATTCTAATTTTGTCAAGTGTTTAGAAGTGAAATATTGGTAAAACAAGTTTAAGCTTAATGTATTTGTATAGCAACCTTATAGAGGGATTAATAGTGAAATTAAGGATGGCAATGGGTCGGGTTTGGGACGGGTTTAGGTAATCCCAACCCCATACCTGATTAGGTATGCTCGTAACAAACCCGTCCCAAAACCCGTCGGGTTTGTATCGGGTATCGGGTATACCCGCGTGTTTCGGGTAAACCCGTTAATTTTAAAAACTTATCCGTTGGGTATATCTGACTAAAAACCTGTCGGGTATCTATTATGTGACAACTAACCAATACATTTAGCATTATCAAATACGTATGTAAATGATTACAATGTATAAATATAAAATAGTTAAATCATATAAAAACACTAAAAGACATAGAATACAGATATTATACATAAATAATTGGTGTTTTTTTTGGAAGAAGATGACAATCTAGATGGACAATTAGATATATTATGAATACATATTTTAAAAGATATATAGGAAATTACATCGGGGGATGGACAATTAGATATATTATGAATACATATTTTAAAAGATATATAGGAAATTACATCGGGTATCTAATCGGGTAAACGGGTATACTTTATTGGGTAAATGAGTATATCATCAAATCCCAAACCCGCGAAAAAAATAAAAACTAATCCATACCCGGACCCATACCCGATTACCCGGCCCCAAACCCGTCCCAAATGTGTCGGGTTTCGGGTTTACCCATCGGGTTCGGGTTTGATTGCCATCTCTAAGTGAAATGATTTGATACATTTACAAAGTTAAGGTTCTTTAAAACTATATATATGTCACACCCTAATTTTTTCGATTCACGAATTTTTTTTGTTGGATTTACGCAATGCAAACTTTTAACAAACATGAAATAAACTATTACACAATTTTTTTGTTGGATTTACACAATGGAAAAGTAATTAACATTTCATTGAAAAACAAATTCTACATTTGTTCTATATATATGAACTATGGTGTAGATTGCTAAGTGTAGAACAAATGGCGAATTTAACTTCAATGAAATGTTTAGTCTTTTGTTATGTAATAGTTACTTGGGGTATGTTCTACGTTTGAGTCGCTAAAACAGGGTCAGGTAAATTGAAATTTATATGTGGGTTTGGAGTATAAAGTAGACGTTTTTTTTTCATGATTTGTGTTTGATTGATCATTATTGTATTTCGATTAGCGAAAAGCCGAAAAACTAGCATTTGGGATGCCTGCCATGAATCATATTTTGAACAAAATAACCTCACTTTGCCTAGTGCTTTCACCAACAAAGGAGCTTGCTCTCTGTTACAATTGTGATGTTCAACTTCTGTTTATTGAGCCTTTTACTTTTTATACATATGGACATGTGCATTGATCATAACTTCTTGGCACGATAGCCTAAATGCATTTTGTTCATTAGATCATGATCTGATCTTTCTCCTGCAGGTTGCGCTAACTTAGCTTGATATGGGATTTGAACCAGAAGTTCGTTCCGTTCTAAGAAAAACAAGTTTTGGTACATGACCATATTAGTTCTGAGTCTAACATTGTTGCAAACTAACTCTTTTTGACAAGTTTTGGCTGATTGCACTGAAGTTACACTGTCAATAAGTTTTATTATGTAGCTCTTTGTTGTATCTATTTCCATGCTAACTTCTTAAAACCGTGGAGGTATCGTGATATGATACTTTTTACGATTGTATCTTCTTAAAATATTTTGGACCTTGATTAAAGTCAATTTTTGAGTTCTCTTTGACTGTCGATTGGACGCTTCATATGTGCGGGGACAGAGTCAATTTTTAAGTTCTCTTAAAAAGTTCTTATTCTAATTTCCCATATAAATATTTCATATTCTGTTGTAACTTTTGGATATATTGATAGAGTGCTTTACTATTGTATGCTACTTTTAGCTGAGTTCAAGGTCTGTGACTAGGCTCAATTGAGATTTAAAGCACTTAGAATAAAACAGATTTCATAAATAAATATGCATCTTGTTGCACAACCTAATCACATAAAAGAAAAAAGCAAACAAATGCTACTACCTTATGTCCTCTAGCTCCTTGCTTTCATGCATCAGGTTTAGTTTGATCTGCTGGAGGTGAAAACAGTTGTACAACCAACTCTACCAATTCTTCAACACTTTCTCCTAGTCGCGAGTCAAGATTTTCAATTAGCGGGTCAATTTCCACATAAGAAGTTGGCCTAATGTTGATAATGCTGGTGATCTCAGACTTTGTAAGCTTGTAAGGCTTACATTTGGTCACAAACTCAGCAATGCTCTCTCTTGTTTGACTGCAAGCAGGAGTCTTCACCAGGTAGTCGTAAACCTTGAACTCTGAAGGCGCTACTGGAGCAAGAACCCGGGTGGGATCTTTTGCAGCCCCTTTAGAACGTAGAAAGTCAAGTACTTCGAAATTTGTAAGTATGCCCGCATTTTCTTTGAGTATCTTCATCACTAGAAACCGAGTACCTGAGTTGAATAGATAAAACTAAGTTAGCCGAATTGAAACCACTTACTGCAGCAAATTTTCTTCAAAGCATAATTACATAAAACTCCTGAAACGGTTTAATTTTTTTTTTTATTTTTTATTTCTTTTAATGGCTCAAATATAATAAAACTAGCGAAACAAATGCAAGTTGCATTACAAGAAGAGGATTTTGAAACCAGACCACCCAACTAATATCTATCTTTCTGTTCCTACTAACATACCACCAATTCGAGTAATTAACGATGGAATCAAACAATAAAATTTTTAGATTATTTTTTTTGAGAAAAAGCGACATTATTCTGGAATCTCCAAATCACCCACCAAGACGTCAAAAATAATATCATGCATAAGCTTTCTCTTCTTAGACGAAGTATGAAGCGAATGACTCTATAAAAGGAAATTTCATTACATATAATGTAACGTGTCACTTGGATAATGCATATTTTCATCTTTTGAACTTGATTTTAAAAAGTGCGCCTGACGCACGCCTAGGCGCATCAAGGCTCACTGCCTTGCGGCTTATGTAGCTGCGCCTAGAGTAATTCCAGGAAGCACAGGAAAGGCACATTTTTTTTATTTTTTATTTTTTTGGTCCTAAGGCGCGCGCCTCCTGTACCCTGGGAGATTTTATGCAGAAACATGTTATACCTTGGTTTTTTTGCTTGTACATATAGGTAAAATCATATAAAAACCTTATTTGTAGCTATATTTTGGGTAAATGAAGCTAAAAACCTATGGGATATAAAAAAAAAATTATATAATTACTGCGCGCCTCGAGTACGAAAAGCCCACGGCTTTTGTGCTTGGCGCTTTGCGCCTTGCGCTTAGACCTCGTCGCTTTTGTGCGCCTATCACTTTTTAAAACTGAGCTTTTGAAAACACGCAATTGCATCTTCATACATTCAACAAAGTATCATCAACTCAATTATTCAAATCAAGTAATCAACTACATGTAAGCACTGAAATAAACAGTGAGGATACCATCCCTTAATTATAATGGAGAGTAGAGAAAGGTTTCATAGCTCCTCATACAAAAATTATAACAAAGAGACAACTAGCTAAACACAATTTGTTCCTGAAAACATAAGGTTTGCAACATTCATGTAAGCTTTTACCTTAACTGTATAAACCTTTAACATCAACAGTTTACATAACCATAACATGTGATTTAGGATTTTAGGGCATATGAATTACAGATTAGAAATTAGGGTATAATATTATTAGGTAAAGATAAACTACAAGTAAATATAGGAATTAGGAATAAAAACTAGGGTTTACAGTAGCACTAATATTATTATGCAAGAAATAAAAAAAACAAATTACGATTGCAGCGAGGGAGAATAGAGAGATGTCGAACGAATGGCAGAAAGAAGAATCAAAGTGTTGGGCTTATCAATTTATAAAAAAAATATGTTTGGGCCTTTTAGAGCCCAAAGGATTTTATGGACTGGGTAAGAACTTTTTTTTTTGTTGAACGGCAAATTTCTACTAATTGTAGGACTTGAACCCATGACCTCCCCCTTAGATGTTTCTAGAAGCTTGCTTCTACCATTGGGCCACCAACCCCAATGGCATGGAAATGGGTTTAGGTCTTTAGGATATATGATCAAGTATTGAGAGAAATCGGGTATGTATAATCCGGTTATGGGTTCGGGAATAAACGGGTATTGATACCTTGGTGTTAGAAAAGGGTTATTTTTTTTACACCAAAATAAATCCGTTAAAAATTAAATTTGCTTTTCAATTTGTAAAATAACTTAAATAAATACGGTAACATAAATTCACTTAACTACGAACTTTTAATTTACAATATGAATTTAAATAACAAAGTTAACTATAAAAGTTGTAAAGTATATATAAAAATATAGTTTAAAATTTTGGATATTTTATCAGTTATAAAAAAGATATGGGTTTGGATATTAGGGTATAACCAAGTACTATATTGGGTATAAAAAACCGGTTTCGATTTCAGGTTTTGAGCTTAAAGTGTGTACTCTATCTCTAACCTACGGATAGGGATGACATTTATGTTGTCATAGATATTGAGGAGATGTTACGTGGGATGCTTAGGCCATGGGGTGTACCTTAACACCAAGGGTGTTAACGGTGATGTGACATTTTAGTATTCATTGTACACCACTCCCTTCTCGTGTTAAGGAGCGTTAAAGTGGTCATAGGTTAACATGTTAACAAGAATTAAAAGAGAAAATTAAGGAATGAGGTAGAGTTAAATGGTGTTAAACCATTTCCTTTGAGTGAAATAGTGTGAAAGGGGGGAAATTAGATGATTAAACATCTATGTGGAGTTAAAGTATACCCCGTGGCCTTATGCTTTGCTACGAGCAGGGAAATAACCAAAGACACTGGTGGTTGTTGCGTTGAGGTAACAAGACTTAACAATGATGAGAGATGCCACGTTGAGGTGGAAATGACACTAATGATCTAGATGACCGTGCGTTGAGGCGATGGTGAGTAAACTTATGACATTGAGTAAACTTATGATTTATGAACAAATGTATACATATATATATATATATACCTAGTAAATATTTTCATTCATAGCAAAAAGCTAAAACTGTGGCCAATGCATTGGTCCAGCTCAAGAAAAGAAAACAGTGAGCCCATTACCATATTATATATTTGTTGTATTGTTTCTTTTTTCAGTCCAAACTAGTTACATAGATTTTTCAACTGAATTGACACGTGACACTGACTAAGCTGACCAAATGACATTATTTCATAAGTACAGATATAATAAGTCAATGATTAAATTATCAATTGTAGCATCATCTCCGGGCTCTTTTAACTCCTACAAAAAACACCACCTTCCAAGTTGAACCGTTTTTCCAAGTATGACTACCCTCAATTTTATAAAATTAAGGTCTAAGCATTGGGGTTCTGATCCGCACGCGAAACCAATAGCCTGATCACAGTTTGACCATCTGGTTGTCTAAAAGCATTCAATGAAGCAGTCAGGTCATTGTCACAGGCAATCAGTATCATATCACCATCTTCATCTTCATATTTGAGTTTAAAGCTTCCATGGCTGAGCTGAAACCATGTTGCAACCAGTTGCTCCAACTTTTCCAGTCCGTCTGACAGTCCCAATAAAAACTTTACAGTATTCTCTCTGTCTGTTACCTTAATCGTGTACGTGTTTGCTGCAATATTCTTAATAGGCTCGGCTTTGACAGTTGTCTTGGGCTTTGCACGCCCGTCAGGCAGATCGTTTTGTTTCATCCGGTGGAGTCCATTTTGGGAAGTACACTTACTGTGTTCTGTAAGAGTGGCAGGATCATGATTACCGTTTGTTGCATTAGAAGTGCCTACAACCAGGGTGGTAAGAGCTCTGTCAGATGCATCAACGGCTGCATCTGTTTGATCCGACTTTAGAAGGGGATCACTTTCGTTGGGAGTCCTGCTATATGGCCACCTTCGTATACCAAGACTCCTGCAAATGCGCCTCAAAGTAGACTTGCTGACTACACACATACAACGTAAAAGGTCAAGGTTTAAACTGAGAATATTACGTAAGGTTACAAATATTGGCATTACTAGGGGTGGCAAAATGGACGGATCTAACTGGCATGATGAATAACAATACTGGTGTTGCAGTTGGGTCAATCTTGAGATTTTGAGAACTTCAACCTCAATCTCATTTAGCAGTTAACTTCATTAGTTGTTAACTGCAGTGACGTTCAGTTAAAGGCTAATCTCTATAACAATCACTAAAAGATGCTATTGAACTCTTTCTCGCATCACAAATGCGATGCTCTAACCTTTGAGCTAAGCAAGCTCACATAACATAAATTCGACATGTATAGGAATTCACTAAAGTCTTAGAATCTTTGCTATTAGCTATTTGAATTCTTGGCTATTCATATTATTCATAATTACTATGAATATATTAAAGAATAGAATATATAATTTCAATTAACTGTTAAATATTATACCTAAAAGAAGTGACATGATCTTTGAATCGACTAAAAAGGGAGTAAATGGATTTAGCAGGAGCTAAGCAAGAAAATGAACTTGAATTCAAGCAAAAAATGAAGGCCAAAATCTTATTAGTGCATTTAAAAACTTTATTCCTGTAATATGAAAAAAAACGTTGTTTTATTTTCCATAATATGTGTTCCGTATAGCATATTATATATTTATAATTTATAATATATACAAACGGTTCAGTTCAAATAGAGATATTGCCAAAATCAAACTTCTAAAGGGTATATATAAGATTTACAGTAAATACAAAAATAAACAAATTATATTCTAATTTCTAGGAATAGGCATGTTGACTTTATGTATTCTAGCAAGTTCAGATAACGGCTTTATTATAAACTACCAAACCTAAAACAAACCACACAATGGGGAGTGACGAACAGCCTTTCTGAGTTTGGTTAACCACAATTTTTAAAGCAACAAAGGGTTTGAACTTTGAATGAGGAGAAGCGAGACCTAAATAAATCCACAAGGGAAGGTTTATGTCTTCTCAATTTGGTTGACGGTCCAGTTTCATGGCAGTTAATTTTTTTAACAGCCGAAGGTCAAAATGAGTACTTTTAATGCGGGACAAAACTAGCTAGATGCATTTTTTTTTATCTTATTTTTATGAATACATATTATATATATGCAAAGACCCCCAAGTCTTCAACTTCTTATATTAATTTTGTCCATATATTGAAACTATTTCCTGGGCTACCCAAGTATTAACATGGTTTCAGTTAGGCCAAAAACATTTTGGATGACAACTCAGGTCAAGTAGCTTATGTGCTACTGGAACTGGTTAGTTCAAAAGCATATAGGCTCTAGCACATTATCTATTTGGCTAACATTGTTCGCTATCCATCATACTGTTTGCTAGAACTGGTATAAATGATACCTATACTGTGTGGGCAACAAAGTAGGTTCAATATATGGGTAGTCTTGACGTAAGAAGTTGAATAATTGGGCATCGCCATCCAGCACTTGCAATTTCCCCATAATTAATGTAACTAGTGACTATTCCTTCAATAAAATGATTTAGATGATTTATGCATTTGAGTACACTTAGAATGAGTTTCAACCCATTTGACCTGTTTCATTTTTTAGTTAAGTCTTTTAGCTTTACTGGTTAGAAAGATTTAACAAGCTAGATCTATGGGTCAAACTTGCCATCTTTAGACATCACAAACAATCTATGAACTCACCGTGAAGGCTATCCGCAGCTTCATCAATCGTTTTTCCAAAATATTTTTTGATTTCCTCTAAACTAATTGATGTGTCAATTCTCTTCCTGCTTCTAGCTGATTTTTCGGAAAAGTCAATGTCTTTTCCCTTCTTTTTCCCTGTATTTATATCAACATTCTCCTTTGTTCCCGCAGAATCAGAATCTGATAATTTATCTTCTTCCGTATGCTCCACATGAGCAAATTCACTCTCCTTTGAGCATGCAACATCAACAACACAATCATTATTTCCATTCTTGGCCGGTAGATGTAAATTTTCCAACTCTGGTGGTACGTCTCCTTTTTCAGTCAAAGTTGGAGACTCAATATTCAAAGTAGGAGTAACTCCACCGATGACATGGGGAGACGACATATCACCTAGTTGTATCCTAGAAGTGTTCTTAATCTGCTGTTTCACTGTTTCCACCAAACTTTGTAGGTCTGCCTCGTTTTCACTCTGTGTTGGTAAAAATAACTCTATAACATATTCACCGTCCACTTCAGGACTCTTGAGATAGATAGCTAAACAACTAGTTATTCCATGCATACGAGCATTAAGATGCAAGGGATATTCCTCTTCACCGAGTTTACTTACATCTCCACAAAAGCATAAACCACGAGATGACAATGATCTACCAACAACACCTTGGGATTTGTCCAGGTGTCGCTCTCTGCAAGTTTCATGGAATCCCCACATGCTCAAGTCTGGCACGTAGAATGGTAGAGCAGCTGTTGACATGCAGACTTTCCCTATACAGTTTCTACTAAAGCTACTACAACTCCTCTCGAGATTTCCAGAACTGGCCACAACACTATTGTATCTACACAGACTCCACGTCTGAGCTAGAGGTAAATTGTGAATATCACATATCGTCTTTAACATCCAGGATATTTCATTCAATTCAAGTTGCCTTTTGTCATCTCCAACACGTGCCTGAAATTTAAAAGATAAATTCACATGAAATGAATGTACATACACATGCAATCATACATGTATGTACACAACTCACATAAAAGCTAGTATCCTCAAACACGTTTGGAGACTTCAGATTCTCTTCCTGCAAAGTAGAATTGAATTTATTTCAAAAATTGAACAAAATAATGGTATAAGCATATAGAACAAGTATGTATGTATGTATGTATGCATGCATTATGTATACAGTGAAAGAAAATGAGAACATGGTAACTACCTTCAGTGCTCTTGAGACTTGTCGAACCTCAAAAGCATAATCAGTATACTTTGATGATGTTATGAGTTCAAGTACGCCTACACAACGTCCACTGCAAGGTTCAAACACAGGCAAGTTAATATACCCATGGATATTGTGGGAAGCAGCCAGATCTTGTACAGTTTGTCCGGTTGATAAGCCATGCATGTCCAAACTCCATTCTGGCAACTTTTGGCGATAAACACGTCCAGGAGGACCTAATTCTTCTCTATGCTCCCCATCCACAACAAACACACGTTGCTCAGACTCCAACCTATACTTGTAAAGCCCTTCATCTACCACACCAAGACCAAAAGGTTGGTCCAAAGTAGTTAGCAAGCACCGCTTCTGGACAGCAACAGGTGACCAAAACTGAACAAGCACACGTGGCTCACGGAAACTTAAAACCTTAAGTGCCGCTGTAACCTTCTCTTTAATTATCTTTGGGTCTATGCCATTCTGATTGACCACCAGATTAGACGAACCTATAAATATGTGAATCTTTATTAAAGACACAAATTTTAGACGATAACAACTCCATTTCGTCATACAAACACAATAAAAGAAGGAACAAGTTGTGTGTGTGTGTGTGTGGGGTGGGGGGGGGGGGGGGGGGGGGGGGGGGGGCTCACTCTTTTACACTACTCTCTGTCTCTCTGTTTGTCTCTCATACCCACACACACATACAATTCGGTTACCATGACCCGGGCACCCCTACCTGATGGGGTGGCGGCGGTGTAGCCGCACGGGTAAGGCACATCAGACTCCCTTAACAATGTAACTCTGCTAATAGTTAGTTGGGTTTTTTTTTTATAAAGTCAGTCATCTTCAACAATAGCCGCCATTTTACAAAGCTTCCTTTAGCTATCATATCATATGTTGTTAATAACTTCCAACTAATTACATAAAATTCAGTGGTCAATTTAAACATTCAGATTTTAATTTAGTGCAACAAAATAACAAAAACAAAAACACTTACTGGTAGGTGGAGGGGATTGAGGAGGTTCTTCCACTTCTCGACTGCCAAAAACCCTAAGTGATGTTAGATATCTATTATTCATCTGAACTTGCAAAAGCAGCAGCAGCAGCAGCAGCAAGAGGCAGAGGTTCATGTATGCAAATGTATCTCGATTTCAATGCATCTAAAACCCTTGAGCGGCTTCTTGCAACTGGATCCACGGAAACCTCCATCTTCAATTTCTTCAAGGTTTCACAGATCAATTATTTTGGGAAAGTTAAGGCCATGTGTGGCTTTCCTTATTTTACCACCTTATAACTTATTAACTTAATCAAAAAGTCAACGAGGAGATAAGTTTGTTTGGGTAATGGATTGAGAAGGAGGTTTTTGTGGGTTGAAAAGGAGATAAGTTATAAGTAAGAATTTGTGACTTTTTGATTAAGGAGATAAGGAGGTAGAAGAAGAAGATAAGGAGTTGGAGAGCCAAACATGCTCTAAGTGTACAGGTCCACAAACATCATGAAGTGCACGTTTGGCCTCCTTATAACTTGTTATAACTTATTGACTTAATTAAAAAAAGTTAATAAGGACTTAAAAAGAAAATATTGTTTGGGTAATGGGTTGGAAAGGATGTTTTTGTGGGTTGAAAAGGAGATAAGTTATAAGTTAGAATTTGTAACTTTTTGATTAAGGAGATAAGGAGGTAGAAGAAGATAAGGAGAAAGAGAGCCAAACATGGCCGAACAGTGAAGTTTACTTCTGATATTGTAGTATAGCCGGTATTATGTCTGATTGTGTTATATTCGACCCGTTAAAAAACTTCTGATATTGTAGTATAGATTGTGTTATATTCGAGCCGTTAGAAAACATGTCTCCGACTTTAATGCATAAAATAATTTAAACTAACTTTTAATACGGTCATTGATATAGCAATAAACATAACAATTCGCAAAATAATAGTATTAGATAGAGTGAAATTCCATAATGTATTGGGTATTGCGCTTATAAATTTGTTATGGGTTATTGGGTTACTTAACAAGTTTAAAAGATTTGAGATTAATTGGGGGCAAGTTTAAATGTTAAATGAGTTATTTAAAAAATACACACACACACATATCTATAATCTATAATCTATAATCTATAATCTATAATACATTATAAAGGAAGAGTGATGTACAATGTTGTCATTTTGTTATGGGTACAAGTTTTGTAGCTACATATACAATTTAATAAAGCTTATTTGATAAGGGTAAATTAGTCACTTAGAGGTACATTAAGACACTTAGAAGGTTATTATTGTAATTTTATCCAACCTCTTTAGTTAAAATATAAATATTGATTCCATCCTTACCCTCACATACCCTCTTGCATCCTCTTGTAACCGATCCCATATTAGAATGACACCGAGTCGTTTTTTATTTATTGGAGCAATTGAATCTCATTGAATTACTGAATGAAACCGTTATATTATAGCCCATTAAATGACTGATTGAATGAAGTAATTGAACGGTATGAGGGTGCTAATTCAATGATGGAGGAGTTTCTTTTTGCTAATAAATTTAGGTTTAAGAAAGGGTTTAAGTATGTTAGGTTTTATCTTGAGGATGATAAGGTTTGTAGTGTGAAAGATGAGGAGGTTGAGGATGGGATTGTTGAGTATGGTTCGGATCAGTCGTTGGGTGAATCGAAAGGTGAGGTTGAGGGAGGAAGGCAGTCGCTTAGGTTGGCTAGACCTTTGAGTTTAAATGCGTTTGATTTGATATCACTTTCGCCTGGTTTTAGCCTCTCGGGACTGTTTGAGAATGGGAGTGAAGAGTCAAGATTTGTGGTGGGAGCTTTGGTTTCTAGCGTTGTACTGAAACTGAAAAAAATGGCTAAAGCGGTTGGTTTTTCGACCAAGAGAAAAGACTGCAGGGTTACTTTGGAAGGGTCAAAAGAAGGGGTTAAAGGCCAGTTGGTAATCACACTTGAGATTTTTGAATTAACACATGATTTAAGGGTTGTAGAAGTTAAAAAGAAATCAGGGGATAGGAAGGAATATGAAGAGTTTTGTGAGCTTGAACTCAGATCGTGTTTCCAACCTCTGATGTTGTCGGGTTATTCTGGTGAATCATCAAGCTTGCTTTCTGATACCGATGGATCAAGAAGCGGGAGTTAAAAGGGTATGATCTTATTGCATTTACTTACTCTTGTTGATCTTGTTTATCGGTTTCTTGATGCTAAATCATGAATTCTGTCTGTTTTTGGTTTTCATTGATCAATTAGATTTATTAATATCCATATAACTAGCCATTAAAAATATGGTTTAATTGTTGCTTATTGCAAGTTTGTTCTAAAATGTTTTTACATGTTTTTAGATAAAGACAACTTTTGTTATCGGGGATGGGCGGCATGTTATGTTTTGGAAGGACTACTGGGCGTTTGATAATCCGCTGATGAGGAGCTTCCCAAATTTATTTGCGTTGGAAAAAGATAAAAAGGTGGCTGTAGCAGGGAGGGTTAGGGCTGAAGTCAGTCGGGTGGTCCTCAATTTTAACTGGTTGAGAGCTCCTAGTTCGGCTGAGGAGGTGTCGGAGCTGAATGGGTTGATGTTGGCTTTATCTAATGTATCTCTTGGTTCTAACACGGATACATGGGCTTGGAAGTTGGATACATCAGGTATGTTTTCTGTTCGAATCTTGAGGACCAGAATGCAAAACGTTACTTACACTATCAGCAGTATCAATTTTGAGTGGAACAAATGGGCTCCCTTAAAGGTAAATTTTCTAGCATTCGTGTAATGTTAAAACGGATACCTACGTTGGTGGCTTTACATAGAAGAAACATTGTTGTCGGTTCGTTGAGTTGTCGTGTATGTGGTCAAGAGGATGAATGCGCTGAGCATCTTTTTGTTTCATGTGGTTTTGCCCAGCTGGTGTGGGATTCGCTGTCCCAGTGGTGCAGAATTCGTCCAGATTATGCTTTCGGCGTAGGCGACTTGGTGAATTGTCACTCATCTGTTAGCGGCTCAAAGAGATGGAAGAAGGTGATTCACACTATTATTCAATCGGCTATTTGCATGGATCAAGGACTTTGAACAACCCCATTCGTATTGATTGATACCAATAGTCTTGTAAGTCTCTCTACTCTATTGTTTATGTGTATGTCATATGAGTTTCTTACGTCATTGTCTCTCTACTTTGTTGTGTGTGGTAATTTTATCTTCTCACATGAATGTTTAAAGTAGTTTCAGAATTTAGATCCACGCCTTTCTCAAATTTCTCTTTTTTCTCTCAATCTGAAACCCTTGGCTCTCTTCCTTGTTTGCAGGTTTGTTCCTATTCTTGTTCCTGATTTTATTTTGGTGGTTGTTATTGTTCAACTTTGTTCTAGCATATATTAATTTTTTTATCTTGTTTTCTACATTCCAAGTTGATGTTGTTGGTGTAACAATATGTTCTTGGTGTCACAGTCGCAAAATCAATTCTGGGTT
Organism: Ambrosia artemisiifolia; assembly: GCA_032199755.1. Taxonomy (NCBI): domain Eukaryota; kingdom Viridiplantae; phylum Streptophyta; class Magnoliopsida; order Asterales; family Asteraceae; genus Ambrosia; species Ambrosia artemisiifolia. The sequence goes on along the minus strand of CM063515.1, from coordinate 11,057,062 downwards.
TGCATTTGTGAACTTTACAAAACCTAAATGGGAGATGTGTTTAACTGGAAATGTTGGAATCTGTTTCATTGTTCAAAGGTTGCTGACATTATACTTTTCTAATTAAATAAACTATTAATCAAGAATTTATTTTATTGTTACACCTTTAATTTTTACTTGGTGTCATTTTAGGGTATGGAAGCTTTGATATTACCTATGTTTTTTGTTAGTGAAGCATTAACATTTGCATAAGCATAGTTTTTTTTACTGTGATTCCTTCCTTCTTCAAAGGATTACAACTGGCTCTAAAAAGAGAAAGTGTCGGCTGAGGAGCCGTCCAATAAGGTATCATAAGTAAAATTAGCCCTTAAACTTCCGCTCTTAAAAGATGGTGCATTGGTGAGACGATTTTTTTATTACTGCCGTGAGTAAGCTTCTCTTCACATGTACATTCCTTTTGTTGGTAATTTTAGTGTTATCAACATGATAGTGGTATTGGATTAACTTGTCGAATGGTTTGATCTCGTTAGTCATTAACCGAGTTAGGAGATGCAGGAGTGCGGGCTCGGTTGTCACTAATGAGATTGTGTGTGTTATTGGTTTAAGTAGTTAAAGTATAAGTTCATTGGAGTTGGGCCTATTGGATTAATGGCCTAATTAACTAGAGTCGAGTTTATTAATGGGCTATTAATTGAATGGAATAAAGGATAGGGCCTTGTTTTGCTCTTGCACAAGGCTATAGGCCAAATGATTTTACCACATGGATATATGTGAGTTTTTTATATTGTATAACTTAAAAAGTAAACCAATTCTAATTTTCTAGAGAGATAATATCTCTAGAAATTTGGAGGTTTTGAACACACAACAACCAATTCTTATTTTGATTATCGGTGCAATAATACTCAAAGAACTAAATCCGATTCTTGTGTATATACTACGTTTAATCCGTTCAAACATTTGATTGTACCGATCAAATAGTTTGTTCTGATAGTGATTACACGACTCGTAGTATAATCCAAGTGATTCCCGATTTCTTCTACGGTTTCGATTCAATAAAACCAACAAAGAACAAACTATTTGATTATTGAATCGGAAGCCGTTTCAGATTTGATGTTTATTTATGTTGGATGGTTTTGTGTATACAGAAATCCGATTTGAAATCACAATTTATTTGCGGGTTTGTGTTTGACTAACTTTACATGTTGTATTTTTTATTACAACATCCAATTTTGAAGTTCTGAAAATAACTTCAAATTATTGGGTTTGAATCAGTTTGTTACCAAAAAGATTAAACTTTTTTGAATTGTTGTTCGGTTCAAACTTCGAAGTTGGTAATTGATTAAATGGCCACTTTTCTGTGAATTTGGATTTCTATTTGATTCTCTTCAAAGCGTTTTGGATTTACAATCCACTTGTAAAATTTGTTTTTTATTGCAAATTTGATTTTCTGTTAGAATCAAATTGGGTACCGTTCACGGTACTTACGGTTTGGTTTGTTGGGGTCTGTTCGATTAAAGAAAGAAAGGGTTACTGTTTGTTGTGTTCGATTTTGATTTGCCTTGCAATTTCTTATTTTGTTTAAAATCTATAATGCCGACTGGATAATCGCCTAAGATATACAAATGAGAACCATATGTGAAAGAGGACTTACTCTGTTCGATTGTATTAGAATTTCCGACTGTTCAATTGGTTTTGTTCGTTTGAATATTGAATCCATTTGTGTTGTTGTGTTCGAGTACGAAATCGGAAAGTTTGCGACATGTCTAATAATTTTGCAAAATGGATTCAAGAAATCAACAAGAATTTATTCTTTGTTGTGGTTGTTTGTTCGAATTGTGAGGAACCAAAAATGAAAAACTGATGACTAGCGGAAAATCGGTTGGGTTTCTGTATATAGAACAGGGATGGAAAACATATTCGTTGTTCTTGTTGTATTTTGCAATTTAAAACTACCTGTGAATTTTCAATCCAAACAAGAACGATTTGTATGTTGTTCTTGGTTCATGTCCGGTATTCAACTGAGATTGAGATGAAGGATGAAATTTTGTTGTTGTTTGGTTCTATACGATTCTGGATTAGAGTTTGCGGTTCGTGTTGATAGCCGATCTGACATGGAGATGACATCAAAGGCATTTAGATCACCAAGTAAGTGAATTATTCCTTCTTATTATATGAATCATGATTGACTTAATACTAGTATGATTTTGATTGTGATAAAGAAATTATGCATATTATATATTAATATTTAGAGGAGTGATTTGTAAATCATAAAAGATGGAGTTTTATAATTGAGATAATCTCCGAGTGATTTTGACTTTAGTTTCATGTGGGTTTTATAGTATTATTTATGAATAACTGAATTCATTATCTTTAATTTGAAAACAATTGATTTGGAATTCAATTGTTTTAATCGATTGCAAACTGTTTCATTTGTAAAATTCATAATAGATTAATGGAGTTCTCATAAATGGTGTGTTAATAATTTAAAAAAAAAAAAATCCCATCCTGGTTTATAAATTTAGGAATCACGGCTTGGGTTTTGTTTTACTGAGTGTGTTTTATTTCAAAAGATTTTGGAGGATAATTCTTTTTAGTTCAGGTAACCGCCAATTGATTTTGAAATAATACATTCTGTTGCTATTATGCACATGGTCTCAAAGTTGTTGTCATGATTTTGAAACAATACATGTTGAAATAAGATGTGAGTGGTACATACTTACATCTAAGTTTTATAATCAGTATTATCATTCGACCATTTTGATTTTACTAGGTAATTTTAAAGTTGGTTTGAAATACGGTTAATCTAAATCACCTACGAGTGTATTTTAATTGCTTATATATTTGTAACTCAAATGCAAATGGTTAATGATGGTTATTTTAATAATCGTGAATTTCTTAACCATTTTGAGAATTGGTGACAACACTTCTAAATAAAATTTGAAGGTTAGTTTCGTTCAAGAAAATTGTAAGCATATCGATTTTGATTTCTTATTGTTCTATGTATACAATAATTATTCATTTTGAATTGTAATAGTTATCAATGAGTTAGTAAAGTGAACATGGATTACATAGATGTGAAAACATATATGTGTAGAATCACATGGTGGAAATTCTATGTCAAATAAAATAGCTTACTTCTTTTACGGATATTAAAAGAGTCTACGCTATTGGAACTATTCTATAGTGATCCATGTAATTTCTTGGGAAAAAGCATCTATGAGAAGTAAAAGTATGTTATTACTTTTATAGATGATGTCTCTAGATTTTGATATGCATGTTTGTTCCATGCAAAGGTTAAAGTCTTAAATAAATTTAAATTGTTTTAAGACTTAGGAGGAGTAGTAAAAGGAATAAGATTATCCTTCTAGTGTTGTTGTAAGTCTTACTTGAACATAAAATAAAGACTTTAGGGAGAAAGGAATATATGGTCTATTCATAAACTAAGGTGAAGGTCTTTAGTTTCTATGTCTTAGAACTAATGACTAGGTGTACGTAAACACTGTCATAGAATCAAGGGATATAATCCATAATTCTCATAATAGGGTTTTGGTCCTATTGAGAATGTAGTTGTTGATTCTGATAAAGAATATGCTAGTATTGACAATATATTTGTTCTTTCTGAACCTAGGAAACACATGAGAACAAGAAAAGCTAAGTCTTTTGGTTCTGACTTTCATCTTTATTTAGTTGAAGGAACCAGAACTTAGGTTGGACAGCAGGATCAATATTGTTTTAATATTGAAGATGATCAATTCCTAAATAATAATAATAAATAAATAGATCAATCAGATATTTATGTACGTACCAGTCTTAATTCCTCCGGTAAAAGAGTAATCGTTTGATACGAAGGGTCTAGAGGAGGCTGTTGGTATCCTAGGAATAAGGATAAAACAGAGGAACAAGGGTATGATAATGACACAGTCTCATTACAGTGAGAAATTGTTGAATAAATTCAATTACCTTGTTTGTTATCTAGTTGGTTCTCATATAGGTCCTAATATCTAACTTGTGCGTAATCAAGATGAATCTATTTCACATATGGAGTATTTAAAGCTATTGGATGCCTAATGTACAGTATGATTTGTACAAGGCCTGGCATATCATATGTTGTGGAAAACTGAATAGATTTATCATTAATCCAAGTACTTGGTACTGGCAAGCTGTGAATAGATTGTTTTTATACATGAAAAGAACCACGATCGATGGTTTATAATTTTCAGGTTTTCCTTCGATTTAGAAGGGTATTCTTATACAAGTCGTATAACTAAGTAGAGTTGTTTGTATGCTCTCTTGGGGGAGGTTTCTTTTCTTAGGCATTTAAGAAACGAACTTGCATCATTTGACAATGGAATGTGAGTTTGTAGCATTTGCAACAGCTGGTAAAGAAGCTGAGTGGCTAACAAACTTGTATTATGAAATTACATTGTGGTCTAAACCGATATCACTAATATCTATCAGGTATGATAGTGCTGACTAAATATTATAGTCAGGTGTATAATGGAAAGTCTAGACAATTATGTGTTATACATAGCATGATTCATGAGCTCATCGTGCATGGTGTGATATCTGTTGAATTTTTTAAAATCTGAGTATAATTGGCTGATTATCTAACTGAAGAGTTAGGAAGAGATCTCGGGAATAAATCAGTCATAGGGATGGGTTTAAAGTCCACACTTTAATATCCTATGTCAAGATACTCAATTCCCATCTAATACAACGTTAGATGCAGAATTCAATGTGGAAAGCTTGCCATAGAGATATTGGAACACATGTTTAGAATCATCCCAAATTTTGTGTTCAGACTGCAAGATAAAGTAGGTTGAAGTATAACTTCTTAATAGTCCTTTGCATTTGCAGGTGCAAGAATAAAGAGACTACCTATAAGAGTATGAAGTTTAGCCGCTTCAAGAAGCTTGGACTTGGCTTTGATATACTCTTTGAAGGATTGGACACTGGCTAGTAAAATATAGTGTCAGGTAAGAACATATGGATTTATAAACTTATGTGTATTTTACCTTCAAGTATTCAAATGGATAGCAAGGGTTCAATCCATAGAGACACCCCGATATTCGAATATTTGGATCGTGTAATTTACTAAGATGGAAATTCAATCCTCAGGACATTTCCATTTATGCATAAGTTTGAGCTTCTTTGAGAATTAAGTTGAGTTAATCATGGATATCACTAAAATGGGGGAGGATTGTTGGTAATTTTAGTGTTATCAACATGATAGTGGTATTGGATTAACTTGTCGAATGGTTTGATCTCGTTAGTCATTAACCGAGTTAGGAGATGCAGGAGTGCGGGCTCGGTTGTCACTAATGAGATTGTGTGTGTTATTGGTTTAAGTAGTTAAAGTATAAGTTCATTGGAGTTGGGCCTATTGGATTAATGGCCTAATTAACTAGAGTCGAGTTTATTAATGGGCTATTAATTGAATGGAATAAAGGATAGGGCCTTGTTTTGCTCTTGCACAAGGCTATAGGCCAAATGATTTTACCACATGGATATATGTGAGTTTTTTATATTGTATAACTTAAAAAGTAAACCAATTCTAATTTTCTAGAGAGATAATATCTCTAGAAATTTGGAGGTTTTGAACATACAACAACCAATTCTTATTTTGATTATCGGTGCAATAATACTCAAAGAACTAAATCCGATTCTTGTGTATATACTACGTTTAATCCGTTCAAACATTTGATTGTACCGATCAAATAGTTTGTTCTGATAGTGATTACACGACTCGTAGTATAATCCAAGTGATTCCCGATTTCTTCTACGGTTTCGATTCAATAAAACCAACACCTTTCAGCCATATTTTTTTTATATACATGTTGATTTTGTAGTAGCTTAGAATTGGAAAAATGGGCGGGTTCGTAACGAGTCTAAAATGGATGTGAGTCCTTTTTTTTCTAATTTGATGAAGTAACAGGATTACAAAAGAGAAGAAGTTGAGTGCAACTTACATAATCACTGTTGTACAAAAGCTTGGGTGCTCAATTTTCTTATTGCCCGAAGACATCATTGACATAACCTAAAATGGAGGTGACCATTTTGACCCGTCACAGTAAACAGGTCAAATACATGAGTACATCCCAAAATGAATTTGAAGCATAAAACCTTATAAAATTTTATTTTGATTATTAGACCATTAAACCTTATAAACATACTTTTTTTCATGAAGGTAAAATGTTAGAAGTTAATCGAGACATGATCTAAATAAAACTCAAATTAACTATTACTATGGCAATCATCTCATTGCAATCATACAACAAAATCAACAATAAATATGAATATGTTTACGAGATGCTCTTGCTCTACATGATGTCATGCTACTGTCAAGAATCTTACCTTTTTTAACTCAGTTTTGTGTATAAGATGAAATACCATGTTTAGTCAGTTTATGTCCTTAATTAGGGATAGAAGCAAAATTTGAATGATGATGTGTTTATGTATAGGAGTAATCTGAATATTGTGTGTAGGATGAAATTTAGATGCTGATACCACATAGCAAATGAATATTGAGCTCATAGAAGTTAGTTTTTAGTGAGTATTTTGTGATTTAAACAAGTTTAGAAATTCTTACTACAAGTGTTTTGTTGCGGGAAATTTGGACCAAAAACAAAATTTGGGGCGTAAACGAGCCGAGCGCTTGTGAAAAGGTTGAATGCATGTCATCGACTCTATCAGTACAATTCTATGCATTCAATCCGTTTATCTTATTTCGGGTGTAACGTTTTTTTATGTCACTAGAACAATAACATCGTTGAAGACTTTAGTGCATCATGTCAAGCATCTACACTCCAATTCAGGAAGAATATAAACATAGAATAAACAATGTTTCAAAGGTAATACGTAGTATGGTAATTTGCTAGCATTTTTTACTCTCATTCATAAGAAGATTGATGTTATTAAGGCATTAATAATATTAACAAATAAAACTTAATCTTGTGTTACCAAAGGCTTGACACCATGGTTGATGGCTTGTTGGTATAACAAAAGGAATTGAGATGATGACCGCTCTTCAAGTCATTTTGTATAAACTAAAATACTAAAATTAGAGGTAGTAAAATGGATGGATTGAGTGGGTTGTGGTTAACGAGTTAAATGGGCAAGAAAATTGTCGTTATTAAGGAAATAATGATATTAACAGAGGCTATGTGAATTTTTTTTCCTTGTAGCTATAGAGGTTTGCACAAGACATTGCAGAATGGAAGTTGACCGCTCTGATCTACACATGTGCGACTTCGGTCCAGTTATATTGAGGGGTTTATGATTACAAATTTGGTTCCGAAGGCTGTTGATGACTGAGTTAATGGATCACGGTTGTAGACATTGGTGGTGGTCCTTGGATGCTGCTAGGAGCTTATCGGAATGCGTGTGGAGATGTTTCCCGAGTTCACTTAAAAGGAGAAAAGAAAGGAAAGGGAGGGAAAGATGGGGAAGGTGTGGTCAAGATTGGTCAGCTTTGGTTAAGCGGGTCAGCATATCCAGCCAAACATGAGCGGAGTTTCAAGCACCCACACCCAACCTACTTAATTCTTCAATTTTCTTATCTATCGCGGATCACATGTCTGTTTATATGAGCTTAATCGAACCAATCTACTATTGAAATGCAACCATCATCTAGAAGGGTTTTATGATGAGATTTCTTTAATATCTTTAAGATTTTCTTTACATAAATAAATTGATTTTTAATTGTTTAAGTTTGAATTTTCTTTTAATTGTTTTTGATAAGACCTAACTATCATCTAGAAGTGTGGTACTCTCAAAAAAAAAAAAAAAAAACATCTGTAAGGGTGGTATGATGAGAACAAGGTGAACACATAGTTCAAAGAAAGAGAATACAATCCACCAGTCGTGGCATTTGAATGTTATGTGCCCTGAAGATAGTTTATTATCAATTAGTTAATACATTGAATAAAAATAATATAAATAATAGTTTGTTTAGGCTCGTGAACTCGATAAGTGAAGCTCGAACTCGGGGTCCGTTTACCAAACAACTTTAAATGAGTGGTAAATATTATTAAATATTAAAAAAAAATATTACACTAGGCTCGATAAGGCTCGACGAGCCTAACGAGCTTCACACGCCGGGCTCGAGCTCGATAAGGCTCGCCTCGTTTTGAGCTTTTTACCGAGCCGAGCTTGAGCAGCTTGCGAGCGGCTCGGCTCATTTGCACCCCTAGAAATAGTTTACGTTATCTTTCTTTTGGTTGACTGCATTGGATATGTGATTATGCATTTGACTATTAATTGCATGTTATTGGTGTTGTGGAAGATGTATCACCGTGATGTTTAGTGATGGTGTGAAACACCACACTATTATGATGTGTATCGTGATTGTGAAAGAATGTGTGTATAGGGTGTGTGGTTTGTTTTGGGTGATTGATTAGGTTTTTCTTTTTTTTTTGTTTTGTGATTGGTGGGGAATGATTTAGTGATGTTGTGATGACCACCCAATGTGTTTAGTGATAAATGTGATGAATGTGAAAAGTTAAGATGACATAACGTGATTAGTTGTGATAAAACGAGTTTAGTGATTGTGCAATGACCTACCCCTCCCTCATAAGGCAAAGATAAATTGATGTTACGAATAAGAAAACTAACTTAAACACAATACAATATATGATTAAAGGATTTTTTTTAACTAACATAAAATCAGTGTTGCGTAGTAAATTATTGCCGCCGCCGCATCCCGCAGGTGTTCTTACATTCCTCCATTCTCTTTGTTTCTGATGTCATCTCTTCATATAACCAAACTGGTTAGTTTTTACAATAACATACACCTCTTATAAACATAAATAAAATTATATGTTCGTATTGATTTGCAATACCATACTTTACTACTCGTAACAAATACCCTGCCTAATTCTTAACACCACACACCAAACATGGACTATGCTCATCGTGTCAATGTCCACTTTACATGCTACAAATACACGTGTATGTGGGCTACAAATTTTTACAACTATTTTTTATTGAATGGAACAAAGTGTTAAAAACCTATAATGTGTTGTGATTCGTAACCCACGTCATAACTAGAACTGATATGAGTCGGGACACCCGCCGCAACACGCGGGCATTCCCACTAGTATATATATATATATTTTAATTGTGCCCTCGAGATTTATGGTCCATCGCCGAGTGGCCTCCCCGGCCCCTCCAAAGGTCGCCCATGTCAACATGTGTAACTTTATGTAAGAAAAAGAAAACACAGACACGTTAATAACATTTAAGACTGCACTACCTACAAGAAAGAATAACGTTTATATAAGATAAACGAAATATGGATGTCGTTGATAACAAAGATAACCGTTGTGACAACTCTATTAAAGTTTAGGGGTTCAAACATAAGTATTCAAAAGCTAAAGAAAAAAAAAAGCAAGTCGAATAAGTATGGGATAGTAAACACTAAACCCATAAAAATGTAGAGTTGAAAGGTGAAGGTGATTAACGCTATGTTCCCGAGTTCACTAAAGGAGGAGAAAGAAAGAAAAAGGAAGGAAAAAATTTTCCTTTCTTTTCTTTTTTTTTTTCTTCCTTTCTTTTGCTTCCATTTCATTTGGAAGGATTAGATTTGGTTTAGTTTTCCTCTCTTTTATTTTCCTTTCCTTCTAAAAATAAACTCTGGAACATACATTTCACACCTTCCCTGTGACAACCGGCTAAAATCCAGTTACTTTTATTTTTGAACGGCCAACAAAATTCACCATGAATTCCCTTCGGAGCCCCTACTCAGTCAAATCAGGACCCCTATAGCCAGGCATGTAAGGGAGTTCCTGGTTTCACCAAGTTCACCAGTTCCGGGGAAAATCCGACTATCTAGCCGCCCGAAAGCACAACAATGGAATAATCGGTAAAACCCGACGCTCTCAAGAATCGAACCCATGACCTTTCAGTCATGGGTCTTCTATCATTGAGCTTCCATACTACTCCACCATAAGGTGGACGGTAAAAAAAATCCAGGTACTACCCGTACAATATAATAACTATTAAAATAATATCAAAAAGTGCGTGTTAGACTTAATTCGTGATAATTAGAGTCTTTAGAATTGCAATAACAAAGTCCAAACATTTTAAAAGGTTTATTAGGAATTTTCGTATCACGAAGTAATAATTTACCCGTATTGAACGTTGGTGACGACCCGGTTAACTTTAAAAAGTCTAGCTTTGACTCGTAATGCTTGGTTTTGCATGGAATAATATTTTAAGGATAAAAATATTATTAAAACCAATAAAGATTATAATTGATGGTTTTTTAATTGCTTTGCTCTAATTAACGCGAGTACGAGACCCGTTACAGTAGGGAAACCTCTAATATAATAAAACTAGCTAAAAATGGATACTTTTAATTGAGGAATAATATTATTTGCCAAATGGGTAAAAACCTTAATTATTTAATATTTAAGTGTTTTTATAAAATGTGAGGTGAGTATGTTTATGTTATAAGTTTTATAAAAATATATATATAACACCCAACCCCCCCCCCCCCCCCCCCCCCCAACCGGCCCACCCCCACCCCCACCTTAATATCATACTTTCATTTATTTCTTATGATTAATAATAATCATAACATTCTTAATAAATCCCCAAACACACACGTCTTTCATTCTTTCACCTCCCATTTCACATACTTAAGAAGAAACTCTCCATATTCCTTCCCTTCCCCTCACCCCAACCGTAAATCATCATCATATTTCTGTTTTTGTTCATCTTTTAACAATTATGGACTCAAAAACTTGAATACATTGGTAATCTTGGTGATTTGGAAGCAAAAACTGTTATGTGCCTGACATGTGCTACCCATGTAGTAGACCACATGCATGCCACGTTCAACATCTTAGTAGTTATGAGTCATTTATGGAGTCAAAGAATAATACCTAATTAGTGGTGTTAGACCACTTCTTCCAATAAAGTAGGAGTCAAAGAATAATACCTAATTAGTGGTGTTTGACCACTTCTTCCAATTAAGTATTCATTATTTGCTTAAGTTTAGTAGTGGGTATTCATTATCTGCTTAAGTTTAGTAGTGGGTTAAACTTGTTAATTTCTTTTGGTTGTAAGCCTATAAAAGGGCAAGTATGTTAATGTAATAATCATGAATGAAAATTATAAGTTACTCTAATATCCCTCTATATTTCTTTCAAGTTTCCTATCTATTTTCTTTGGATCAATTGGTTAACGATTAAGTTCGTATCAATCGGTATCAGAGCGGCCTTGATCCACTCCTATGGACGCTCGTGAATGGAATGCTTCAATGGCTCGAATCGAGTCGACGCTTTTTGAGATGAGGGATCTTCTCAGAAGCGAGTTTCGAAGATAGGCAACCTACGCCACAATTTTCTATTCACCATCGGCTTCCGCACCACCACAACCAGTCCTAAATACTACACCACCACCGGTTTTGGCCGCCACACCACCACCGTCCTTGGCGCCACCCCCAAGCCATCAACCACCACCTCCTTCAGCACAACTACGGAAACCTACCCCATATACACCGGCACTGACACAAAAACCATCTCCACCATCTCCGGGGATAACAAAAACCGCAACACCACCCACTTCTGCCACCGTGCCAAAACTGACACCCATACTACCAAAACAAGCCATTTCAATTGACCTCTCGGCACCAAAATCGGCATTCCCACAATCCGCCTTAATGATCACTCCAAAACAAGCATTTTCACCTATGTTTTTTTGTGACCACAGACCCACCAAAACCATCACCAAAAGATCACGTTAACAACAAAGCATTTGGGACCCTCCAAAAAGGCATCACCTGAATGGCGCCCTTCATGGTACCTCGTTAAGACTCCTAGAACTGCCACTAAATGAACCGAATGGCGGCCGCCATGGCCTAATTGGATTTTCGCTTTGAGGACAAGGCGAGTTCAAGCGGGGTGGATTGTTATGTGCCTGACATGTGCTACCCATGTAGTAGACCACATGCAAGCCACGTTCAACATCTTAGTAGTTATGAGGTATTTATGGAGTCAAAGAATAATACCTAATTAGTGTTGTTAGACCACTTCTTCCAATAAAGTAGGAGTCAAAGAATAATATCTAATTAGTGGTGTTTGACCACTTCTTCCAATTAAGTATTCATAATTTGCTTAAGTTTAGTAGTGGGTATTCATTATTTGCTTAAGTTTAGTAGTGGGTTAAACTTGTTAATTTCTTTTGGTTGTAAGCCTATAAAAGGGCAAGTATGTTAATGTAATAATCATGAATGAAAATTATAAGTTACTCTACTATCCCTTTATATTTCTTTCAAGTTTCCTATCTATTTTCTCTGGATCAATTGGTTAACGATTAAGTTCGTATAAAAAACATTCAAGAAACAAGTGATTTTGGACTCAAAATACGAGCTTTTGAAGTGGATATTCTAAAATTGATTTAGAACAGGTTTTTATAACTTATTTTGATGTAAAATAAAGTGTGTTAAAGTGTTCATAAAAGACCTAAGGTAAAAACCTAGATATGTTTGCAAAAGATGCGCAAAAACGCATATTTTCGACAAGTTTTATGCGTTTAGGACACTCATTTTCAGGTCTAATGTAAAACAGCTTGTTTTGTGTCATAATGTGTATAAAAGTCATTATTTAGGATGTATAATATGTTTACCTTTGTCACACCCCGACAGCGCACATCAAAAAGAAAGTCATGAGGTGACGGAAGTTGTAACCATAAAGTTTAACAACACACATTTAATTACATATGGACATCTTGCAACCATCATCTGGTTTAACATATTTTATTTTCATGGTCAATGAAATTTGTTTAGAAACAAGAAAACATGTCTCACCAAGATGAAGCGAAAGTAAAAGTTACATTGTTTTACAAATTAAAAGAAAACATAGTTTTTAAAGATTAACGGTCCCAGCATCATGTCCATAGTAGTGCCCTGCCAAACCCACTCTCAAACCCCTAAGCATCAGTACCTGAAAAAACATGCTTAAAAACATCAACAAAATGTTGGCGAGTTCACAGATTTTATGACAATAAACAAAAATTATTATTCAAAATATAAGTATGATCAAGTACAACTCGAAGAGAAGCAAGTAGACTCGAGAAAATCTAACAAGGATTATAGTAACCTAAGGCTCCTAATCAAATCACAACTTTGTCTTCCCGAGGCTCAACCCTAATTAAAGAGGAACGTTTTAGGTTATGTTTTCCCATTAGACCCACTCTACTGGTCTGGAAAGGGGCGTCAACCCAATAGATCTACTAACATAAACCATGGCTCTATACAAGAATTAATGATTAAGAAGTGCAAGGAAGTGTCCGTTCGGCGTGACTGGTGAAGTACTCGCAGTAACAACTCGTACACCTGCCTAAGGCCATCAATTGTCCTACAATTCTAGTCCTACTAATCATACAACATTTTAATCCCCCGATATTAAAAACGTTCAAAAACATTTTAAAGAAAAGGGGTTGTGAAACTCACCTCAAACGTAGCAATTCACGTATCCAACTAATCCAATCCACAATCTTTTTCGTATAACACCCTATAATCCATAAGCTAATTTAGCAACCATTCTAAGTCTAATCAAGTCATTCATCAAACTTCCTCGACTTAGTTTAATCCCAAGAATTGAATTTCCATTAACCCTTACCATATCGACCCATTGGTGATTTCGACAATTGGTTAAGTTTTAGACCTTGTGTCACATCGGTTGAGAAGGAGAACAAACACTTCCTTATAAGGGGTGGGGGAACCTTCTATACCAATGCAAAACCGTGAGTCTGGCACCAGTTTGATACGGCTGGGCGGGCAAAGCGGACAATATCGTGGTACGGGTTAGCTTAGGCTGTTACAGTTGGTATCAGAGCCGGGACCCGGATCGGTGTGCCAGTCGTGCCCGCGAGGACGCTGGGCTCCCTAAGGGGGGTGGATTGTAGCATCCCACATCGGTTGAGGAGGAGAACAAACACTTCCTTATAAGGGGTGGGGGAACCTTCTCTACCAGACGCGTTTTGGCGAGTCCTTTGGGGGTGAGACCAATGCAAAACCGTGAGTCTGGCACCAGTTTGATACGGCTGGGCGGGCAAAGCGGACAATATCATGGTACGGGTTAGCTTGGGCTGTTACAACATGCTTATGATGAGTAAGACTAGAACTTGTAGAACATTTGATGGCCTCGGGTAGGTGCACGACGTGTGCGTTGGACGCCTCGTCAGTCCCTTCAGTAATGGGCCTTATGGGAGAGCATAATCTTTAAAAGTTCCTCTAGGAGTTCAAACCTTGGGAAGAAAAGTTGTGGTTTAATTAAGAGCCTTAGGTTAAAATCATACTTGTTAGATTTTCGCGAGTTTACTTGGTTCTCTTTTAGTTGTACTTGATCATACGTTTTTAAACAAGGAATTTTGTGCATTGCCTTAAAACCTGTGAACTCGCCAACATTTTGTTGATATTTTTAAGCATATTTTTCAGGTACTGATGCATAAGGGTTTAGAGAGTGTGTTTAGCAGGGCACTACTATGGACATGATGTTGGGACCGTTAATTTTTAAAACTATGTTTTCTTTTATTTTGTAAAACAATGTTAACTTTAAATTTCGCTTCATCTTGGTAGAACATGTTTTGTTGTTTTTAACGACTTTCATTGACCGTGAAAATGAAATATGTTTAACTAGAGGATGGTTGCAAGATGTCCATATGTAATTATGTGTGAGTTGCTAAATTTTGTGGTAACAACTTCCGTTACCTCATGACTTGCTTTCCGTTGCGCGTTGTCGGGGTGTGACATTTCCTCCATTTCCCTCCTTTAAAAAAAAACGCAGAAACACACCTCTCTTTTCTTTCCTTCCCTTTTCTTTCTTTTCTCATCTTAAGTTAACTCGGGAACACAGCGTGTGTAATAAAGCCATAAGAAGCCAAAACAAAAAATCACTATTGATAGCTTCTTGAAATGTATATATTAGAAATAGGAATACTATAATTACCCGGAGGAAAACCCGTACAATGCCGGTGGCAACAATTTACAAACCAATACTCGTTTTTTTTTGTTAGTTTATCAATTCTCACGTGATATATTGTATTGGACGTTGTTAGTTTTCTATTTGTAGCATTGGTATGATCTATATGTGCCATGAGCCTTTCAGAAAATTTGTATGTATATTAGTTTTCTTATATACCCGTGTAATACTTGAGTTGAACAATCAAAATTATATAAGTTGTAACTCTATAAATAGAAGAAATATAAACGAAGACTTCGCTTGACTTCATTAAGTTTGGTTTAATAACATAGATTCACTTAAATATTCGTTTTACTTGACTCAACTGTCCATACAAGTGCCCGATAAAGCAAACCGAATGCTTGATATGGGGTTTGAACCAGAATTTGTAATAAGTTACAGCTTCCCATTGACCACAGAGGATTGTGTCCACAGAAATGGAAGAACAGGGCGCACTGATAAGAAGGGTGTCGTGTCAAACGTACTTTCTTCATGAGGGATAATAAGGTAATTTCCAAAAAGCATGTTCACTTTCTGATGATTTGGTGTGATCAAATTTATACAAAGATATGCATCTCAGGCACTTTCTGGAGATATGATACCTGTTCTTAGAGAATAAACTGATAAAGACAGATTTCATTTAAAATAAAAAATCTGCATCTTGTTGCATAGCTAAATCACATAAAAGACTAAGCAAATGCTACTACATTATGTCCTCTAGCTCCTTTTTTTCATTCATCAGGTTTACTTTCATTTTCAGGAGGTGAAAACAGTTGTACAACCAACTCTACCAATTCTTCAACACTTTCTCCTAGTCGTGAGTCAAGATTTTCAATTAGCGGGTCAATTTCCACATAAGAAGTTGGCCTAATGTTGATAATGCTGGTGATCTCAGACTTTGTAAGCTTGTAAGGCTTACATTTGGTCACAAACTCAGCAATGCTCTCTCTTGTTTGACTGCTAGCAGGAGTCTTCACCAGGTAGTCTCGTAAACCTTGAATTCTGATGGTGCTACTGGAGCAAGAACCCGTGTGGGATCTTTTGCAGCCCCTTTAGAACGTAGAAAGTCAAGCACTTCGAAATTTGTAAGTATGCCCGCATTTTCTTTCAGTATCTTCATCACTAGAAACCAAGTACCTGAGTTGAATAGATAAAACTAAGTTAGCCGAATTGAAACCACTTACTGCAGCAAATTTTCTTCAAAGCATAATTACATAAAACTGCTGAAACGATTTAATTAATTAATTTATCTTTTTAATGGCTAAAATATAATAAAACTAGCGAAAAAACAACGCAAGGCAAACGAGTTACATTACAAGAAGAGGATTTCGAATCCTAACCGCCCAACTAATATCTATCTTTCTGTTCCTACTAACATACCACCAATACGCTACTAGCTACCAGCCACCAGTTAGTTTTGCCAAACATACCCTACGAGTAAATAACGATGGAACCAAACCACAATAAACCTTTAGCCGATTTTCTTGAGAAAAAGCGACGTTACTCCGGAATCTCCAAATGACCCAAAATAATATCATGTATAAGCTTTCTCTTCTTTGGACGAAGTATAAATTTCATTACATATAATGTAATGATTTACATCATACACTTGGACAATTCATATTTTTCATATATTTAAAACAGTCAATTGCATCTTCGTACATTAAACAAAGCATCATCGACTCAATTATCCAAATCAACTACGTTTAAAACATGGGCAATATTATAGAAACAATTGATGAATCGAATTAGGTTCAGCAATTATACTTAGGTACGTAACATATGAAATCATAAACCCTAAAGGGGGAATCGCAAATATGGAAACAAACCTTGGTCAGCAACTTTGTGTTCTGTTGTTTTGATGGGTGATGCTGCTAGGTTGGGGGCACTTGGGCTGTTCATTATATAATTGGTTTATGGACACTTGTGCTTTATTAAGATAAAAAGATTTACATATGTACGTACTAAAGTGTTACTATTTACTGTATTTTAGACTTTTAGTTAGGGCTGTCATGACAACATGTTACAAGAACCTGTTAAAACACGAACACGAAACTTGTAAACATGAACACGATATGAAATCCGATCGTGTCATTTTTTTAAATACAAACACGAACTTGTATATAACAGGTTAACACGATAAAACACGATAAGGAACACCTCGTAAAACAGGTTAACACGACAAGACATGTTAAGACACGAACATGATAAGACATGAACACGAAACAGGTAAACACGAACACGACACGAAAATAAACAGGTATTAAAATGTCAACCTGATAAGGCTAAACACGAAACTTGTTAAAATCGTGTAAGTTCGTGTCAGGTTATCGTGTTCGTGTCTAAATTGCCAGCCCTAATTTTATCCATGCACTTTTGTTTTTTCTGTTTTTGTTATGTTTGAATGTGTTTCTAGTTTTTATTAACATTAGTATTTAAACTCTAGCGTATCCGTAGTCTTTCACGTTACATGGGCTGTTTGATAGGATGAAAATTAAACTTGCAAGCCATTTGATTTTGTCAATAGCCACATATGTTAGTTTATATGTCGATCAAACCATATGATACGACTAGTATGAAATGACAAATACAGGGCCTTTATACGATTCATATAACCATTTTTGCATGTTATGCTTACTTTACCTGATCCATTTTCGCATTTTCCGACAACCTGAATCTCTGTGTAAATTTACCGTTGTTGCTAGAGGCGTACTTGGTGTATAGGTACGAAGGTCACCTGACCCCATATAATTTCAACACATGCCGCTGGGAAATTTGAGACCAACTCCATCAAATATTTAATTTTACAGGTGGTTCGGTTATTTTCAGAAATTTATATTGCTAAATAGACCAAATAATTATATTTTATAAATCTTGTGATTTTTTTATAACTATTGTACCCATGCTACGTGGAAAGATGGCAGTTAGATTGTTGATTCAAATAGTTATAACACGCACACATACACCTATACACAGACATTGCACTCGTTGTTACCATGCGGTTGATATTTTAAATAGTTACTATGTTATTAGTAGGGGTGGCAAAATGGGTAGGTTGGGTTGGTTTGGGTGTTGGGTTAGGATGGGTTTAGGTTAGGATGGGTGTGGGTCAAGATGGGTAAATTAAAAAAATAGGTTAGGATAATAGGATGGGTTGGGTCAGGATAGGTTTGGGCCTGGATGGTTTGGATTAGAATAAGCTCACATCAAAATAGATTAAAATAACAATAAAAAGTTTAAAATTTAAAATGTAAAAAAAAAAAAACAAATTTAAAATAAAAAACAAAAATAAATTTAAAAATAAAATCTTAAGGGATCCGAAATATTTCATTTCGAATTGGGCCGGTTAACAACCCGGACTGTTTCGACCCGACTGACCCGTTATCGATCTGGACCGGGGCCGTTAACGACCCGGACTATTTCGACCCGACCGGACCCGTTAGCAACCCGAACCGTTTCGACCTGACCGTATTCGTTAGCGACCAGGACCGTTTCGACCCGGTCAGGCACGTTACTGACCGGAATCGCTTCGACCCGGCCGGGTCCGTTTTGCGATCCAGACCTTTTCGACCCGATCTGGCTCGTCAACAACCACGCCTGTTAGCGACCCGGACCATTTCGAACCGGCCGGGCCCGGTAGCAACCCAGACCATTTCAACCTGACTCGTCCCGTAGTGACCTGGACCATTTCGACCGGACCGGGCTCGGTAGCGACCCGGACCGTTTCGAGCTGACCGTGCCCGGTAAAGACCCAAACCATTTCAACCTGACCCGTCCCGTATCGACCCGAACTGTTTCGACCCAACCGGGCCCGGTAGCGACCTAGACCGTTTCTACCCGACCGGGCCCGGTAACGACCCAGACCGTTTCAACCTGACTCGTCCCGTAGTGAACCGGACTGTTTCGACCGGACCGAGCCCTGTGGCGACCCGGACCGTTTCTACCTGACCGGGCCCGGTAACGACCCAGACTGTTTCAACCTGACCCGTCCGGTAGTGACCCGGACCGTTTCGACCCGAACGGGCCCGGTAGCGACCCGGGCCGTTTCTACCCGACCAGGCCCGGGAACGACCCAGACCGTTTCAAGCTGACCCGTCTTGTAGTGACCCGGACTGTTTCGACCCGACCAGACCCGGTAACAACCCGGACCGTTTCGACCTGACCGGGCCCGCCAACGACCAGACCATTTCGACCCGAACTGGCCGGTCAACAACTCAGACTGTTTCGACTCGGTCAAGCCCGCTAACGACTCGAACCATTTCGATGAGATCGGTCTCGTTAACGACCCGTGTTGTTTCGACCTGGTCGTCCGTTAACGACCTGAACGGTTTCGAACCGACCGGGGTTATCACCAAATGCAAAAGATATAATTTTTTGTTTTTAATGACATTTATTTCTATGAGGCATTAACGCTTTTGGTGTTGGGTGAATTTTAATTCAGATTTGTATATGGTTATCTAAAAATACCCATCCTGACCCATTTGTTTTTTTTAATTTACCCATCCTGACCCACTTACTTATATCCTACAATTAAAATTACCCATCCTAACCCACTTGAAAATTATACTAAACTCATTTCAACCCACAAAGTCAAATTTTAAACCCAAAATAACCCAAACTCAATCAAATGGGTTGAAATTGCCAGGTCTAGTTATTACTGTATATGTCCTACCTCTCCTCTAGATTTAGATGCCATTACATTTTCTCCAAAATAATCATTGGGTATTGTATTTTATCACTACAAAAACAAAATTATGAGCATCCCACATCTCCTTTCTATTAAAATATGAAATAAACACACAACTTTACGTATATTTGATAATTGGGGGGCTATTCGAGCAAACATATAGCTTTCTAACTATCATAAAATTTTAGTAATCTATCTATTCTATAATATATTATAAAGCATTTGATAAGGACTTCTTAAAAGTTAAGAGGTACATATTTAATTGCTTATAATACAACACACAATGCACATAATAGCTACTTTTGAGGGGCAAATTTGTATTTAAACACCATAGAGGTGCAAATGAGCCGAACCGCTCGCGAGCTACTCGAGCTCGGCTCAGTAAAAAGCTCAAAACGAGCCGAGCCTTATCGAGCTCGATCCGAGCTCCCGCCTAAAACAAAGTCTGTTTATTTATCAAGCCCGAGCTTGAGCTTGGCTTATTGAGCTCGTTAGGCTCGTCGAGCCTTATCGAGCCTAGTGTACTATTAATATTAGTTTTTTTTATTTAATAATATTTACCACTCATTTAAAGTTGTTTAGTAAACGAGTCCTGAGCTCGAGCTTCACTTATCGAGCTCACGAGCCTAAACGAACTATCATTTATATTATTTTTATTCAATGTATTAACTAATTGATAATAAACGAGCCGAGCCCGAGCCGAGCTCGAGCTTGACAAATTGTCAACGAGCCGAGCTCGAGCTCTAATAAGTCAATCGGGCTCGAGCTAGAGCTCGGCTCAGCTTGTTTGCACCCCAAATTAATAATAACAGTAATAATAATAATTGGCATATATATAGCACCCCATGGTCCACACACATGGATCAATGGGTTCATAAGTCTTGCAAGTGTTGTATGGTTAAGTTCTAAAGTTTTGTTATTTTATTTGAAATTGTGGCAAAACTTATATAACTACAACTTCAAGGGTTGGTCTTTTGTGATAACCAACACTTGGCAGACCAATGCATTGGTCCAGCTCACGACAAGAAAACAACATTGACCTGCTCCAGTGCTCCCCTTTTATGACAAAATGGGCCCATTACCATATTATATATTTGTTTCTTTTTTTCAGTCCAAACTTATAATATAGATTGCTCAACTAAATTGACACGTGACTCAGTTGACCAAGTCATCATTTCATTAGTATAGATTTACAAAGTCAATGATTAAATTATCAAAGTTGATATATTAGCATCGTCTCCAGGGTCTCTTAACCCTTTTAGTTCCAAGTATTGACTACCAAATGTATGATCTCATTACAGGTACCCTCAATTTTATAAAACTAAAGTCTAAGCATTGGGGTTCTGACCGGCCGAAACCGATAGTCTGATCACAGTTTGACCATCTGGTTGTCTAAAAGCATTCAATGATGCAGTCAAGTCATTGTCACAAGCAATCAATATCATATCACCATCTTCATCTTCGTATTTGAGTTTAAAGCTTCCATGTCTGAGCTGCAACCGTGTTGCAACCAGTTTCTCCAACTTTGCCAGTCCATCTGCCAGTCTGAATGAAAATTTTACCGTATTCTCTCTGTACGTTACCTTAATTGTGTACGTGTTTGCTGCAGTATTCTTCATATGATTATCTTTGACGGTTGTCTCAGGCTTTGAACGTCCGTCAGGCGGATTATTTTGTTCTGTCGGGTGGAGTACAAGTTGGGAAGTATGCTTACTGTGCTCTGTAAGAGTGGCAGGATCATGAGTACCATTTGTTGCATTAGAAGTGCCTAAAACCAGGGTGGTAAGAGCTCTCTCAGATGCTTCGATGGCTGCCTCTGTTTGATCCGGCTTCAGAAGGGGGTCCTTTTCATTGGGAGTCCTGCTATATGGCCACCTTGGTATACCATGACTCCTGCAAATGCGCTTTAAAGTAGACCTGCTGACTACACACATATGACGTAAAAGGTCAAGAATGAAACTGAGAATATTAAAAGGAAAGGTCACATAGATTGACATTACTAGAGGTGGCAAAATGTACGGATCAGACTGGCATAATGGATAACAATAGTGGTGTGTGCAGTTCGGGCAAACTCAAGATTTTGAACACCTCGACCTTGACCTCATTTTGGGGTTAACCCCATTAGTGGTTAACCGCGGTGAGGTTCAGGTAAAGGCTAACCTATATAACAATTATTAATATATGCAATTCAACTCTTTCTCACCTAAAAAAGTGACTATCTTTAAATCTACCAAAAAGAAAGTAAATAATTTAGCAGGATCTAAGCAAAGATAATGAACTCATTCAAGCTATAAATGAAGGTCAAAATCTCATTAGTGCATTTAAAAACTTTATTCATTCAATATACAACAACCAAATCCAATAAATCCCGCAAATAGCAAAGCTATTGGCAAGGTCTAGGAGGGTGGGATGTAGGCAAACTTTACCTCTATCACTCTATCCCTGGTGATAGGGAGGCTGCTTCCAGCAAGATCATCGGCCCTAAACACATAGCAGACTAATATATAGAACATAAGGTGTGTATGACACATATATGTATATAGAAAGCTACTAATAATCTTGGTTTAAAAAAGCGCGACGAGGACTAAGCGCATCGCGTGCAACGCAAAAAGCGTGAGACTTTCGTACCCAAAGCGCACACTAACTATATAATTTTTTTTATATATCCCATGAGTTTTTTTATGTGATTTTACCTATATGTACAAGCCAAAAACACCAAGGTACAACATTTTTATGCATAAAAATACATGGTGTACGTGAGGCGCGCCTCAGGGTCAAAATCGACTGAAATTTTGCCAAGAAAGCGCCTGAGGCACGCGCCTTTGGGAAATTGGGTAGGCGCAAAGCCTTGAGGCGCCTTAGGCTGCGCCTTGATGTGCCTTGCGCCTAGGCGCGCTTTTTAAAACCCAACTAATAATAGACAGAATTAACATAAAAAACAACCTATAAACATAGATACAAGAATACAGTCACATGTAAATTCCACCAAACATGTAGGCAAAACTAAATCCCTAAGACTCACCTAAAACGCATTTGTACCCTCCCCTAAAAGTCCTTACCTTAATCCTACGTCTTCATGTGATATGAAGAAATTAAATAAGTGTTTTATTACTTTACATGATATATGTCATCCTTATAGTATATTATATATTAATATTTACATACAAACGGTTCAGTTCTAATAACGATATGGCCAAATCAAACTTCACACTACACCAAAGGACATAGGATTTACAATACATACAAAATAACAAACAATATATTTTCTTGGAATAGACACGTTGACTTTATGCATTCTAATAAGTTCAGTCAACCGTGTTATTTTAAAGTACCAAACCTAAAACAAACCATATAATGAACCCACAAGGGAAGGTTTCATGGTAGTTTCACAGCCGTAGGTCAAAATGGGTATTTCTAGTGCAGGACAAAACCAGCCAGATGCGTTTTTATCTTATTTTTTATGAATATGTATAATATATGTAGAGACCCACCAAGTCTTCAACTCGTTATATTAATTTTGTCCGTATATTGAAACTACCTTCTGGGCTAACCAAGTATGAACATGGTTTATAACTGATTCAGGCCAAAAACATTTTGGATGACAACTCAGGTCAAGTAGCTTATTCGCTCATGGAACTGGTCAAATCAAAAGCATATTAGCTCTTGCACATGATCTATTTGACTAGCATCGTTCGTTATCTGTCATATTTAAGGCAAAGAATAATATAAATGATATGACTACTGCCTGGCCTACGAAGTAGGTTCAATACATGGCTAGCATAAATGTAAGAAGTTGAATAATTGGGTGACTTCCACATGCAATTTCCCCATAATTAATGTAATTGCTGACTAGAAAAATTATATTAATAATAATCTAACTTCAATAAAATGATTTTAACGATTTATGCATTAGAATACACTTCAAATGGGTTTTAACCCGTTTGACCACTTTTATGTTTAGTTAAATCTTTTCACTTAACGAGTAAGAAACTGAACATAACTTAAATAGACCCATTGGGTCAAACTTGCCACCTCTATACATCACAAACAATCTATGAACTCACCATGAAGGCTATCTGCAGCTTCCTCCATCGTTTTACCAAAATATTTGCTGATTTCATTTAACTCAATTGACCTGTCAGTTCTCTTCCTTTTTCTAACTGGTTTTTTGGAAAAGTCAATGTCTTTTGTCCTCCCTTTCCCTGTATTTATATCATCTTCAATCCCAACATCCAAATACGGAACAACTACATTTTGGTTTGTTCCTGCAGCAGCAGAATTTGATGGCTTATCTTCATCTAAACTAATTGGTTCGTCACTTTTCTTTTTTCTAATTGGTTGTTTGGAATAATCAATGTCTTTTACCAGCATTTTCCCTGCATTATTTATATCAACATCTTCAATCCCAAAATTCACATACGAAACAACATTCTCGTTTGTTCCTACAGCAGCAGAATTTGATGGCTTATCTTCCTCTAAACTAATTGGCTTGTCGGTTTTATTTTGTATAATTAATAGGTTGGAATAATCAATGTCTTTTATCAGCATTTTCCCTGCGTTAATACCAACATCTTCAGTCCCAAAATTCATATAATTCTGGTTTGTTTCTGCGTCAGCAGAATTTGATGTTTTATCTTCTTCCATATGCTCCACATGAGCAAATTCACTCTGCATCGTTGAACATGCAACATCAACATCACAATCATTATTTCCATTCTCAGCCAGTAGATGTAAATTTTCCAACTCTGGTGGTACGTCTACTTTTTCAGTCAAAGTTGGAGACTCAATATTCAAAGTAAGAGGAACTCCACCGATGACTTGGGCAGACGACATATCACCTAGTTGTATCCTAGAAGTGTTCTTAATATGCTGTTTCACTGTACTCACCAGACTTTGTAGGCATGCCTCGTTTTCACTCTGTGTTGGTAAAAATAACTCTATAACATATTCATCGTCCGCTTCAGGAGTCTTAATATAGATAGCTAAACAACTAGTTATTCCATGCATACGAGCATAAGGAACCAAGGGATATTCGTCTTCACCAAATTTACTTACATCTCCACAATACCATAAACCACGAGATGACAATGATCTCCCAACAACACCTTGAGATTTGTCCAGGTGTCGCTCTCTGCAAGTTTCATGGAATCCCCACATGCTCAAGTCTCGCACGTAGAATGGTAGAGCAGCTGTTGACATGCAGACTTTCCCTATACAGTTTCTACTAAAGCTACTACAACTCCTCTCTAGATTTCCCGAATTGGCCACGACACTACTGTATCCACACAGACCCCACGTCTGAGCTAGAGGTAAATTATGAATATCACATACTCTCTTTAAAGCCCACAAGATTTCATTCAATTCAAGCTGCCTTTTTTCATCTCTAACACGTGCCTGAAATTTGAAAGATAAATTCACATAAAATAAAGACGCATACACATGCAATCATACATGTATGTACACAACTCACATAAAAGCTAGTATCCTCAAGCACGTTTGGAGACTTCAGATTCTCTTCCTGCAAAGTAGAATTGAATCAGTTTCAAAAAAATGAAAAAAAGAAATAATGGTATAAGCTTATAGAGCAAGTACGTATGCATGCATGCATTACGTATGCATTGAAAGAAAATAAGAACATGGCAGCTACCTTCAGTGCTCTCGAAACTTGTCGAACCTCAAAAGCATAATCAGCATACTTTGATGATGTTATTAGTTCAAGCACGCCTACACAGTAACCACTACGAGGTTCAAACACAGGCAAGTTAATATACCCATGGATATTGTGGGAAGCAGCCCAATCCTGCACACTTTGTCTGGTTGATAATCCATGCATGCCCAAACTCCATTCTGGCAGCTTTTGGCGATAAACACGTCCAGGAGGACCTAAGTCTTCTCTATGCTCCCCATCCACAACAAACATACGCTGCTCAGACTCCAACCTATACTTGTAAAGCCCTTCATCAACCACACCAAGACCAAAAGGTTGGTCCAAAGTCGTTAGCAAGCACCGCTTCCGGACAGCAACAGGCGACCAAAACTGAACAAGCACACGTGGCTCACGGAAACATAAAACCTTAAGTGCAGCTGTAACCTTTTCTTTAATTATCTGTGGGTCTATGATATTTTGATCAACCTCCAGATTACACGAACCTACAAACACGTGAATCACACTATCACAGTAAAGATGCAGACTTCATAAAATAAAATAAAAATGAAACCATTTAACAATGTGAGTCTGGTAATAGTTTGTTAGTATCCTAAACTTAGTCATCTTTAACAATAACCATTTCATAGAGCTTCGGTGGGCTATGCATTTCTTGTTCAGTTCTCGATTAACTAATTAGTTATGATATTATCATATGTTGTTAACATTCAACAATATAAGTTATAACTTCCAACAAATTACATAAAGTCTTATGCTCAATTTTTAACTGTACGAAACGATAAAACCGAACACTTGCATTTATCAGCAATTTCGATCTTCTTTTACTTTAAAAATCCAAATAAACTCATTAACCATTGTTTCATAGATTAATAACTTCTTACAGACTAATTAAACATATGTTTCACATTTAGTTTGTATGATAAAACTCCATTAGTAGGCTAAAGAAGCATCAATCACCATTCACCATCTTCTTTGTTTCCAAATTAGGTCAATTTAAAAACTGTAATTCACTTTTTCAACTTTTTAACAAAATGTTATATAATAATAATCGAAAGCATCACGACCAAATCAACAATGAGCTGTGTGTAGTACAGCTATTTAGGGCACATCGTTGTCACATAGTTGACTCAAATCACACAGAAGTCGTCGTTATACATATATATAAAAAATAAAAAACCAGAGTTCAATTTAGGGTTTATGTAAATATATATAGTCAGATCATAAATAAAACAAGACTCACTGGTAGGTAGAGGTAGAGGGGATTGAGGAGGTTCTTCCACCTCTCGACTGCCAAAAACCCTAAGTGATGTTAGATATCTTTCATTAATATTAATATTATTTTCTGGACTTGCAAAATACGCAGCAACAGAAGCAGTAACAGGTTCATGTATGCAAGTGTATCTGGATTTCAAATCATCTAAAACCTTTGAACGGCTGTTTGCAACTGCATCTATGGAGACCTTCGTGTTCATGTTCTTCAAGGTTTTTTTTTTTTACAGATCTTATCGTGTTTGGGAAAGTTAGGGAACAGGTTCACAAACGAAAGATGATGACCTTTACTTTTGGACTAACTCGTGAACTATATGATATATATCGCTTTAATTTGGACCCTAATAAAAACTGTGTGTTTGAGTTGATAGTTACCAGAAAAAATAGTGGACGAGTTTGTTTGATAGTGTTACCAGATAAGATAAGCCAGTCTTTTTTGACCTACCCGACATAAAAAACTATGGTTTGAGTTGATAGATTAGATGCGTTGTTTGTGTTTGGGTTGATCAAGAATCAAAATTATGTAACCGGTTATCATATAAAGCGTACAAAGGATAGATTCAGAATTACGAAAGAGCAAAGTTAAAGTTACGCATATCTGCAGCATACCTTATTCAGCTTGCCCGTCAGCATCTCACATGCAACATCATCACCAATCTCCAATCGATGTCGATTCTTGTGTTTGGATGATGAAATTGATAACATAGAAGATGAAACAGAGTAAAGACAACCGCGATTAATCGGTTTACGACATAAAAAGAAAGATACATATTTGGCATAATTACGCACCCTACCTTTCAAAATCACGCACCTTGTATCTAGAGTATCAACTATTTTAAGGAATTAAGTTGCTAATATGTAAAATTACGCACCTTGTATTCATATTAACTAGGTGTTAGTTGGTTGTTGTGCATAAATGTTTAGTAGTACCATGTAACGGTCTTCGCGCGATGCGGCAGTAATTCTTTTGGTATTAGTTTGTTACAGCAGGAACACATGTTATAGCAAACCTTACAATAGGCTTATGTTTGTAGATCAAATTGTTTTACACGATACTCTTTAGTTGAAAACTCAATAAAGGAGGTGCAAAAATACTCTTTAGTTGAAAAGTCAATAAGGTGGCTGCAAAAATATTTTTTTATTGAGTTGCAATGATTAGTCGGTTAATTTTAGCATACATGAAGTGTCTTTCGTTTAATATTACATAGAATAGAATTTATGAATTTTATAAAGCTTTTCACTACATTTTTTTTAGAGGTGTCACTATCATCATCCAAAACAGTTAAAGGTTAGAATACTCAAATATTAATAAATTATAAAAAGTAACCGTACGAAATCATACAAATAACTAATGTTAACTTAAGGTAGTGGACCTTAAAAAGAAACATAATAGAAACAAAATAAGTGGGGGTTGTGGTGGGCCGTGGGGGATTCAATAAAGTCCACACCCCGCTCATAGGGGTCAAGTAGTCAACAACTAAAAAAACAGGATAGAAGGACCTATCAGGATAAACCAAATTTAATTTATTTTGATATATAAATATAGGGTTAAAATCAAATACACAATAAAAAAATAGCAATTCGTATGAAGGGTATCAAACAAAATCCAATTAAACTCATATAAATGGCACTGGAACCAACTAATCGAAACTATGGAATAAAAAAAAAGGTATTCGGTTGGTCAAAGGTAATGGAATAATTCATTACCTAGTCCATTTCATTCACTTTACAAACCCCAAATTCATTCCATCTAGCCCCCTACTTTTTTCATTCCATTAACCACCACTACCACCATCACTCGCTGCTGCCACCAGCCACCGTCTCCACCCACCAACATCGAACACCGTCGCAACCACCGCCACCCACGAACACTGCCGCCACTGACCACCATCACCGATCACAGCCACCACCGCCAATGTTGCCACCCACCGCCACCAAGCACCGCTGCCACTAATTACCGTCACCACCGCCACCGCCACCCACCGACCACCACCGCTGCTACCCGCTGACCACCGACCGCTAACACCATCGCCACCCACTGACCACCACCGTTGCCGCCTGACCATTTCCACCGACCGTCGCCACAAACTGTCGTCACCACCTCCGCCCACCACCGTCGACCATCTTCTTCAACCACCGCCCCTACCCACCGTCGCCAACTTAATTCCATCGTCTTCTCATGCCTACTAAACACTACAAAGTAATAATTCATTTAATTCTCACATGGTAACCAAACAAGATCATGGTATGGTAATAATCCATTTCATTCCTTAGTCAATTCTATTATCTCGTCCATTCCATTACCCCATATCAAACAAACTATTAGTTTTTACGTTTTAGATTTTTTGGATTTTTAGCTTGTAGTTTTAGAATTTGTGTTATATCATTATGCCATCTATATTGCATTGTGTTTGTTCTTTATTTTCGTCATTTCTACGATTCATTAAACTTGTAGCTAGTAAGTTTTTTTTCTTAAAATGTAGATATTTGTGTCATTTTACTCATTAAACTTGTAGCTAGTAAGAGTTTTTTCTTAAACGTTGGTACTAGTAGCGTTTCAATACGAAGCTTTTTTTATTAACCTAAAAGCTTCAAGCTCTTTCAACCAAACAAGATTTTTTTTGAGTCTGACTTTTTTCTTAAAAGCTTGAAGCTAGAAGCTCTTTAAAGCTTCTTACCAAGCATACTCTATATCGTGTGTTCATCGAATCAGTTTCAGAGTTGGTTAAATCATGTAGTTTGGGTTTTATAGTAACCGTAGGATAGTCTATGTGCTTTTATAAGATTTTGAAAATAGTATCTAAGTATAAGGAATTACATTGATAGTTCAAACTTTTGCAATTTGTAACATAGGTGTCAAAATTTGCAAAAGTTTGGACTAAATTATACATATATACATTTAGTAAGTGGTGTATGCATGTTTTTTTGTACCTTAGGTACAACCAATTGATGCATCACAAGACTCTTCACATTCTCTTCTGTCTTCTTTTCTATTATCTGCTCACAATACGTTTTTTGTCGTTTTTCTTTATGTTTCTCTGTTGCCTCTAGAATCCACCTCAAGAATCTTCACCACCACAATCAACATCATCTTCATCACTTACTCCTTCCTCTCCCTACCCCTCTCTCTCTAATAGTTACGGTTTCTAGGTTATCAATCGCCTACATCTGTCGGTTGTTTACGGAGAAGTATCTAGAGAGAGAAAGGGTCATACAAAGAAATAGAGATAGACAGAAGGCATTGCTGCGAGAAAGCAAGCAGCGAGATGAATCCGCTGTGGTTACCGGATTTCGATGAGGTTTCTGGATGGTGGCATTGCTGTGGTATACTGACTTTATTTGGTCGTTTACAAGTGTGGTTATTCCTTACTAGAATTACTTCAGGATGTATAGGTAGTAACAAATAAATCTGAATGGAGGCTGGAAAGCAAACATGGTGGATTATCTTAATGGGTTGGAAATTGGTAAATTTAGAACAAAAAGGAATCAGAATGTTATAGTCCAATCATCTTCAAGTTTAAGCAGATTGTCTGATTCACATTCGAGGGACGCCTCAGGTAAACCTCATGAACTAAGTTCAACCAAAAGACCCTTTTGATCTTGATGGAAATGAAGTAACTTAAACTAGAAGAACCCTTTTGATCTTTATGGATTTAAAATTATTTTCCTCAGTTAAGCTAACAATCCAAAATCCAAGTTTTTTTATACTGAGATTTAAATAAAAACTTCCCGAATAAAGTCTAGATGTCTTATAAATAGTACTGCATGAAATTGGGAAGACAACGTAACGGATTATATTAACGGGTCAAACTGGTTGGGAGTTGGTAAATGTCTTTGTACAACTCTTTTATGCTGTGTAGACCTCTTGCTATGTGTTGTAGAGGCTCCGTCACCGGTCATCGATTTTTCGACCGCCGACCACTTCTTGCTATGTGCAATAAGATCTGGATATGTATTTTCTACTTCTGATTATATGCTTATTTTTGGGTCTTAACATGACAATATACATGTTTCATGAGGGGGTGTTAAGAAGATTAATGAAGCAATTGAGGTGTTAGATGCTGGGGTCTTGATTAATAATGTTGGGATTTCATATCCTTATGCTAGGTTTTCCCATGAAGTAGATGATGAATTCTTCAATAATTTGAGTAAAGTTTATGTTGATGGGATGTTGAAGAGGAAAAAAAAAGTAGTGTTGTGAATATTGATTTTGGTGCTGCAAATGTCATCTCTTCTGATCCTTCGCTGTTTATGCTGTAACAAAATCGTAAGTTTTTAATAAGATTTGATTGCCTTCATATGTGTTTAGGAATGCTCATACAATTTGTGTTCTGTTTGGGTTGCTTTATCGATCAGTTTTCGAGGTGTTAAATAAAAGAACAGTGGGATTGATGTAGAATGCCAGGTAATTACTTTACATCGATCAATATGTTAGCCGAGTTAATTACCTGTAATAATAATTATTATTTGATTTTTCATTTATCTTTTATTTTGAGTATTCTAATATCAACCTTTAGGGGCTGTTTGGTAGCCTCTTAATGAGACTCTTAACCATTCAGTGCTTAATGATTCAGCATTCAGTGCGTTTGTTTCAGCCTCTGAATGGAATGGTCAAGGCTGAATCATTAAGACTTGGGATGTTGCTGAACCATTAAGCACTGAACTAGGCTGAACCTTAATGAAACTCTCATATTAATGTGGGACAAGAAAACTAACCATTAAGAGGTCCAACTTAATGATTCAGCACTTAACCATTCAGACCTCTTAATAATTCAGCACTTAATCAACCAAACAGCCTCTTAGTTTAGGAACATAAACTTAACAGCTGGAATGTCAACTTTAATGTGTTGATATCACGTTGGTATTGTAGTGAACCGAACCAATTTTCATCGAAATCCGGCCGCGAACGGTTAGATACGTGTCCGCGGGGCAACGCCCGCGGGACAAAAACTAGTTTGTTACAAACTAGTGGGATTCCCCGCGCTACGCGGCGGGAATTGAATCGGTATTAGTTCAACCTGGTATTATATTGGTATGATACTAACACTCGGCATAACAATCTAAAGAGTAAACATAAAAAAATAATGATATGGATAGAAGGATATTAAGACGTGTCTTACACCGATAGAGAACCATAAATATGAATATAGGCAATGATGTAGGTAACGATATTGTTGATCGGTACCGGTTTGGTTCGGGGGTGGACTAATTTTTAATTAAATCTATACGAAAACATATACGCAACTCTAAATAAAAGCAAGTTTAACCCTTTAAACAAAAAGCAAACAAAAAATCCTAAAAATTGTGAAAATGAGTGCTAGTAAGAAAAGTATTAGTAAGAAAAGTATTAGAAGGTTAAAACTAATATATTAAAAAAGGTTAAATCCAAAAACGAAAACCCATAATTAATAAAATAAAGGTTTTTAATTATGAAGTACGTAGACAAATGCACCAATTGTGATTTACTACTGTTCACACCATTAGAAATGTTAGTATATGAATTGGAAAAATTCAGACTGTTACCATGAATTGACGATTTTACCCGTGACTTAACTCGGACTAACTGGATTCCGTTAGTGCCTGGAATGAGAATAACAAATAATTGAAACCATGATACAATTATGACAAAAAATCAAAAGTTTCTACGCAAGTGACAGTTTTTACCAAACCATATGGACGATTTTAATAGTTTACATTTTATTTATTTATTTATTTATATATTTTATGTTATTTTATGAAATGCTCCCGTTGACTTAAAAAGGTAAAATCAATGCACATGTGCATCATAAAAAAGAAGCACAACTGATACAAACCAATGCACAACAATACAAAAGTATAAAACCGATCCACCACTATGAAAATGAGGTTCACAATTTCACATTAACAAATCAAAGTAAAAATATATAATTTTAGTTGATAAAATGAAATTTCATATATCTAAGAATAGAGGTAAACAAAAAAAAGGGTTCGTGCCTGACCCGACCCGGTTCCCTGTAGGAACCGGTTTTTGTGAAACCAGTTTTGATCCCTCCCTCAAACCTTTGGTTCCCCATCTCCACACACACAAAATAAATAAAAAAACGAACCGAACCGGTTCTAACACAATCCGGTTCGGGATCCGGTTCCAAAAAACCGGTTTGAACCGGTTATTACCGTTGGGACCTTGGAAAAACGAAATTTCGAACGTTGGGACCATATCTAGCCGTTGGGAGCTTCCAAATTCACCATTTTGCCACCCCAAATTAGTATAAATAGGTTTTAGATGTTTTGGGTTTATCACAACACTCGAGAACGCAAAAAAACGAACCCGAAAACCCAAAAAACGAACTCATATTCACCTTTTTTTTGCTTTGCTTCTTTGTTACATCATTCCATGGCTTCATCAAACCCATTCTATACCGGTTCCTCAAATGACCCCACTGTTGTTCGTATTCTTGAGACGACACGAAACGGCAAACTTTTTGGTTAAGAAAACGAGTTTTTTCGACTTGGATCGATCCATTGACGTGGCAAATGATGAAACGTACGATTGCGTTTGAGTTATTTGAGTATCCACACACCAGCGAAAATATATTTTATGTTTTAGACCATGTAATACAAACTTTTCACTTAGAAAACATAATATTTTCAATGTCGTTCGACAATGCGTCAAACAATAATGTCGCGGTTGAAAAATTAAACTTAAAATAAAATCCGATTTGCAATGGTATTTTTTTTCCATATACGATGTGTTGCACACATTATTAACTTAGTTGTGCAAGATGGGCTCGGAATTCCCATTGTTGAAGATTTCAAAAAAGATTTTTGATTTATGTTACATGAAGTTTTTAAAACAAGTCGCGAACGATATAAAAAATATAAAAAATATTGTATGGATACGAACCGTCCCTTCTTAGGTCCGAATTGGGACGTGCCGACTAGGTGGAATTCAAATTACAGAATTTCTAGGCGTGGTCAAGTTACAGAATTTCCTAATGCGGGTTGGGTTTGTATTGAACAACTTACGGAATTTCTTGAGGTTTTTAAAAACAGTACTACAAAACTATCGGGGGTTTATTATCCAACTAGTAACGAAGCATTGCAAGAATTATATTTAATTGTTCAAACAATATATGATTTTGATGAAAAAAATGAATTGTTTGAGAAAATGATAACCACAATGGTTATGAAGAAATACCACATGCTTTTATGTGTGTCTTGGCTTTAAACTCGTGCTTAACTGCTACGGGGATTTGTAATATAATCGATGAAATAAATATGGCTTTACGTTTTTATATTACAAAACCAAAGTGGGCAACCATCATGAAAAATACTTTTGATAAAAGATTTCAAGCATTGTATGATACTTATTTACAAAAATATGGTCCCAACTTGCAAATACACATGGGATCAATGGTAGGGGAAGGAAGTCGTAGTAACTCAAGCCGGGGTAACCATAAAATTAATTGGTTTAATGTTGTGAAAGACCAAACGGCTTAAAAACAAAGGGATGAGGCCCCAAATAGCGAGCTTGCAAGGTATAAAGGCTCGAATTTTACGGCGACTTTCACCGCCACCGAAATTGAAAATTTTGATATCTTGGCTTGGTCGAAAGGAAACAATCCGAATTTCCTATCCTTTCTGCTATAGCTCATGATCTACTAAGTGTCCAAGCTTCTACGGTGGCTTCGGAATCAGCTTTTTCTCTTAGTGGCAAGGTGATATCGATACGAAGAACAAAACTAATTCCCGAATCTTTGGAGATGTGCATATGCTTAAAAGATCACTTAGACGCGGTGGATCGAGTACAATATAAAACGTCTCTTGAAGACCAAACCGAACTTGAACAAAGAATAAATGAGGCAGATGTAGGAGAATGACTAAGTGAACCCCTATCGGACGAATAAGTCGCATATGATGCTTCGATGTGCGTAAGTAGTTCGAACGAAGATTAAAAAAAATGATTGTAATATTTCAAATTATGTATTAATGTATTTCATTTTTCTAGTTTCTTATTTCAAAAACCATAAAAATTAATAAAAGTCACATTTTTATGTTTATTTTTTTTTCTTATCAGCCTATATTTTTTTTCTAATTGTGGCGAAAAAACCTATACCGAAACCGATCTTACGAACCGACGAAACCGGTCCATCATTAAACCGGTTCCAAACCGAAACCGGTACTGTAGCGAACCAGTTTGGGTTCCTAAAAAAAACTATTTGTGCACCTCTATCTAAGATCATAATAAGGCTAAGAAAAGTCAAATTAAAACAAATTCAGACTATTAAGTCCATTAAGCTATAAGCTAAATAAGAGTAAAAATAAGGCAAAGCTTATTATAAATGTAGTCAAAATTCAAACTGATGAGAATCCAAAAGTTATTTTTGCAATTGTAAAACTGTAAAAATAAGCATGATTTTGTAAATATCACTCTAATATTTACTCTAATTTGAAATGACTTGGATACAATAGTTAACATCAGAAGTTGGGTCAACACTGTTCCCATGTCTTTAGATGTGGCACCTATCTCCACAATGACCTGTTTGTTGAGGGCAAACTTTAGTTGCTCAGATCTTGCTTGGGTGGCCTCAATCGACATAAAAACATCGTTGCTCAACAAATCTCTAAGATGTTAGCAAGCACCACAAATTACATGATGAAGCACCAATGATAGCCAGCTAAACATAAATGAAACCTTAGTTGCTTGAGATTATTGGGTTGAGCCCCCTGCTTGATAGTAGTACTAGGGGTGCAAACAAGCCGAGCCCGAGCTCGATTAACTTATAAGAGCT
Source organism: Ambrosia artemisiifolia (assembly GCA_032199755.1). Classification (NCBI taxonomy): domain Eukaryota; kingdom Viridiplantae; phylum Streptophyta; class Magnoliopsida; order Asterales; family Asteraceae; genus Ambrosia; species Ambrosia artemisiifolia. The sequence goes on along the minus strand of CM063515.1, from coordinate 11,021,725 downwards.
CGAGCTCGGCTCATTTGAAGTCTCTCAAGCTTGAGCTCGGCTTGTTTATTACTATTAGTTAATATATTAAAGTAAAATAATAGGCTTGTTCAGGCTCGGAAGCTCGATAAGTGAAGCTCAAGCTCGTTTACTAAACAACATTAAATGAGAGGTAAATATTATTAAAAATTAGTAAAACTAATATTACACTAAGCTCGATAAGGCTCGACGAGCCTAACGAGCCTCACATGCCAAGCTCGGGCTCGTTCTCGATAAATAAACGAGCTTTGTTTTAGGCTCAAGCTTGGCTCGGGCTCGATAAGGCTCGGCTTTTTTCGAGCTTTTTACTGAGCAGAGCTCGAGTAGCTCGCGAGCGGCTCAACTCATTTGCACCCCTACTTGATACCGTCTATGTTTTGTTTTCCTCATATGTTGCAATCTTGTTTATTTTATATGATATACCTAGGTACTCAACTTGGCCACCCCCCAAATTTGGACCTTTTAGCTAAGAGTTGAGTATTCCTCATAAGCAACAATACTTGTTCCATGAAAGGGTGTAACAAGATGGCCCGTTTGTGAACCACTCGATACCCATTTACTAAAAAATTGAATCGACGCAAGCTTAAATAAGCCCGAGCCTAAAAACAGGCTTGCTTAATAGGTGAGTCTAAGACCAAGCTTCACTTGTATAGCTCGAGTAGCCTAGCTAGCCTAAACGACTTTGTTGCCTATACATTTAAAAAAAATCTATATCAAAATATATATACACCAACACATATATTTTATAAAATACTGAAAAATAACTAAATAAGTAACCTATAATGAGAATTACATATAAAAATAATTATAAATGTATATAAAATAATAAATAAATAGTTAATAAATGAAAAGCAAGCCAGGCTTAAATATTAGAAATAGAGGTCGAAACAAGCTAAATCTGAGCCCAACTTCTTGTAAGTTAAACTAGCAGAAGCTCAAGCCTTGGCGAGCTTGGGCTTGACTCAACTCAACTCGCTTACATTTGAGTTTGTTTCTGGCTTGGACCTGTTGGTAATTTTAGTGTTATCAACATGATAGTGGTATTGGATTAACTTGTCGAATGGTTTGATCTCGTTAGTCATTAACCGAGTTAGGAGATGCAGGAGTGCGGGCTCGGTTGTCACTAATGAGATTGTGTGTGTTATTGGTTTAAGTAGTTAAAGTATAAGTTCATTGGAGTTGGGCCTATTGGATTAATGGCCTAATTAACTAGAGTCTAGTTTATTAATGGACTATTAATTGAATGGAATAAAGGATAGGGCCTTGTTTTGCTCTGGCACAAGGCTATAGGCCAAATGATTTTACCACATGGATATATGTGAGTTTTCGATATTGTATAACTTAAAAAGTAAACCAATTCTAATTTTCTAGAGAGATAATATCTCTAGAAATTTGGAGGTTTTGAACACACAACAACCAATTCTTATTTTGATTATCGGTGCACTAATACTCAAAGAACTAAATCCGATTCTTGTGTATATACTACGTTTAATCCGTTCAAACATTTGATTGTACCGATCAAATAGTTTGTTCTGATAGTGATTACACGACTCGTAGTATAATCCAAGTGATTCCCGATTTCTTCTACGGTTTCGATTCAATAAAACCAACAAAGAACAAACTATTTGATTATTGAATCGGAAGCCGTTTCAGATTTGATGTTTATTTATGTTGGATGGTTTTGTGTATACAGAAATCCGATTTGAAATCACAATTTATTTGCGGGTTTGTGTTTGACTAACTTTACATGTTGTATTTTTTATTACAACATCCAATTTTGAAGTTCTGAAAATAACTTCAAATTATTGGGTTTGAATCAGTTTGTTACCAAAAAGATTAAACTTTTTTGAATTGTTGTTCGGTTCAAACTTCGAAGTTGGTAATTGATTAAATGGCCACTTTTCTGTGAATTTGGATTTCTATTTGATTCTCTTCAAAGCGTTTTGGATTTACAATCCACTTGTAAAATTTGTTTTTTATTGCAAATTTGATTTTCTGTTAGAATCAAATTGGGTACCGTTCACGGTACTTACGGTTTGGTTTGTTGGGGTCTGTTCGATTAAAGAAAGAAAGGGTTACTGTTTGTTGTGTTCGATTTTGATTTGCCTTGCAATTTCTTATTTTGTTTAAAATCTATAATGCCGACTGGATAATCGCCTGAGATATACAAATGAGAACCATATGTGAAAGAGGACTTACTCTGTTCGATTGTATTAGAATTTCCGACTGTTCAATTGGTTTTGTTCGTTTGAATATTGAATCCATTTGTGTTGTTGTGTTCGAGTACGAAATCGGAAAGTTTGCGACATGTCTAATAATTTTGCAAAATGGATTCAAGAAATCAACAAGAATTTATTCTTTGTTGTGTTTGTTTGTTCGAATTGTGAGGAACCAAAAATGAAAAACTGATGACTAGCGGAAAATCGGTTGGGTTTCTGTATATAGAACAGGGATGGAAAACATATTCGTTGTTCTTGTTGTATTTTGCAATTTAAAACTACCTGTGAATTTTCAATCCAAACAAGAACTATTTGTATGTTGTTCTTGGTTCATGTCCGGTATTCAACTGAGATTGAGATGAAGGATGAAATTTTGTTGTTGTTTGGTTCTATACGATTCTGGATTAGAGTTTGCGGTTCGTGTTGATAGCCGATCTGACATGGAGATGACATCAAAGGCATTTAGATCTCCAAGTAAGTGAATTATTCCTTCTTATTATATGAATCATGGTTGACTTAATACTAGTATGATTTTGATTGTGATAAAGAAATTATGCATATTATATATTAATATTTAGAGGAGTGATTTGTAAATCATAAAAGATGGAGTTTTATAATTGAGATAATCTCCGAGTGATTTTGACTTTAGTTTCATGTGGGTTTTATAGTATTATTTATGAATAACTGAATTCATTATCTTTAATTTGAAAACAATTGATTTGGAATTCAATTGTTTTGATCGATTGCAAACTGTTTCATTTGTAAAATTCATAATAGATTAATGGAGTTCTCATAAATGGTGTGTTAATAATTAAAAAAAAAAAAAAAAAATCCCATCCTGGTTTATAAATTTAGGAATCACGGCTTGGGTTTTGTTTTACTGAGTGTGTTTTATTTCAAAAGATTTTGGAGGATAATTCTTTTTAGTTCAGGTAACCGCCAATTGATTTTGAAATAATACATTCTGTTGCTATCATGCACATGGTCTCAAAGTTGTTGTCATGATTTTGAAACAATACATGTTGAAATAAGATGTGAGTGGTACATACTTACATCTAAGTTTTATAATCAGTATTATCATTCGACCATTTTGATTTTACTAGGTAATTTTAAAGTTGGTTTGAAATACGGTTAATCTAAATCACCTACGAGTGTATTTTAATTGCTTATATATTTGTAACTCAAATGCAAATGGTTAATGATGGTTATTTTAATAATCATGAATTTCTTAACCATTTTGAGAATTGGTGACAACACTTCTAAATAAAATTTGAAGGTTAGTTTCGTTCAAGAAAATTGTAAGCATATCGATTTTGATTTCTTATTGTTCTATGTATACAATAATTATTCATTTTGAATTGTAATAGTTATCAATGAGTTAGTAAAGTGAACATGGATTACATAGATGTGAAAACATATATGTGTAGAATCACATGGTGGAAATTCTATGTTAAATAAAATAGCTTACTTCTTTTACGGATATTAAAAGAGTCTACGCTATTGGAACTATTCTATAGTGATCCATGTAATTTCTTGGGAAAAAGCATCTATGAGAAGTAAAAGTATGTTATTACTTTTATAGATGATGTCTCTAGATTTTGATATGCATGATTGTTCCGGGCAAAGGTTAAAGTCTTAAATAAATTTAAATTGTTTTAAGACTTAGGAGGAGTAGTAAAAGGAATAAGATTATCCTTCTAGTGTTGTTGTAAGTCTTACTTGAACATAAAATAAAGACTTTAGGGAGAAAGGAATATATGGTCTATTCATAAACTAAGGTGAAGGTCTTTAGTTTCTATGTCTTAGAACTAATGACTAGGTGTACGTAAACACTGTCATAGAATCAAGGGATATAATCCATAATTCTCATAATAGGGTTTTGGTCCTATTGAGAATGTAGTTGTTGATTCTGATAAAGAATATGCTAGTATTGACAATATATTTGTTCTTTCTGAACCTAGGAAACACATGAGAACAAGAAAAGCTAAGTCTTTTGGTTCTGACTTTCATCTTTATTTAGTTGAAGGAACCAGAACTTAGGTTGGACAGCAGGATCAATATTGTTTTAATATTGAAGATGATCAATTCCTAAATAATAATAATAAATAAATAGATCAATCAGATATTTATGTACGTACCAGTCTTAATTCCTTCGGTAAAAGAGTAATCATTTGATACGAAGGGTCTAGAGGAGGCTGTTGGTATCCTAGGAATAAGGATAAAACAGAGGAACAAGGGTATGATAATGACACAGTCTCATTACAGTGAGAAATTGTTGAATAAATTCAATTACCTTGTTTGTTATCTAGTTGGTTCTCATATAGGTCCTAATATCTAACTTGTGCGTAATCAAGATGAATCTATTTCACATATGGAGTATTTAAAGCTATTGGATGCCTAACGTACAATATGATTTGTACAAGGCCTGGCATATCATATGTTGTGGAAAACTGAATAGATTTATCATTAATCCAAGTACTTGGTACTGGCAAGCTGTGAATAGATTGTTTTTATACATGAAAAGAACCACGATCGATGGTTTATAATTTTCAGGTTTTCCTTCGATTTAGAAGGGTATTCTTATACAAGTCGTATAACTAAGTAGAGTTGTTTGTATGCTCTCTTGGGGGAGGTTTCTTTTCTTAGGCATTTAAGAAACGAACTTGCATCATTTGACAATGGAATGTGAGTTTGTAGCATTTGCAACAGCTGGTAAAGAAGCTGAGTGGCTAACAAACTTGTATTATGAAATTACATTGTGGTCTAAACCGATATCACTAATATCTATCAGGTATGATAGTGCTGACTAAATATTATAGTCAGGTGTATAATGGAAAGTCTAGACAATTATGTGTTATACATAGCATGATTCATGAGCTCATCGTGCATGGTGTGATATCTGTTGAATTTTTTAAAATCTGAGTATAATTGGCTGATTATCTAACTGAAGAGTTAGGAAGAGATCTCGTGAATAAATCAGTCATAGGGATGGGTTTAAAGTCCACACTTTAATATCCTATGTCAAGATACCCAATTCCCATCTAATACAACGTTAGATGCAGAATTCAATGTGGAAAGCTTGCCATAGAGATATTGGAACACATGTTTAGAATCATCCCAAATTTTGTGTTCAGACTGCAAGATAAAGTAGGTTGAAGTATAACTTCTTAATAGTCCTTTGCATTTGCAGGTGCAAGAATAAAGAGACTACCTATAAGAGTATGAAGTTTAGCCGCTTCAAGAAGCTTGGACTTGGCTTTGATATACTCTTTGAAGGATTGGACACTGGCTAGTAAAATATAGTGTCAGGTAAGAACATATGGATTTATAAACTTATGTGTATTTTACCTTCAAGTATTCAAATGGATAGCAAGGGTTCAATCCATAGAGACACCCCGATATTCGAATATTTGGATCGTGTAATTTACTAAGATGGAAATTCAATCCTCAGGACATTTCCATTTATGCATAAGTTTGAGCTTCTTTGAGAATTAAGTTGAGTTAATCATGGATATCACTAAAATGGGGGAGGATTGTTGGTAATTTTAGTGTTATCAACATGATAGTGGTATTGGATTAACTTGTCGAATGGTTTGATCTCGTTAGTCATTAACCGAGTTAGGAGATGCAGGAGTGCGGGCTCGGTTGTCACTAATGAGATTGTGTGTGTTATTGGTTTAAGTAGTTAAAGTATAAGTTCATTGGAGTTGGGCCTATTGGATTAATGGCCTAATTAACTAGAGTCTAGTTTATTAATGGGCTATTAATTGAATGGAATAAAGGATAGGGCCTTGTTTTGCTCTGGCACAAGGCTATAGGCCAAATGATTTTACCACATGGATATATGTGAGTTTTCGATATTGTATAACTTAAAAAGTAAACCAATTCTAATTTTCTAGAGAGATAATATCTCTAGAAATTTGGAGGTTTTGAACACACAACAACCAATTCTTATTTTGATTATCGGTGCACTAATACTCAAAGAACTAAATCCGATTCTTATGTATATACTACGTTTAATCCGTTCAAACATTTGATTGTACCGATCAAATAGTTTGTTCTGATAGTGATTACACGACTCGTAGTATAATCCAAGTGATTCCCGATTTCTTCTACGGTTTCGATTCAATAAAACCAACAGGACCCTTTATTCGTATCAGTCTGAACAATGTAGCACATTCATCCAAGGCATCTAACATTGAATATGCTCAAACAGAGCTCTCTCATGGTAGCCCCTCACGTGTCTTCAATCTTCATATAGGCTTTGATGTCACCGCAGAGCATTACCTTAACCCTTCAAGATTAACTGCTGCTTATTCGAGTTTAAAGTGCTCAAGTGTTCTATCAATCATGAAAAGATGTTCAACCTTATAAAGCTATCCAATTTGCAAGATCTGCTATTAACTCTTGTAGATCGTACTTTACCCGTGTTTCTGAAATTGTGTTAAGTTGAATTCTGGTTGAAGTTGTGAATGACTCAGTCCCCACTCGCCGAGAACTGATAGTTGTGATACCAAACACTGATCCGTTCGATTTTAATAACATTAAGAAAAAATGAACCAGTTTAGGTCTGCCTCCTCTTACTAGCTATCGCTTAAATACGTTCGGTGGTTGTTAACCACCAGTCATTATAGCCTTCAACATTATGCAAGAAGATAGCAAAGCAGCTGGTTAACCTGCTCATGTGTGCATTATGGACCAAAGGATACTCTTCTTCAGCGAGTTTGGTTACATCTCCACAAAAGCAATAACCAGGGATGCCAATGCCCTACCAGCAACCCCCTGGCACTTTCCAGGTGGCAGTTTTACTAAGGTCTAAGCATCGGGGTTCTGACTGGCAACGGACCTAACCATTAGCCTGATCACAGTTTGACCATCTGGTTGTCTAAAAGCACCCAATGATGCAATCAAGTCATTGTCACAAGCAAGCAATATCAAATCACCATCTTCATCTTCATACTTGAGGCTAAAGCTTCCATGGATGAGCTGAAACCGTGTTGCAACCAGTTTCTCCAACTTTGCCAGTCCATCTGACAGCCTGAATGAAAATTTTACAGTATTCTCTCTGTATGTTACCTTAATCATGTACGTGTCTCCTGCAGTATTCTTGATATGCTTGTCTTTGACAGTTGTCCCGAGCCTTGCACGTCCGTCAGGCGGATCTTTTTGTTCCGTCGGGTGGAGTACAAGTTGGGAAGTAGGCTTACCTTGTTCTGTAAGAATGGCAGGATCATAAGTACTGGTTGTTGCATTAGAAGTGCCTAAAACAAGGGTGGTAAGAGCTCTGTCAGATGCTTGGACGGCTGTATCTGTTTGATCTGGCTTTAGAAGGGGATCACTTTCATTGGGAGTCCTGCTATATGGCCACCTTGGTATACCATGACTCCTGCAAATGCGCTTTAAAGTAGACCTGCTGACTACATACATACAATGTAAAAGGTCAGAGGTAAAACTGAGAATCTTAGAAAGAAAGCCTACCAATTTTGACATCACTAGAGGTAGCAAAATAGACGGATCGGATTGGCATGATGGATAACAATAATGGACCACTGCTAGTGGTGTGTGCAGTTCGGTCAACCTCAAGATTTTGAGAACCTCAACCTTAATCTCATTTAGCGGTTAACCCAATTAGTGGTTAACCGCAATGAGGTTCAGTTAGCGGCTCACCTCTATCACAATCAATAATATATGCTATTCAACTCTCTCAACTAAAGAAGTGACATTATGTTTGAATCCACTAAAAGAAAAGAGTAAAGAAATTTAGAAAAAAAATTAAATAAGTGTTGTTTTATTTTAAAAACTTTATTCCTGTGATAAGAAAAAAATTAGATAAGTGTTGTTTTATTTTACATAATATGTCTTCCATATAGTATATTATATATTTATATTTAGATTTACATTTACATTTACATACAAACGGTTCAGTTCTAATAAACATACGGCCAAAATCAAACTTCTCATTAAAACCAAAGGGTATACAACTATATATAGGATTTACAATAAATACAAAATAGCAAACAATATATTTCTAGGTATAAACACGTTGACTTTATGTATTCTAATAAGTTCAGTTAACTTTTAAAGTACCAAACCTAAGACCCACTACGCCCCCGTAGTGGGGCGTGATAGTGGGAAAAAAAAAATAGCGCCCCTGTACACCGCTATAGGGGGGCTCCATTTTTCAAAAATCAAGTTTGGCTCTATAGATATAGCGCCGGATTTCTTTTTCCCCCTCCAATCACATCATGCCACATCAGATTCTCTCTCTCTCTCTCTCTCTTATTATTTTAATATTTTTTCACTTTAAAAAATATAATAAAATATTAATAGGGGCTTTATAAATAAAGCCCCACCACTACACCCCTTTTTCACTTTATCTCTCCATGCTGACTCAGCTGCCACGTGGACCAATCAGAAAGGGGGGCTTTATATATAAAGCCCCCCACTACGCATGGTCTAAAACAAACCACATAATGTGAAGGACGAACAGCCTTTCTCGGTTTAGTCAACCAAAATTTTTGAAGCACCAAGGGTTTGAAGGAGAAGCATCCGGTCAAAATAGGTATTTTTAATGTGGGACAAAACTAGCCAGATTCCTTTTTTAATCTTATTTTTATGAATATGTATAATATATGTAGAGACCCACCAAGTCTTCAACTTGTTAAAATTAATTTTGTCCATATACTGAACCTACTTTTTGGGCTACCCAAGTGTGAATACGGTTTCATTTAAACCAATTCAGGCCAAAAACATTTTGGAAGACAACTCAGGTCGTCAAGTAGCTGATGTGCTCATGAAACTGGTCAAATCAAAAGTAACTAGTGATTAGAAAAACTATATTAATAATAATCTGACTTCCTTTAATAAAATGATCTAGATGATTTATGCATTTGAATACACTTCAAATGTGTTTCAAGTCCATTTGACCTGTTTCATTTTTTAGTTAAACCTCTTAGCTTAACTAGTTAGAAATAAAACATAACCTAAACCTATGGGTCAATCATGCCACCTCTAGACACAAACAATTTATGAACTCACCTTGAAGGCTATCAGCAGCTTCATCCATCGTTTTTCCAAAATATTTGCTGATTTCCGCTAATGTAATTGACCGGTCAGTTCTCTTCCTTCTTTTAATTGGTTCTTTGGAAAAGTCAATGTACCTTCCCCTCCTTTTTCCTGTATTTATATCAACATCTTCAATCCCTACATAAGGAACAACATTTTGGTTTGTTCCTGCAGCAGCAGAATTTGATGGCTTATCTTCCTCCAAACTAACGGACCTAACAGTTCTCATCTTTTCTCTAAATGGTTTTTTGGAATAATCAATGTCTTTTACCAACATTTTCCCTGCATTAATATCAACATCTTCAGTCCCAAAATTCATATAAGAAACAGCATTCCTGTTTGTTTCGGCAGCAGCAGAATTTGATGGTTTATCTTCTTCCATATGCTCCACATGAGCAAATTCACTCTGCATCGTTGAGCTTGCAACATCAACATCACAATCATTATTTCCATTCTCTGCCAGTAGATGTAAATTTTCCAACTCTGGTGGTACGTCTCCTTTTTCAGTCAAAGTTGGAGACTCAATATTCAAAGTAAGAGGAACTCCACCAATGACTTGGACAGATGACATATCACCTAGTCGTATACTAGAAGTGTTCTTAATCTGCTGTTTCACTGTATTCACCAGATTTTGTAGGTATGCCTCGTTTTCACTCTGTGTTGGTAAAAATAACTCTATAACATATTCACCGTTCACTTCAAGAGTCTTAATATAGATAGCTAAACAACTGGTTATTCCATGCATACGAGCAAAAGGAACCAAGGGATATTCATCTTCACCGAATTTACTTACATCTCCACAATAACATAAACCCTGAGATGACAATGATCTCCCAACAACACCTTGAGATTTGTCCAGGTGTCGCTCTCTGCAAGTTTCATGGAATCCCCACATGCTCAAGTCTCGCACGTAGAATGGTAGAGCAGCTGTTGACATGCAGACTTTCCCTATACAGTTTCTACTAAAGCTACTACAACTCCTCTCTAGATTTCCCGAACTGACCACAACACTACTGTATCCACACAGACCCCACGTCTGAGCTAGAGGTAAATTCTGAATATCACATACTGCCTTTAAAGCACCGAATATCTCATCCAATTCAAGTTGCCTTTTTTCATCTCCAACACGTGCCTGAAACTTGAAAAATAAAGTCACGTAAAATATACACACATTACATGCAATCATACATGTATGCACACAACTCACATAAAAGCTAGTATCCTCGAGCACATTTGGAGACTTCAGATTCTCTTCCTGCAACATAGAATTGAATTAATTCCAAAAGTGAACAAATAATGGTAGAACTATAAGCATATAGAGCAAGTACGTATGCATGCATGCATCATGTATGCAGTGAAAGAAAATAAGAACATGGTAACTACCTTCAGTGCTCTTGAGACTTGTCGAACCTCAAAAGCATAATCAACATACTTTGATGACGTTATGAGTTCAAGTACGCCAACACAGCAACCACTGCGAGGTTCAAATACTGGCAAATTAATATACCCATGGATATTGTGGGAAGCAGCCCAATCTTGTACACTTTGTCTAGTTGATAAGCCATGCATGTCCAAACTCCATTCTGGCAACTTTAGGCGATAAACACGACCAGGAGGACCTAATTCTTCTCTATGCTCCCCATCAACAACAAACATACGCTGCTCAGATTCCAGCCTATACTTGTAAAGCCCTTCATCAACCACACCAAGACCAAAAGGTTGGTCCAAAGTCGTTAGCAAGCACCGCTTCCGCACAGCAACAGGTGACCAAAACTGAACAAGCACACGTGGCTCACGGAAACTTAAAACTTTAAGTGCAGCTGTAACCTTCTCTTTAATTATCTGTGGGTCTATGACATTTTGATCGATGGCCAGATTAGACGAACCTATGAATATGTGAATCACAGTAAAGATGCAGACTTCATAAAATAACACCCCACTTCATCATAAAAAAAAACAATAAACAATGAAACCATTTAACAATGTCACTGGTGATGGTTAGTTACTAGTTGGTGTTTTAAAGTTGGTCATCTTGAACAATAGCCATTTTACAGAGCTTCGGTTGGCTATACATTCCTTGTTCAGTTCCTGATTAACTGATTAGTTATGATATTATCACGTACACAGGGTGTTTTTGTGCTTAAAATTGTTATACATGTAGCTAAAAATGTTGTACATTTAAGTTCAATCATATATAAACCTTATTTGTATCTATATTTTGGGTAAATGATGCTAAAATAACATATATATATATATATATAGATATATATATATATAAAATATATATTCGTCTTGCGCCCCACCGCTTTTGCGCATTGCGCCTCGGTTTTAGACCTTGTCGCTTTTGTGCGTTTCGCGCTTTTTAAAACCAAGGACGTACGTACTTAGGGACCTACAGGTTTGGCCGAACCCATACCAATTTTTTTAACGGTATATACACGTGTATTTCGACATTGCATCTGTTGAAATTTCGACATCGAACCCGTAGAAACTTTTACACCGAACTCTTAAAAACCTTGACACCGAACCTTGGAACATTTGACATCAAACCTTAACCCACATTCAATTAAAAGAGAATAACTTGTTGAGCCCACATTTTATTAAAAAAAAATAACACATTAACTCATTTAGCACACATTCAAGAAAAAAGATAACTCATTAACGTTTAAGTCCACCACACAAGCCCATAAACCATTGAAATCCAAGTCTATATTGATAATTGATAATTTGAAAGAAGATACAAGGATTTGCCAACTTGAACAATATATCTAGTCATGTGCAATTGACGGTTGAAACAAAGATACACATTAATTTTACGTTGATTTAGAGGTTATTAAAGTTGGCTCTCATTTTACCCATCGCGACTGCAACTGTTGAGAGTTGCGTTTTGTTTTACTAGAAAAGAAAATGCTTAGAAAGGTTGCGATAGATGATGTAATGATTAGGTTTCAGAAAATAAAACCTTACTTTAAGAATTTCTATTATTCACTTTTAATATCGATTGACATACATTTTTATTATTATCATTTCTTTTTGCATTTTAATTTCTCCCCGGACAGAAAAGTTTGAAACTCAGTGATAGACAACGGTCCCTTGAAAATTTCGGAAACAACAACAACCACCTTACCCAGTAAAATCCCACACTCAGCAAAGCTAAGAGTAGGGTCTGGGGAGGGTGCAAACCTTACCCCTATCCTTGCGGATAGAGAGGCTGCTTCCAGCGAGACCCCCGGCTCCACAACATACAATCGACAAGCAAACAGCACAAAAAGTAATAAAGCAATAAAGAGCTACTGAAAATTTCGGAACCCGTAGGAAAAAAATCCTGGCTACGCCATTGTTTACTCTTTACAATACATGTTCAGTAGCGTAGCCAGGATTTTCTTTCTACATATTCGGAAATTGGTACGGTCCCTAAGTACGTACGCCCCTGATTGTAAACATTCAACAATAACATTGTTTACTCTTTACAATACATGTTCAGTAGCGTAGCCAGGATTTTCTTTCTACATATTCGGAAATTGGTACGGTCCCTAAGTACGTACGCCCCTGATTGTAAACATTCAACAATAATATTAATAACTTCTAACAAATTAGTATCAAGCATGGCTAAAGAAGAATGAATTTCCATCTTAATTGTTTCCACCATATCAGGTCAAGTCAATTTAACAACTGTAATTCACTTACTCAATTTTATAACAAAATGTTATATAATATAATAATTCAGCTGTCAATTTATACTAACCAGATCTAGGTCACGACTTAGAAACTAGAAACAATATAATAATCCAGAATAATCCTAAGCCTCACGACCAAATCAACGATGAGCTGTGTGTACGGCAATTTATATACTAACATCGTTGACTCAAATCACATATATAAGTCGTTGTCTATATATACATATAAATAATAAATCAGAGTTTAATTTAGGGGGTTCATATGCAACAAAATAACAAAAGGAATAAAACAAGACTTACTGGTAGGTTCTTCCGCCTCTCGACTGCCAAATACCCTAAGTGATGTTAGATATCTTTCACAATTATTATTATTATTAATATTATCTGGACTTGCAAAATCAGTAACAGGTTCATGGATGCAAGTGTATCTGGATTTCAAATCAACTAAAACCTTTGAACGCCTGTTTGCAACTGCATCTATGGAGACCTCCGTGTTCATGTTCTTCAAGGTTTTTTTTTTACAGATCTTATCGTGTTTGGGAAAGTTAGTGAACAGGTCCACAAACGGATGATGAACTTTATGTTTGAACTAACCTATGAACTGTTCATAATATTTATCGTGTTTGGTGGACGAGTTTGTTTGATAGTGTTACCAGATAAGCCAGTCTTAATTGACCTACCCGACATAAAAAACTATGTTTTGAGTTGATACATGGGTTGTGGTTGGGTTATCAAGTTTAAAATTACGCAATCGATTATCATACGAAGGACAAATTCATGACATGAAAAAACATCACATTAAAATAATAATAACCACAAATAATCATTAAAGACCAGACTATTATTCAAAGTGGTATTCATTACGGGCCTCCTCAATCCTCATCCTCGTTTAAACCAACATTGGGGTTCAATGCACTTTTAAAAACCTGTCAAGTATTGTGACCCTTGTCCGGACAGCAATAAATTTTCCTGTTATGGCATCCCTGGTACGATGGTTGTTGCCAGTTTATTGACGGAATCTAGTCACCAGTGACGGATCTAGAAATGAATTTCAGTAGTAACGTTTTTCATTTTTTTCATTTTAGTAGAAACGTTTTCCAAATTTCGTAAAACAAAAAACAAATTTTCCACTACGCGACACCTAGTTATTAACTAGGTCTGCCCCTGCTAGTCACAATCGTGTTCCAAGACCATGTCGAATCGTCATGTCCAGTTTCCTCGAATGTGGTAATATAACTATTGGCCAAGGCGATTTTTGAGGGAGAAGGATAATTTTTAATATAATAACTTTCAAAGGTAACGAACTAACGTTTGCCGTATATTTAGATATAATATTTTTTAATATAATTCCACTTCGTATGGCGTTTTGGCCACATATAACGTCGGAAAAATCGCCCCCTCCAACACTATGGGGCTTTTTGATGGAGCTCGTTATGCATATGGCGAGAGGGATGCTCTGCAGAATGGTGATGATTAAGGGCTGTGAATTTAGGGGTGCAAACGAGCCGAGCCGCTCGCGAGCTACTCGAGCTCGGCTCGGTAAAAAGCTCGAAACTAGCCGAGCCTTATCGAGCTCGAGCCGAGCTTGAGCCTAAAACAAAGCTCGTTTATTTATCGAGCCCGAGCTCGAGCCTGACACATGAAGCTCGTTAGGCTCGTCGAGCCTTATCGAGCTTAGTGTATTATTTTTTTTTTAAATATTTAATAATATTTACCATTCGTTTAAAGTTTTTAGTAAACGAGCTCGAGTTCGAGCCTCACTTATCGAGCTCACGAGCCTAAACGAACTATTATTTATATTATTTTTATTTAATATATAATTAATAGATAATAACGAGCCGAGCCCGAGCCAATCGAGCTTGAGAAGTTACAAACGAGCCGAGCTCGAGCTCGAGTCTGGTCGAGCTCGGGCTCGGCTCGGCTCGTTTGCACCCCTAGCTGTGATGGGGCTGGTGAAAGATGAAGGACTGTGTTGGGTTGGTGGTGATAAAAATAATAATATTTTAATCTCTATAAAGCTTACACACCACTACACATATATTTTTTCATAAAGCCCTATGAAACTTCTTCTAATACTTTATTAATATTTTAATCTCATAAAGTCTCATAAAGCTTCATAGAGCCCCACTACACATGCTTTAAGTTGTTTTGAAAAAATGGGTTATAAAAAGAAAAATGAATTGAATATAGAAGATGAAGCTCGAATCCACATTTCGGTATATGTACATCACCATATGGATGTCAAATTGTCAACGTTAAATCAAATGGGTCTTTGGATCACATAGAGATACTTTCCAACTCGTTTTGTGTGTATCTTTGAATTATCGAATCATTACTTGCACCTTTTAACTTGAATTAATTTTAACATGGTTGGATGCTTGATGCAAGGTCTAACTAGTAATAACGAATAATATTTAAAAAAGAATTATTTGGAAGTCAGGGGCGCAACTTCATAGGGGTGGGACGGGGCACCCGATCCCACGAAATTTCCGCTCAGAAATTTCGATTATATACTATCCGTATAAAACTTTTGTGGTATATACGGTTTCGACCCCCCGTAACCGGAGGAATGAAATGGATGATTACCATTCCATGGTCTTGTTTGGTTACACATAACTACACAATAATGGAATGAATCATTACCTTGTATTGTTCGCTATGTAGGAAACGACGAAGAAATAAAATCGGCGGTGGTTGGTGGAGGCGGAGGTGGTGGTGCTCGATAGGTGGTGGCGGCAGCGGTGACGATGGTGGTGGTTAGTGGTGGCGACGACGAAGGGTGGTGGTGATGGTCGGTGGCGACGTTTGGTAGTGATAGTAGCGATGACGGTGATGGTGGTCGGTGTCGGTGGGTGGCGACAGTGAATGGTGGCAGCGCGGTGGTTGGCGGGGGTACAATCTTAGACTACACAATGTGCTCATGGAGTGAAGAAGGCATGAAACGACATTTGGCAGTCATGTCAACTCCTCTCTAACCCCTAAAAAACCCACGGGGTGGTGATGGCGTGGATAGGTTTTAAAAAAAACAAATAAAAGAAGTCAAACAACCAATCAAAAAACTCACAACTAATAAAAAAATATCCATAACCCAATAACTAACCACAACCATCCACCCCACCCTCACCTTTTGCCTCACGCTCGTGGAATCTCCCCCAACCTGCCCCACGCCACATATGGCGTAGTGATAGTAGTATGAAAGGGCTCCACGTCACCTTCCATGCCCTTCACACCGTGTAACCTTAAGTGGGAGGTCCTATATTCAAATCTAGACAATATACGAAACGATACATTAAAATAAACCATTTCTCATGCACGTTTACATTAAAATAATACAATAACTAATAGAAATTCACACATACATAACTGATGCAAGGGGCATAAAAAAAATAGTGATACAAAGACAAAGACAAAGTCAAAGCACAACAATACAAAACTATAAAACTAATATACACCACAGTGCAAATGAGATGCACATTAACTATCACTATTAACTATTTAGAGACCAAAAAGTTGTGCATTATGAACCAATAGACAAAAACCACCCCCTAAAAATCAAACTAATTACCAGGATAAATATTTGGTTTCGGCAGAACCAAAAAGTTGGGAGAGCATCATGAACCAATAGACAAAAAACCACCCCTAAAAAGCCAAAAAGGTCAAAGGTCATCAGTTCGTTATGACAAAATTCCAAATGGGCTATCTACATTCAGCAAATCAGGGACCTGTTATCGACGACCCAGCTAATAAAGTAATCTCTGTACAAATTAAATTTATACTGTTCTTACTCCCCGAAGCATCCAGAGCAGACTTCAAGTCGTCGTTAAGACAAATGAGTATCAAATCATTGTCTTTGTCAATGTATTTTAGTTTAAGCCCTTGACCCTCCAACTTGAACCGTTTTGCAACTTTCCTTCTCAATTTTGGCAGTCCGTGAACAAGAGGAAATGGAAACTGCTTCATAGACTTGTTAAAAGTTACGTTCACCATCACCCTCGTAGTAGATAGTACTGTATCCGTATCTCTTTTACGCTTTCTGTGTACCTTCGAAAGGTTTCTCTTTTCTACGGTGAAGTTATTGCCAATGGCCTCCATACTCGCATTTGTTGACGACCATTGGTCCGTGACATCTGCAAAGTCAGTTTCAGAAGTATCTGCCACAACGGACTCTAAATCTGTTGAATCCATTTTGTTTACAGATGAATCTGTAGGTGGACCAACAACTTCCATGGTTGACTCATCACCCAATTCAAAATCGGAGGCAGCCTTAATACTCTGCTTCAATGTTTGGATCAAATCCAGTACATGTCTGCTGTCTTTGATGTTCAGTGGTAGGAAAAACTCCAGCACATAGTCATTATCGCCTTCAACACTATGCAAGAAGATTGCAAAGCAGCTGGTTAACCTGCTAATGCGTGCACAGTGGACCAAAGGATACTCTTCTTCATCGAGCTTGGTTACATCTCCACAAAAACAAGAACCACGGGATGACAATGCCCTACCAGCAACCCCCCGGGACTTTTCCAAGTGGAGCTCTTTACTTGCTTCAATGAATGTCCAGGTGTTCATGTCTCGAACATAATAAGGTAGAGCAGTTGACATGCAAACTTTCCCGAAGCATCTAGTGTTGAAACTACTACAACAGTCCTTAATAACTTTTTCGTGGGTAAAATAACCAGTGGATGTGGACAGGGTCCATGTCTGAGCAAGAGGCAGCTTATGGGTGTCGCAAACATGTTTCAAAATATCAAAGATTTTATCCAACTCATTTTTGATAGGCTCATTGGAAACCTGTATATCACAGACATGTTCCGCATAAGAATTCCAAAGCAACAGAAAATTAAACAAAACATTAACAAACAATTAAACCTGAGTAATAGAATTTTAGAATATAAACCATCCCGACCCAACTCACATATGAAGCAGGGCCATCAAATACTTTAAAAGCTTGTGGGCTTGCTAGATTCCCCTTCTGAAACATGACAACATTTATAAAATTAGCAATAATGATGGGAACATAAACTAAAATAAAGCAGAAAAATTATCTTTATAATAAGGTTATATACTGATCTGATAACTTGCTCAAATTGCACTAAGAAATCAAGTACTAAAACACGTAGGAAATCCTTTAAGTAGGCATTAAGAAAGCCTCTTCCAGAAAGCACCTAATTAGAACACCTCTTGTAACTTTGACAATAAGGCCTAGAAACGCTAGTACGGCTAAAGAAAAAGGAAACTGGAGTAAACACTGACCAAACTAACAGATAAGCTATGCAAAACTGTTGGAGACTGTTAAAGAAAATGATGCAGCAGATCTGCCAAATGATGAGAGATAGTAATGAAATTACAGTTGTTGATGCTCAACCAATAAAGTAAACAGATGACACCAAAAACTATACTACAGTGAAAAACTTGCAAGTGTTTGAACACATACATAAAAAAACAGATAGAAGTTTAAATTTGAGAGATAAGATATAAACCTTCAGCACCCGTTGAATATGCTCAACCTCATAAGCAACATCCTTCAACTTGGAAAACGTCAAAAGCTCAAGCACACCAACACATAACCCTGTAGTAGGATCAAACACCGGTAAAGCCAGATACCCATGAAGATTGCAACGGATCGCACAGTCTCTTAATGGAAAAGCTTTTGTCATGTAATTAGCTAAATCAGAAGTCCACTCTGGCAATCCTTGCTTAAATACTCGAGCAGGAGGACCAACGTCTTCTTCTTCATGATCCTCGTCCACACGAAAAGCTTTGTGCTCAGATTCCCTCCTATAAAAACAAAGTTCCACACTGGCTACACCAAGACCAAATGGTCGACCTTTGGTTGCAAGTACTTGGTGTTTGTCAACAGAACGAGGCGACCAAAACTGAACAACAACATGTTGCTCACGGAGAAATAAGAGCTTTAGTGCAGCTCTTATCTTACAGAATATTTCCTGATGATACAAGGAACCAGCCCCCAGCTTGAAACCTGTAATTTTGACAAACCACATCAGAAACGCACAAAAATTGTAGTACACTACAACAAGCCTTCTTACCCCAAACTAGTTGGGAAAGTCAAGAAAACAAAAGGAATTAATACAAATGGTAAGCTTGTGGTGTGCATTTAACTAAAAAATGCAACAGAATGAGGTTTTTATTTGCAAGTTGGAACTCTTGACAGGTTTCTCTTCATAGATAAAACCAAGGTAGAATAAAATTAGGACGAAAGGCATACCAACGGTCATTGGTTGAGAAGGATCAGATGCACGGAGTTCCTCTTGTGGCTCTACATTTTCAGAAACCCAAAGAGGTGTCAGGTATCTCGACTCGCCAAAACTTGGAACGGTAGGCTGCTCTAGAAAGATCTTGTCGCATGTCATTTCAATTTTCTGATCCATATGCAAACAAGATCTTGGACCAGTACCTGAAAGGCTGAAAGTGTTAAGACTCCTCATTAGATATGTTTTGTTAATACAAACATTCTTTCACTGAAGTTTCTGGACGTCTCTTTATGACTGCCTACGGCTTACCATTTATAATTACAAAGTTAAAAACACTCAGACCCACTTGCTTAACAGAATTCATTGGAATTGGAATGTTCTCTAATAAATATCATATTTGGTTGGCACATGATGGAATCGGAAAATTTTACTTTCAATTCCTTAATTCATAGGAAGGTAACTTTCCATCACATATATGATAGAAAATATACATTCCAGATAAATTTATTGTACATTACCAAAAAGCCCTTCCCCAGATAAACCCTAGTTTGATACATCCATTACGTGCTCTCTCCGTTTTTCTTCCACAGCCCTCTCTCAGTTACTAAGAAACTATGAAAGCGTGTACTCCCTCAATTAATTATCAGGGAAAAGGTCGTAAGAGGTAAATTTTGACTTTTTGGTTTAAGATCAACTAAATTTAAAAATTAGAACTTTTAAAGCACAAGAATGGAACGCCAAAAGAGCACAGACAACATAACATACAACTAATTAAATTTAAACCAAAATGCATTTCTATAAGAGTGTGAAGACTGAGGAACAATCCATAAAATTTCAGTCAAATCTATACACCAACATATACAGGTA
The DNA here is from genome assembly GCA_032199755.1 of Ambrosia artemisiifolia. NCBI lineage: Eukaryota > Viridiplantae > Streptophyta > Magnoliopsida > Asterales > Asteraceae > Ambrosia > Ambrosia artemisiifolia. The sequence continues at coordinate 11,001,670 of CM063515.1, read as the reverse complement.
TGAAGCTTGCTTTCAAACCGTGCTAAAGTTACTTTATGATGAACTTAACCAGAAGAACATGAAAGTAAGTTAACTTCAGGATGATAAATGAATAAATGATTCTCACGAAAGTACGTTAATAACAGAAGAACATTGAGGAATACAAAGTAAAAGACACTAACAGCTAAAACACCGAGCACAAAACATACATGAAAAATATTCCATGAAACAAACCCAATTAACCTTTCAACATGGTTTGAAATTCTCAATATAAAAACCTAAATTTGAATACCAAGGATAAAACAAAGCCCTGTCAACGGCTAAAAGTGATAGTATTAATTTGAAATGATGACGACCTGAAATCGAAATCAAGCTGAAAAATAGAAAAATGTTGCTTGAAGATACAAAGATATTGAAGATTCATCCATCGGTTAGGAAGTTCAAAAATTCTTTACATTGGAAAACTGAGTTTATTATAGTGACAATGATTTTCATATCAACAAGTACAGGATCTTTTCAGTATGGGATGCAGAGCAGGGCTGTATGGATTCATACTAAATATAAGGGTGGCCGGAGTGTAGCCTGTGGAAGACACCACGGGTAACCCGCCACATCAGCCACCCGACCACCAGCATCATGTAACCCGTTGTGCTACCCGCCTCCCTAAAAAAAATTGGCTGGTCAGAAATCTGACTGTTACACCTACAACAATCCTTGTCTAGTAGCACCCAATACAAGTAATCGCCCCCACTACCTAAGCAACTCAGAACAGTGTACCCGACCAGGTCCCGGGTACCCACGGTCCGCACCGCCTCACCAAGGCATGGATGCAAATGCTGATAACTGTTTCCCCTTAATACTATAAAATACTAACCAAATAAAGTTGTTTTCCCTTAGTACTACAAATACTAACCAAGTTTGGAGAATGTAACTGTAGAAAGATTAAAAGAATAAGCTGTAAGACTGGTAGGAGTGGGGGCGGCATAGGGGCAGCAGCAGGATGATGGGCCTCGCTACACCACCCCCCTGGGGCGGCATAGGGGCAGGGGCGGCAATGGCGGCATCCTCTTGCCGTTGGTGCCGGACCAACTTTGTTGAGAATTGTGATTAATTAAAAAAAAAAAAATTAATTAAAAAAAAAAAAAATCCCACGTGGAGGGCCATCTTCTGCAAATGGGGAGGCACCACACCTAGCAGTCTAATAAATATTTTTACTTTAAAAACTGTCAAAAAAACTAAAGAGAGGTGGAGAAGTGCCAAACGTCAATCACTAACAATCAATAAACTCAAAAACATCACCACACATCAAATCAAATCAAATCAAATAAACAATAAACATATCTCACTTAATCAGTACTATGCGATCATCACATAAACACTCCACGTGATTCATATACAAAATTTAGAGCCACACTGATCGATTTGCAATCCTTTGCTGATGATAATTGAAAATAAAGTAATAATAAAGCATGTGGCCGGTGATTTTATAAACTATATAACTGTTTAATGTAAGTTCATTATCTCTTCCAGCAATAATTCGTTGATTATATAAAAAAACAACATGTAATTGAATTAATGGATAAGAAAGAGGTGAGAGGATACCTAGATCATATGAAGATAACTTGTGTGATAAACATAGAAACCCTAGCAGTGTCTGTTGAGGGAGACAGTTTTGGGGTGTGTGTCTCTTAAATTCGGTGTACGTTAGCAAGCTTCAGTTAGTTAATGGTGTGGTGGGTGCAATATGTGTTTGATGAGACTGAGCTACACGAGTGCCCCCGAACCCCCTTATATAGTTGGATAGAGAAGGGAACTTTTTGGTACCTTTTTTTTTGGCCGTTGGATCGTGAGATCTGCTGGGCATGACATGTTAGTTACGTCAATCACACGTTTGTGATGTAAAGACTTCTGAGGAGGAATATTCGCTTTGTGGTAGAGGTGTAGTTTTACTAAAGTCACGTTTGTGATGTAAAGACTTCTGAGGAGGAATATTCGCTTTGTGGTAGAGGTGTAGTTTTACTACACTTTGATAACCTTAGCTAGATAAATGTTTAAGATGGTATACTTGTGTAGGGTGGGGTTATTCTACAAAGGCTACAAAAAATGAGAAAGGTGAGAAACCACTAGTAAATGACATGTGTGAAAGGATTAAACAAGTGGGAGGGGTAATTTTGTCAAAAAAATATGCACCATGCCATTTCCACCTTCATTTTTAAATGTCCGTAACTTTTTTATACGTCATCATTTTTAAAAAAAATATACCATAAAATCGAGCGTTTTTTTATCTTTAATATGAGTACCATATTGTTATACTTTCGAAAAAAAAGTCAAAAACCCACTTACGTAAAACACAATGGAATGTAAAACACAATGAACACCAATTAAATATAGGGTATAAAACATAATCAATAATCTAATAAAACACAATGGACGACATACTAAAGACACAATGAATAGAAGACTAAAACAAAAGGAATATTTTTGAAAAAAAAATTGAAAACCCAGTTGCGTAAGACACAACGAACAGAAGACTAAAACACAATGAATACTTTTGAAAAAAAAAATCAAAAACTCAGTTGTGTAAAACACAATGGATGACATAATAAGGACACAATGAATACTTTTGGAAAAAAAAGTTGAAAACCCAGTTGCGTAAGACACAATGGAGATAACGTAAAACACAATGAGTACCAATTAAATATGCACTGAACAATACGATATAAAACACAATGAACAGTCTAATAAAACACAATGGACGACATACTAAAGAAACAATGAACAGAAGACTAAAACACAATGAATAATAGACTTAAACACAATGAACAACATAATAAAACACAATGTACACCTAAATACAAAACTCATTTGCGTAAAACACAATGAAAAACATACTAAAAACACAATGGACAAAGGTAAATCATGTGTAGACTAAAAAAACATAAATAACATATTTATAAAGCTGATGTGATGCCGGATGCATCACATTTGTGTAGTTTAATTTGGTAATTTTATCGTTTGTTGTGTGTAGGTTTGCTTGGAATTAGGTACTTATCCGAGAATGAGGAGTGACAAGCCTTATGTGCTAAAATAGCTAAGTTATAAGCTAAATCTTGAAGAATCGAGCACACGGGAGAAACTCTTGATGATTGATTTAATTTTGAAGAAAATTAATAGATTCTAAAGGAAGATATTAAGTGATAATGTGAAAGAGGACGGAAATACGAAGACGTGGCCGCGAACATGGGCGAAAACGGAGTTGAAACGAAGAAGTTATGAAGAAAACAAGAAATTTGCGAAACTGCCCAGCGTAAGCTACGCCCAGCAGCGTAACTTACGCCCGTATCTGACGCAAAACTCTTTAAAACACCCGAAAATTAGTCTTGCAACCCTAACTTCTTCTCCAGCCGCCTTAGGGCGATTTGGGCGATCAAAGGAGCGATTTTTGGGGGTTTTTCATCACTTCAATCCATTCCATATCATTATTATCATCCAAGATCTTCAATTGCCATTCTTCCAATCTTCTCCATCATCATTCAAGCTCCCAAAACCATGTTTGGTTAAGTTCCCCTTCACTTCTGGGTGAAGGATTGTAAGTTTTTGGATTCGTTATGTTGTTATTATGATTGTATTTTGCAAGAAACAAGTGTTGTTCTTAATGAATCATTGATATTGGGTTGAACTTTGTGTATGCTTATGTTGTGCTTGAGCCATGGGGATTAATTCCATCAATTAGCTTTTGATGTTGGGTTGAACCTTGTGTATGTTCTTGTATGCTTAAACCATAGAGATGAATCTTGTCAATTAAGTTTTGCTTCAACATTATCTTTAGACTTGTGAGATAAATCCTATCACTTAAGCTGGGTTATTGGATTAGACTCATTATATGACTAAAGGTTTTTGTATCTTGCAAATCTATTTGTGATCGTGACATCATTTGTATGAATTAATTGTTGTGTTTAATTGTCTTGGTATTGGGTTGGACTTATTGCATGTTTAGAGACCACTGTGTTTTTAAGCTCATAAGATGAATTCTATCAATTATTCCTTAACTCAACATATAGGATTTGGTGAACTAGATAATGAAGCATACTTAGGGCCTAGTAGCTATTTGTTGATGCCTAAGTCTTGATTCTCTGTCCTAGCGATTCTTACAAGTGAAATTGCAAATCTATCATAATAACTCTTGAATCCTAGTTACTTTGCATATCCGAACCCGGGAGTGATTGTTAGCTAGATTTTATTGTTGCTTTCATTACTTGAAAATTCCAACATCCCTCCAAAACCAACAAAAAGAGAAAACTAGAAAAAACTTCATAATACAATGCTACATCTTCATAAGTAACTAAACAAACAGCTAGTGTGACGCTAACCACATGCTCCTTGGATTCGATACCCTACTTACCCTAGCTACCTAGGTTATTTAGGTTTTGTATGAATCGTGACGACCGGTTCATCAAAAGCACACGTGCATACTATAACACAATGAACGAGCAGAAGACACAACGGAGAAAAAAACCCATTTAACACGATTTTTTTTTTCAATTTTAATGTAGCAATGTGGTACTCATATTAAAGATAAAAAACGCTCGTTAATATGATGAAATTTTTTTGAAAAAAAATATCGTATGAAAAAGTTATAGACGTTTTATAATGATGGGGGGAATTGACATGTGCATTCCATGTGGAGAGAGAAGGTCAACAATTGTGGTTTTCCTTTTATGCCCTTCCTTTAATTTATTATTTATTTTTTTCAAACAAACTAATCTCAACCCTTCAAATATATGATCAATGGATCACAATCCTTCTTACCCTTCCTAGAAAAAGTGTCTTGTGTATTTGATCCCAACCCTACTTGTGTATATTCTACTATGTTTCACGATACATATTTATGGATTTTTTACTATATTATTCTGTCACCACATGTTATGTTACTGCACCGTGGTTATATTTCAAGTCTAGTTTGTTTTACTGTTGTTTGTTTTGAGCCGAGGGTCTCTCTGAAAGCAGTCTCTCTGTCCATATGGTTAGAGGTAAGGCTTGTCTACATCGCACCCTCCCCAGACCCTACGAATAGTTTTGCCATTTGCGGGATCTACTGGGTATGGTTGTTGTTGTTGTAAATCACTGTTTAACTAAGGCTAGTATTGTCGAATAAATGTTTTGTTACTAATATGATTATATTTTCAATGGATTTTATACTGTTATACTAAGAAAAATAAAAAAATGAATATGGTATCAATACTGATACTAAGACAGTACTAGTTTGGTTTTATATAACAAAGAAAAAATTCACTATATTAGAACTGAAAGTGTCAATTTGGTACGAGTACATGGTGTTAAAGCTAATCCCTAAATGAGAAAAAAAACATTATCAAGCACCAACTAAAAAGGAGTTTTGCAAAAAAAAATAAATAAATAAATAAATAATAGAAAGATTAAATAGGGGTGCAAGTTAGCAAAATAGAGTTGGTTCAAGTTAACAAAGGGGATGGTATATCTAAGAGAATGGACACTTTTGAAGTGTCCCTTTTTTAATAATAACAATAGTGTTGTGGATTTCTCGTGCACGTTGCCGCGGGACGTGATGACACTTAGAGATGAACATTAGAGATAGCATTAGATAAATGTTGTTTGTAGAAACTAATCTAAAAATACTTCTTTGATGTTGTGGTTATGTGCACGTTCCCGCGGGACGTGATGACACTTGTGCGTTCCCACGAGACACTGTTTGAACTTTGTACGTGTTAAGGCTAATAAAATCGAATAAATGCTTTATTGCAAATATAACTCCATTTTTAGTGGATTTTGTATTGTCACATTGAAAAAACTACAATACCGAATACATCACCAGTACCAATATCAAGACATTATTGGGTTGGTTTTTTCTCGATAAAAAAAATATCACTATACTGGTGCTAAATCGGTACTTGTTAATATGATTCAATTTTTGATAAAGAATATTAAATTTAATTTAACATTTTATTTAATTTTTTAACTTATAATAACTTTCAAAGGTAACGTACTTGTAGTATTTTTATTCTATTTTGTTTTGTAGCTTTAATGAGATGTGATCAGCTGAAGGTTGGCATACGTCTAGCGTGGATGGACAAGGGACTGTTTTTTTTTACTCATCTCTAGTCGTCATAATTACTTACGGATTTTAAACTGCGTTTTTAATAAAATCTATGGGAGAGGGTGGTGAGCTCAACAGGGCCGGACCTAGCTTGAAGCTAGGTGTTGCGTCCGTTGTTACTCAACTTCGCGCGCGTAGTGGAAAATTTGTGTTTTTTATGACATTTGGAAAACGTTACTACTAAAATGAAAAAAGTGTAAAAGTTACCACTGAAATTAATTTCTAAATCCGCCGCTTGAGCTCAATACATATAAGATATTTGGTATTTTTCGATAAAAATAACACACAAAAAAATGAAAACCTGAGGGCATGGTGGGCCCTGGCCAATGAAAAGATCCGGCTACAGCCTACGGTTGCAATGTCAGATCAAGCCCAATTTTTACTATGGTTATGTAATCATATGTCAAACAGTCTAATCACATGTCAAACTCTGTGTTCGTCAAGCCTCAAGCCTAGGGCTGTTCAAAACGCTCGGCGCTCGCTGATCGCTCGCCGTTCGTTCGGAATTTGCTCGCTCGATTTTCCGCTCAGTTGTATATGAGCCGATCGGCTCGGTTCGGTTTGTAAATGAGCCAAGCACGAGCAAAGGTACGCTCGGCTCGGTTCGGCTCGAATAAATTTTTATTTATTAAATAATAAATATATACACAATTTACAGATAAATTTATGGCTTTATATATAAGATTCTATTGGATTTGAGTCAGTATATGCAAACAAAATATAACCAACCCACTTAACACAATAAAAAAATTAACACTAAATTTAATAGTAAAACAATAAGTCATGAGGTGATAGTCTTGACTTCTTTACGTTAATAGTCGTCCATCGCTTGATATCACACCTACGTCACAATGCAACAATTGTTGTCTGACGTATGCTCATCACCTCACCAGCCTCAATCTAAGCCTCATCTTTTGACACTGGGATCTCAATATTTGTGTTATCATCGGACATTTTGAACTTAGTTGTCACCCGAAAATGAAAACATCGAAGGAAACATCCCAATTTTATAATCGTCCATATTATTCTCCGCTCGATTCTCGCTCGGCGCTCGCTCGGAAAATTTTCGCTCGAAGAATGCTCGTTCGATTTTCGGCTCGATTATAAACGAGCCGCTCCGCTCGGTTCGGTTTGTAAACGAGCCAAGCACGAGCAAAGCTCCGTTCGGATCGGCTCGGCTCGTGAACAACCCTACTCAAGCCCAATTAAAAAATGTCAACCAATTATAGCTCAATGGTATAGCAATGAAGGGATAAGAACTGTAACAACCCGACCAGGAGGGGGCTGGACGTTACGACAGTTTGGTAACAGACTTGCACAACGGAAGCAACGATAACTAATATTTAGTATTTTTACAAATTCTAATTCAAAAATATAATTACATAACTTAAATAAATAAACTAATATTTATGCTGGGACGAGACGCGGCGGTCGTCGAAGCAGCTGGCGGGTCGTTATCCTCTAGTCAATCCAATCTCTATTCGTCCACAACTCTAGAGGCTCTAATCCGCAATGCTTATAGTCCGAACCTTCTAACATGATAATCTCTAATCCACACAAGCAAACATATACCTCGTCTTCCCGATCATCCAAACGCAGTACCTGAACACATGCTTAAAAGAGTTTGGGTCAGCAACTACGCTGGTGAGTCCGTATAAGTAATAAGTGTATCCGAAAACAGTTTATCAGTTCATAAACAAGTTCACACAGTTCAAACAGTTTAACACACGTGATGTACAAGCGACACCTCAACCCTAAACGAAGAATCAATAACTGCCATATTGATCCAGTGGCAAAATATATGCCGCAATGGTCTTAAAACCTTAGTGGAGGGTTTCCCGGGCCCCTAAGTCCCGGGTCCACCATGCGTGGGGGATTCCCCTATATTAAGTGGCTTATCTCTAAGTTAATGAGTGTCAGTTTTATCCGGCAGTCTGTATCTTGTCACATCAAACATTTTACACAAAACCGTTTACACACACAAGCATGTATTCACCCCAAAACGTTTAAAACAGAAAAAGGGGAGTGGTATACGAACTCACCTTGGTAGCGTCTTACACAATCACATCTTATTGTCACGTGATACTCCAAGTCTAGATCCGGTTATCATTCGTTAGCAAAATCCTATTCAAGTTTTCATAAATATTAGCGCGTGTAACCATTATTACGGTTACACGTGTGGGCACACTTTGGTTCTTCATTCAATCTTCTATTTAACGTGCTTATTGACATTTAGTTATATATATATCGTTCTCTAAGTTCTTTAATGGTCCAAAGTACTTGGTTTCTTATGTCCAATAATGTCATGGTTATTACTAGTTGAGTCTATGGTTCAACATCCTAGTCGCCAATCTTATCATTCTCTAATCATAACAAAATCGTCCTTAACTATCACGACATCCCTATATCCTAATATACATTAACCTACTTGTCGACTCATATACTTTATATATGTTCATTAATCGCCTAAGTTTATTGAATCAAGTCCCAATATTGTCAAAGTCCCATATCGCATAATAACTAGGTTACACTAATGTCCGCATTATTCATCTTATGTCCAATTATTTTATATATCCCTACTATGATCCATTGTCCCATGTCCTAGTCCATATATCTCATCTAGTATCCGAATAGTCACTATAAGATTCATGTATTCTAATCTCACAATCAAGTATATAATATTCACCTCTTGTTTAGTTTATTCACCCACATGATTACTTACTCATATTCATATATAAGTTAAATGTTTACTTAGGCATATTGGTCAAGTTGGTCCAAACATTACTCGAGTCCCACACGTGTCAACCGTATCAAATAATAATATTCGAATAGTTTTAGGCTCTTGTGTTTATACCTCTCGGGTCCCCTCATCGACCGAGTCTTCTGACCTTTGACTTTTGTTGACCAGGTTTTGACTATGTTAACTGGTTAGTTGACCAGATTGTTTTGTGCCTTGACCCGAACCCAAATCCTAACCCATCATTCTCATCAACACAAAACAGCAGCCATCTTCCATTGTTGAAACCCCTCCACCAAAACCTGCCATCGGCCCCCATCAAACCACCATCATCCACCACTTGAACCTATGGTTTATCCCCAACATAACCTCCCTAATAATCACCAACACAATCTGTAACTCAGTTCTCCCTAAATCAGTAATGAACCGAATGCAACCAGATCTACAAACTTACCTTAAACTTGACAGATCCCTAGCTGGAAACTAGACCGCCGTCGCCGTCATCACCACAGTCACCGTCGTCCTCCTTTCTTCCCTTCAACTTCCTCTTTCTCGCGTCTCTTTCTCTCTCTATTGTCCTCTCTTCTTTCTGCTCGTTTCTCTCTCCACTCTCTAGTCTCTCTCCTCTGTTTCTCTCTCCCTATAATATGAGGGTGTGTCGCTGTTGAGAAGGCGCCGCCGGAGATCCGCCGGCGACGGTGGCAGGAGTCCACTGGGCTCTCTCTCTTCCTCGGTCAGCTCCCTCTCTCTATGGTTAGTGTGGGTATGTTTGTTCATCAGGAAAAGTAAGAGGGTGGATGGGGCTTTTTATAATGGTATGGTTAAATGGTTTTCTTCAAAACCATTTAACTCTTGAATGGTTTTGTGTATTGGTTGTCACCACAAGGGGAGGACAAGTGTCCTCCCTTGGTGACTCACCAAGGAGTGTTGGGCGGGTTCGTTAACGGGTGTCGGTCCGGTCACGTAACGGGTATAATTTTAGTCTCGTGTCGTGCACTCGCGTATAATATTTATTTTTAATAGTTCGGTTTTCCGTTTCATACCTAAACATATGGTTTATTATTTGTCCTTGGTTATTAATAATTATATACCAATAATATTGTGCGAAAAATTTTTGGGCCTAGTAACCGTACTGTTACATTCTCCCCCCGTTACTGGAATTCCGTCCCCGGAATTCTTTTCGAGTTACCCGTTGGACATATCCAGTATATCCCATACTCGGATTCAACGTTCGGGTCTATACACACGTACGTACTTAATTCTTTCCTTAAACCCGTTCATAATTTAGGCGATTCCACACTATGTCTCATGCTATGTTCAGGTTTAAAACAAATGGTTGATACTATCGACAGACTAGTGTTGGTTCTTGCTTTGATTCTCAATCTCATTTTCAAAGCATCATTGGTGCTTATATATAGGGTGTACCGCAGCTAACCCACCACACCAATGATACCTCGTTAATGTATTGAAAATCTCCTAAAAAAAACTTGGTAAAAGACGTATTTGTAAACGTACCTAGCCGAAAAATCCTATGTGTTTTTCAAAAGTTACTAGTCCTTAAAATCTATGTTTTTAGTGTAGGTTAACTTATCGAAATATGGGTCCTTCGTTAGACTATGTTCTTAGAGTTTGTATGTTATTCTCACAAATTTTATACCTAATATTGGAGTTAATCTTGTCTATATCTTCTGCAACATAGTTAAATTCTTAAGCCTACAAAATTTTCTACTAATCTTAACGTCGCTTTCTTATTCATATTGATTATTCCTAATATCCTTTAACACAAATGCGTCTACTCCCCCCGTTAGGCCTATCTATACATCTCTATCGGGTAATTTATCACTATGCTCAAAAAGGTCATGTAACTAACCCAAAGTTTTTGGTAATAATTTAAGGTCGATCTTAAACTTATAAGTGGTTTCATGACATTCCTTGTGAGTCCTGGGACTTGTTTTACAACAATAAGTTGTAAACTATAGTGATTTTTGTTAGATCCTAGTATTTTTGCTATGAACGTGACATGTATTTTATATAGTCGGCATCTTAATTGGTTTCACTCCCCCGTTTGGTTTTACCTATTTTATTCCTTCCGGTTTTATAAAGGTAACTTATCACTATGCTAAGGGGTTATGGAATTAATCCAAATATCTTGGCCATAATCTAAAGATAACATGGAATAATAGAAGGATGGAACATGTATCAATTCTTATGGTTACCTCATGTGGCGTTTAATCCTAGCCTCCTTGAGTTACCGGTTAGGATACTTATGGTGATCGTTTCATTCTTAAGCCCAGGTTACCGCCTTTCCGATTGTCATTCTTGAATCATCTCTAAAATCTGTTAAACGATCATAATTCCAACATACTATATTTATCTTAAATCTGCTGAGGTCGGTATCACTAAGTCTAAATAAAATGGTCTAGTAACCAATAGTTTAAATTTCTAACTTTGGTCTAGTTGGTGAGAAGATACTAACATAAGGTATGACATATATAAGCGCACAATTCTTATACTAAGCGATAACAATCTAATTGGAAATAAAACTTATCGGGATAAGGTATCATTTGCTAATCAACTCTTTCCTTGATACTTCGGATTATCTCAAACTATAGCACCAAGTTCTTGCAACGTACCTAACGATTATGGTTAACTCTAACTTGGTTAGGAAAATTATTAACACAAAGTAATATTCATATAAGTTTATGAACATATATATATATACTTATCAAAATATGCCAAATCATATCGACTATTCCAAGTTCATAGTACTTACTAAGGTCACGCAAGCTTAACACATACTCGTTTACGATTCTATTATAGTCAGTTTCCTTTCCACGACTTCATGATTATCATAGTTAACTCCAAAGATTCTAGGCGACTCTTCGGATTTCTTAGAACTTTCGCGTGCCTGTAACTTCACGATTACGTGATATCAAGTGTAATCGTCAATTTACCTCACAAGATTGTCCTAATAGTTTCCGTCGTAGTCATCTTTCACATATCACACATAGTCCATATACTAGTCACACTGGTTCTAAGTCCCTGTAAGCATTCTAGTGTTCAGGTACTCAAGTCTCGACTTATTTCGTTTCTTACTCTGGCCAATCTTATGTAGTTTCAAGGTATTCCCTAGCTAGGTAGTCTTAGAGCCTTAAACGCTAAGTTCTCTAAGTTATCCTGGTGTAGCATAGGATATCTGGAGATATCCTATTCCGGTACATCCGTTGCTCTGATACCAACTGTAACAACCCGACCAGGAGGGGCTGGACGTTACGACAGTTTGGTAACAGACTTGCACAACGGAAGCAACGATAACTAATATTTAGTATTTTTACAAATTCTAATTCAAAAATATAATTACATAACTTAAATAAATAAACTAATATTTATGCTGGGACGAGACGCGGCGGTCGTCGAAGCAGCTGGCGGGTCGTTATCCTCTAGTCAATCCAATCTCTATTCGTCCACAACTCTAGAGGCTCTAATCCGCGATGCTTATAGTCCGAACCTTCTAACATGATAATCTCTAATCCACACAAGCAAACATATACCTCGTCTTCCCGATCATCCAAACGCAGTACCTGAACACATGCTTAAAAGAGTTTGGGTCAGCAACTACGCTGGTGAGTCCGTATAAGTAATAAGTGTATCCGAAAACAGTTTATCAGTTCATAAACAAGTTCACACAGTTCAAACAGTTTAACACACGTGATGTACAAGCGACACCTCAACCCTAAACGAAGAATTAATAACTGCCATATTGATCCAGTGGCAAAATATATGCCGCAATGGTCTTAAAACCTTAGTGGAGGGTTTCCCGGGCCCCTAAGTCCCGGGTCCACCATGCGTGGGGGATTCCCCAAGTAGTACTACCCATATATTAAGTGGCTTATCTCTAAGTTAATGAGTGTCAGTTTTATCCGGCAGTCTGTATCTTGTCACATCAAACATTTTACACAAAACCGTTTACACACACAAGCATGTATTCACCCCAAAACGTTTAAAACAGAAAAAGGGGAGTGGTATACGAACTCACCTTGGTAGCGTCTTACACAATCACATCTTATTGTCACGTGATACTCCAAGTCTAGATCCGGTTATCATTCGTTAGCAAAATCCTATTCAAGTTTTCATAAATATTAGCGCGTGTAACCATTATTACGGTTACACGTGTGGGCACACTTTGGTTCTTCATTCAATCTTCTATTTAACGTGCTTATTGACATTTAGTTATATATATATCGTTCTCTAAGTTCTTTAATGGTCCAAAGTACTTGGTTTCTTATGTCCAATAATGTCATGGTTATTACTAGTTGAGTCTATGGTTCAACATCCTAGTCGCCAATCTTATCATTCTCTAATCATAACAAAATCGTCCTTAACTATCACGACATCCCTATATCCTAATATACATTAACCTACTTGTCGACTCATATACTTTATATATGTTCATTAATCGCCTAAGTTTATTGAATCAAGTCCCAATATTGTCAAAGTCCCATATCGCATAATAACTAGGTTACACTAATGTCCGCATTATTCATCTTATGTCCAATTATTTTATATATCCCTACTATGATCCATTGTCCCATGTCCTAGTCCATATATCTCATCTAGTATCCGAATAGTCACTATAAGATTCATGTATTCTAATCTCACAATCAAGTATATAATATTCACCTCTTGTTTAGTTTATTCACCCACATGATTACTTACTCATATTCATATATAAGTTAAATGTTTACTTAGGCATATTGGTCAAGTTGGTCCAAACATTACTCGAGTCCCACACGTGTCAACCGTATCAAATAATAATATTCGAATAGTTTTAGGCTCTTGTGTTTATACCTCTCGGGTCCCCTCATCGACCGAGTCTTCTGACCTTTGACTTTTGTTGACCAGGTTTTGACTATGTTAACTGGTTAGTTGACCAGATTGTTTTGTGCCTTGACCCGAACCCAAATCCTAACCCATCATTCTCATCAACACAAAACAGCAGCCATCTTCCATTGTTGAAACCCCTCCACCAAAACCTGCCATCGGCCCCCATCAAACCACCATCATCCACCACTTGAACCTATGGTTTATCCCCAACATAACCTCCCTAATAATCACCAACACAATCTGTAACTCAGTTCTCCCTAAATCAGTAATGAACCGAATGCAACCAGATCTACAAACTTACCTTAAACTTGACAGATCCCTAGCTGGAAACTAGACCGCCGTCGCCGTCATCACCACAGTCACCGTCGTCCTCCTTTCTTCCCTTCAACTTCCTCTTTCTCGCGTCTCTTTCTCTCTCTACTGTCCTCTCTTCTTTCTGCTCGTTTCTCTCTCCACTCTCTAGTCTCTCTCCTCTGTTTCTCTCTCCCTATAATATGAGGGTGTGTCGCTGTTGAGAAGGCGCCGCCGGAGATCCGCCGGCGACGGTGGCAGGAGTCCACTGGGCTCTCTCTCTTCCTCGGTCAGCTCCCTCTCTCTATGGTTAGTGTGGGTATGTTTGTTCATCAGGAAAAGTAAGAGGGTGGATGGGGCTTTTTATAATGGTATGGTTAAATGGTTTTCTTCAAAACCATTTAACTCTTGAATGGTTTTGTGTATTGGTTGTCACCAAAAGGGGAGGACAAGTGTCCTCCCTTGGTGACTCACCAAGGAGTGTTGGGCGGGTTCGTTAACGGGTGTCGGTCCGGTCACGTAACGGGTATAATTTTAGTCTCGTGTCGTGCACTCGCGTATAATATTTATTTTTAATAGTTCGGTTTTCCGTTTCATACCCAAACATATAGTTTATTATTTGTCCTTGGTTATTAATAATTATATACCAATAATATTGTGCGAAAAAATTTTGGGCCTAGTAACCGTACTGTTACAAGAACCAATGAGGCTATAGGTCTCCGGTTCGAATCCTGGAGCACACCCGAGTTTTCTATTACAGTGCAGTTACTCCGGCTTTGGTGCGGAGGCTGCAACGACACGCTCTCGTCTAACGAGTGGGCAGTCGGCTGGAAATTTTCTCGGGGAGCGCCTAGCCCCTTTCGGATGCCTCGCCCAAGGGGGGCTGCTGGGCCCGCCGGTCTAATCCGGACCGCGTGGGTGCGATCATCGTGCCTGTTGGATTCAATCGTCGTTCAAAAAAAAATTAAAAAATGTCAACCAAAGGCCCAAACATAGTATTGTAAGTTTTTTTTTGAACGGCGAAAAATATATATATATATATATATATTTATATAGGTAGAGGATCCTGTAGGAAAATTGATTTGTGTTTGAAGCGTGAGAAGGATTAAGAATTGACATGTAACAATCATGTTTTTTATTTTGGAATGATGTTTTGGGTTGTTTAGGCTTGAAAAACACTTAACACAACAATATACAACAATTTAAAACACAATCCAATGTATTATAGTCATTAAATTTAAATTACAGATAAAACACCCTAGTAATTACTTAAAACACTATGCTTAAATGTTCTTGACATAGTGTTTTAAGTTTTAAGCCTAAAATATATTGTTTTCGGTTATTAATTGTTATGTTTGTTGTTTTTCTAAGCAAAACAATCCAAAACATCATGAATACGTCCAGAAAAATGATGCATACATATCAATTTTTAATCCTTCCTACACTTCTCACACAAACCAATTTTCCTACAGGAACCCTACCCTATTTATATATATATATATATATATAAATATATAGACCCAACAAGAAACTGGAAAACGAAGTACAAAAACAACCCAAAACGCCACAACCCAAAGCTATTACAAAAGGTCTATAACATCAAACGAGACCCATTTATCCCATGAGATCGCATTCGCCTTGTACCTATTATTAATCCATAAAAAAGCATCCTCCCTTATAGGATCCACGGACTCGTTAACCGAAACGAATCTGTCATCAAAGACTTTGGAGTTCCTGGCGCGCCAAATCCTCGAGACGGTGGCCAAAGCAATCGTATACACAATTTTTTTCCACTTTTTACTTCCCGGGCAATCCGCAAGGATCTGTATAATCTCGCTAAGTGTTTCCTTAGAGGTTGGCCATGGTATCCGTAACCAAACGAATATACGCCACCAGATGCATTTCGCGAACAAACAACCCACAAAAATATGATCAGCCGCCTCTTCGCCATATCCACATCTATCACAGAGAGTAGATTGCAGACTCATACCCCGATTTTGCAGCCCCACTTTAGAAGGAACCCGACCACTCTGAAAGCGCACGGCTCCACTCCCAACTCCATTGCGGTCCCGTAGCAGCCATAACATAGCAGTCTTTGACTCGCGCATCCTTATTTTTTGCCACTTTGAATAGATCAGGGAACGCTACCCTAAACGGAGCCGAATCGATCCATATATCTTTCCAGAAACTCGTCTTTCCGCTGTCTCGAACGCCAACCTTAAGCTTATCATTAACAGAAATACCAAATCTCTCAAGAGTTTCATCTATCATGCCAATATCCTTCCAGATTCCTGGAACCGTCTTCTTCATCGGCACAAGTTTTGTATGCGACTTGGAATTATGTATCGCGTTTATAACTCTTACCCATAGTTGATTTGGGTTGTCCTTGTATCGCCACCACCATTTCGCGAACATGGCCACATTAAAATCTTCAATTCCACCAATCCCAAGCCCACCGAATTTCTTGGGTTTAACCATATTAGACCAACAAATCCATCTAATCTTTTGTCTCGAATCCGTTTTCCCTAAATAAAATCCCGGCGCAAACTTTCCAACTTTTTTAAAACGCTCTTAGGAGCTGGGAATATCGATAAGAAATAAGACGGAAGACTACCCAAAACTCCTTTAGCCAAAGTAACCCGACCCGCCATCGAAAGCTGACTCGCTTTCCACCTTGAGAGCCTTTTCTTGAATTTATTGATAACCGGTTGCCAATATTTCACGCGTTTCATGTTAGCACCAATAGGGATTCCAAGGTACGTGAATGGAAACGTACCCACATCACACTTTAAAATCGTGGCGACCCGGGAAATCTCATCATCCTCAACTCCAACACCATAAATTTTGCATTTCCCATGATTAACTTTTCGCATTATTCTCCGACCATTCTCCGAGGAACAGGACATCATCCGCATAACATATGTGTGATATTATTGGACCATCATTCGACAACTTAACTCCATGAAAGAGACCCAAATTTAAAGCCCTTTTCATAAACATGTCGATCACCTCCGTAGCGAGAATGAAAAGAAACGGGGAGATCGGATCCCCTTGCCGAAGACCTCTTTTAAAGCGAAACTCATTGGTCGGAGAGCCATTAACGAGCACTAGGCCTTTTCCGGAATTAAGACACCCCTTAATCCACTTTATCCACATGTCCGGAAACGCCATGTATTCCATCATTTTGAATAAAAATTTCCAATTCAAAGAGTCGTATGCCTTCTCGAAATCCACTTTATAGATGAGGAGTTTATGCTTGTTTTTCTTCGCCCAAGAAATGGTTTTGCTGACAATCAAGGGGTTATCAAGTATATATCTTCCACCCACAAAGGCCGCTTGCGGCGGAGAAACCAAACCGTCAACCACCGATTTAACCCGATTCGCAAGGATTTTAGTGAGGATTTTGTAAAAAGAATTGACCAGAGAAATCGGTCTATATGCTGGATAATACCTGCGGGTCCGAGCATTTCGGGATCAAAACCACAAAAGAAGAGTTACAGCCATCACTAATGCTGCCAGAATCACAAAAAACCTCCAGCCTTTTCATAACAAACGGTTTCAGATGCTCCCAGAAGTGTTTGAAGAATTTTAATGTATAGCCATCGGGACTTGGCGCTTTTCCACCGTCGAATTCCTTAACTACAGACCAGACTTCATCACAACTGAAAGGTTTTATTAGATCGGCAGCTTGAACGTCCGAAATCTTTTTCAAACCATAATTTTCAAACGTTGGTCTTCTCCAAATGGGCTCCGCAAACTGCTTTCTAAACCACCCCAAAACTTCATTTTTAAGCGCAAGAGGGTCGTAGGTCCACACCCCATTAATACGAAGCTCGTTGATGCGGTCGCTCGCTTTGTTAAGATTTATAATACCGTGAAAGTACCTAGTATTGTCATCCCCGTATTTCAGCCAATTTATACGAGCCTTTTGATGGAGGTCTTTGGCGACTTCTAATTCAATATTTTTTATCTGCAGTCTAGACATGACTCTAAGACTTTTTTCCTCATCCGAAAGAGTAGTCGCTTCCGCTTTTTTATCGAGTTTATCCACCACTTCTGTAAGCGAGTCTGTAACACCCCAACCTGATTAGGGCTGATGTGTCACACAATAAAGTAATCAGAGACAAAATTAATTACTTAATTAATAACTTAACCTCGATATTTAAAATCAAAAACCGAACAACGGTCTTAGCAGTAACCAAAATAAAGTCTTAATTTATTCAAATACTCAATTTATTTAAAAAGTTATTATCTTCCAAAACTCTAGCCTTTTGACAACGCTCTTCACACATTTCCCCGGTTCCCTTGAGTACATGTATTAAAATAAGAGAAAACAACAAAAAGAAAAAACGGTTGAGCCAAAAATTGCCCAGTAACGGAAAAACAATAGCAATATCAAATTTAAGGATAGAAATGATAAAATACGCTGAATGATCACTGTTGAAGCAATACAATAACTATCACAATATGGCGATATGATCAATAATGTGTGGTGACCAATCAATGATGAGCCATTACGATAATAATCAATATGGAAATACCCATGTGAGCCGATAAACAATAACAATAAACAATATGTACATTAGGCTGCAGACTAATGCACCAATATGTAGAGGGGATGTGGGCACTCACACCTATCCCAATACCAATACAATAACAATAATATCCTAGGATCGATCCATATGCCTCTAAATAAATAATATGCAATAAGTGCCACTCTTAGCACACAATAATAATAGAGACGCCGTGAGCCTTTCGCACCGCCACGGATGGTGCACGTCAACTGTGCCAGTGATGACGTCCTATGTCCCCATAGGTGGATATGCTCGGGTATTGAGGACAGTGAAATGGTATATAAATCAATTCAATTAAATTATCACTTTAACGCTCAATAATCGATAATCATTGGAACACACGATAATGAGTAGGAAAAAAAAATAAGTTATCGCGTGTGAATCACCAACTTATCTAGATACAAATCAATAAGACAACAAGCCATGAAGGGTTGGTGATTTATATTTCAATTATCGATTTCCAATTACGATAGAAACAATAAGATGCTAAAAGTAGAGATCACAGAATCCGTACCTTAACAGCGGAACAACAAATAACGATAGTTTTAACAATGTTAGGCTTGGTTCAAACGTCTAGCGCACCTACAGGCTACAGTTATCGTGTTCCAAATCATATTAATTTATAAGCTTCGATGGTTAGTTTACGCTTTATAGCATTTTGAGGTTCTTACTAGGGATTATAAATTGAATTCAAAATCTCGTATATCCTTTAATGAAATGCGGTAATAATGAGTTCCACACTTAAGAAGAACACATTCTGTTAATATATAACTTATTTATGTTTCACATAAAATGGGATTTATAATCTGAATAATTATCATAAAAATCAAAGGTATTATAGATGCATTTCATGGAATGTTTATATTTGTGAATAAAATTGACTTCATATACTTCTGTAGTTATTTGGTTTTAATGAGAAGACGATCCAAAAGAAGGTTTAGAAAGATAATTAAGTTTGGCTGCAATAAAAACATGAAACTTGTAGAGATGTAAACTTGGCTAGAAAGGAACAACTAATCCATAGAAAATGGAAATGGAGGATTGAAAACCAGGTTTTAAAAATGAACCGACCAGTAGACTGGTCAACATTGTTTGACTAAGATTAATTAAAAAAATACATAGTTGATCATCTTCTTCACCATACCAGTATCCTTAGGTACCAAAAAAAATACATAGTTAAACTTTCTAGATTCCAAAAATCATTTAGCATTCTAAATGTATATCTATAGATTAGGATTGATACCTTAAATCGTAGTTGAAAATTATATCGATAGACAAAGGCTACCGATTCGATTCTCCGGCAGTTACTTGAGTAGCCCTGTCTAATACATTGGCGGCACTCGCGTAGGTTGGCAACGTCGATGAACAGAAAGGGCAATGACAGCAACGATGGTCGTGATTTTAGCGACCGGGTCTTGGGTCCAAGTACGACAACAATGAAGTTGTGAAGCAGAGAGGATTTAATAGGTGGTAAACTAATTTCATATGAATAGACTTCTAATGATTTGAGGTTAAAATATACAAGAGCATGATTGTAACATATGGTTGCTTTCAATTGTCGGTTATACATTCAAATTGTACTAGAAGTGAAGACGAAACGGTTTCCTTTAATGATTTTGAACTTCCTAATAATTTGCTATATTTACTTTGAGTTTCTGTTTTGTATTTTGCATCATCAATATCATTAATATTATTATTTTTTTTTTTTACTACTACACGTTCGGTTAGTTTGTCGTTAACATTAGTTTATAACGTAATAAGTTACCTAACAGACGACACAAAGATACGATATTTATTATTTTAAGGTTTTCAAATTTTCGTATATTACAATTCTATCCCTCTTAAAAAGAATTTTGTCCTCAAAATTAACATTATACTTTACTATACAATACGGGTATTTCAACTCCCTACCACTTAGAATAATTACGTCCACGAAATTTACAGGTACATAACTAGAAAACTAATAATATTACGAATTAGTTAACGCGCTCATCTGGGCTTCTAACGTCGTTAAAATCCCCGAGAATAACCCACAATCCGGGGGTTTCTTGTCTAATGTCGAGAATATTATCCCACAACTCTCTTTTCTAGGCTGATCGTTTGGCGCATAAACATTCATGATGTTAACCTTGCCGTCAAACCCACCAATATACCCCGACACTAACAGGAAAGACTGACTTTTAACAACCGAGTCCGCCTTAAAAGAATCAGGGTCCCAGATAGACGCCAAGCCACCAGATCTGCCGACAGCGTCACACCCTCAAATTTCCACTAGCGGAGTTTTACCGCGAGGCGCATGACAAACCAGGATCCAAGTCAACGGTCACAATAAACAACACTATATAAGACATGCGTAAACCAAAACATAAATTTATATCATTTTGAAAACCAGCGGAAGCAATGTCACAACATAAATCCAAAAGACAAAACATGTTCTTTGTTCAAAGTTCAAAATATGAGACCCAAACTAGACGCCGTGCAGACCCGTGCGCCTAATCCCTGACTTGCTACCTTAGCGACCTGAGAAAAACATGCCAAAGATACGTCAACATATAATGCTGGTGAGTTCACAGGTTTCAATAAAAGTTACCAAGTTCCAAAAATGTTACCGAGTTCAACCTGTCAATACTATGAAGTGTTCAAGCCAAAGTACGCTAGCTAGGCGTATGTTTTGTTACTACTACGATTGGAAACCATTGCTGGACACGTTACAAGTTCAACATGTTACAAGTTCAAGCCGCCCGAATAATGTTACAAGTTACAAGGTCGAGACAATATGCACCCACCCGGCTCCCAGCCGACGAGTGGGGCAGGTCACGCCCAATAGATCTATCCACATTTCCCCCGCTATGCTACCCCGCACATTCATGGTTTCCCCCGGGACTTTAAAAGATCGTACAGTAACCCAAAATAACCCATAGTATGACACAAGTTCTCAAAACACAGTTCAACGCATGTTTTCTCCCCCAAAAGTAAAACCAGAGAAAGTGGGGTCGTGAACTCACCTTAGGTTGCGTTCTCTTAGTAAAAGAATAAAGTTACGTCCTTGATAGTCCCAACTACCGGAGATCTACCAAAAAGTTCACATAAGTGTCCCGACTAATAACCATAAGGTTATCTAGTCCCCGATTGTCCAGATCATGACTAAATACGTTTTAAAATACGTTTGACTGTTAAACCGACACACTAGACTGACCCGACATCCCGTTGGTGACCCATTACTCAAACTAATCAGGTATACATAGATTACACACAAGGTTCAAGCATAAAACACGTAGTTTGCATCAAAAATCTCACTTTAAATTGCATAGGGTCGAACCAGTGTTTTACAAGTCCAGGTTCGCCCCTTTTTGTTCCACGTTCGCCCCTTTTGTTCCAAGTTCGCCCCTTGGTTTCCACGTTCGCCCCTTTTGTTCCACGTTCGCCCCCTTTTGTTCCACGTTCGCCCCCTTTTGTTCCACGTTCACCCCCTGGTTTCCACGTTCGCCCCCTTTTGTTCCACGTTCGCCCCCTGGTTTCCACGTTCGCCCCCACGCTGGTCGAACGTGTCCCAGGTTCGACCTCCCTTGCTTCAAGTGTTCTTAAAACGCATCGAAACCATCCGAAAACATCATGAGACATCACCAAACACAACAGTCAATCATGAATAACATATCCCCACAAAACCCTACCAATTTCCCTTGAAATCAATCCGTTTTAATACTTACCCAAAATGGTAAAGATTATGGAAACGTCACATTGATGTATTGTAAAATACATCTATTTCCAGTGTATAGTTTGTACAGTTTTCGAGTCGTTTAAATAGTGTTTTTATTAGTTTTAGGCTTGTACCGGTCTATTTTATTTAGTATAGGTTTTATAGATTTTTATTAGTTTTGGGTCTTTTTTAGTATTTATCTATTTTTAGTTTTATATTTTGTAGGTGTTCAAGGACGTTGGGGCGTTAACGAGCAAATTTGGTCAAGTCGAGAACACCCGAGTCGAGATCACGAAGTTATAATAGTATATATAGTAATAGTATAATAATAATAATAATAATAATAATAATCTCCTTCTTCTAATAAAGGAGTAGCTAGGGGGACACTTGTCCCCATACTAGAGCTCCTCAATAATATTGTACACATGTCAAGCAACCATCTTCTAACCCGGATTCGTGCCCCGACCCATTGACCCGTTTCAAAATGCATTAAAATATGCAATTAATGTCATTTACCACTAGATACAATTGCTCCACACTATTACCAGTTTCCATGTTTTGACTCTGACACCCACAATCGAGTTTTATGACCTTATACATAATTTCGCTGCATTTCAATATGGACAGTCATAAATTAGGCCAATTCAAGACAAATTTTATGTTTTACATTAACACAACATTAATATAAATTATAATGTATTGCTCCATTCTAAAAATATAATACTTTATTTGATTATAAATTGTTTTAGAAATGTATCAATCATTCTCATGTTCTATATCTATAACAAAGATCAAAGTAACTTCCATTTGCAATTATATGTATGAACTTATATGTGAGTTTCATTTTTCAGCACTACAAGGACTGCCACAAGTTGTAATATACAAAGGTATCATCTTGTCTCCTTAGCTAAGCTTTCTAAAAGTGACATGCATGGATTTGTCATTTATAATACTCCATCCATCCAATGAAAATTGCAATGCTGAAGTCTGTCTTGATAGAAGGAAAGACAAAGTACAAAACAACCATCAAGTTTCAACATTCCAGGTTAATTTTCGCTTGCTATAAGTGGAAATTTCTACCCGTTTGCTAATGAATGGGTCGGCTTTTACCTCTAACGGGTGAAAACAAATAAACTAAATTAAAATGAATGATGTTAAAAGGATTTAAGTGTTTTTGTTTTTAATTCTCATAAGTTTCTAATATCACTTGCTTAAAATTTAGGATATAAATATGCTTTATTTATGATTTAGTATATAATAAGCAAATATTGTAAGGCGTTCTATTTTTTTTTCTAAGCATCGCCGCAATAAAATATGCACTTGATGTTGGATCTTTCTTCTACTACAAAACAACTTAAAAAAATAAGAACAAAGATTATATGGTATACGTTTTTTTTTTTCAGTTTGGTTATATCATCTTAAACTACTTATATCTAATATTTATTTATCTATATAATTGTATCATGTCAATCGCTTTTTTGTTCACCATAAATGTTGAACACTATTTCTTCGTATCTAGGGACTATAAGTATCATTGGTGGACAGTTGTTATTGAAGATGACGATAATGAGTTTTTTACATAACTGATGGCTGGGGTAATGTGAAACAAGACATGTCAATCAATGAAGGCCAATTTATTATCTTTGAAGTGCTCGATCAATTCACATGACTGATTTTACTCCGTATAACTTTTTGGTGCATCCTCCTCCACCCGTTCAATTTGATGTCAATAAGTACCTCATGATGTTATTATCATTTCTGATGGTGATCATATTATGGGCGCTAATCATGATGATGCGAATTGAGAAAATGAAGGTGTGCTTCCGACGCTTAGAATTTGTGATAAAATTGTAGATTTTCTCACGCTAAAATATATTATTTAAAATAAATATAAACTACTTTGTTAAGTTTATTATTTATCATCCTGATTTCATTGTAGCGATTGACTAAAGAATGGGCTAAAGATAATGGTCTGGACGAAAGTTAGATCTAAAATTAGGGATAAGGCTGGTGGCGAGTGGGATGTTTGTGTTGGTATTGAGTATTCGATGGGCTATGAGAGATATAATATTCAGAGAGGGAAGGAAGACCTTTGTTACAGAAAGAGGATTGGTTTTTGATGAGTAGTGTGAGTTCAATTGTTTCAAAGCAACATATATGTTATTGCTTACTGGAAATGTGCAATGTCTTTAGTATGGTTGTTTTTTAAACTTTTGTACATCGTTCGTATTGATAATTAGTTTGTATATTGTTTGAATGTCTGTGTTTTACTTGTCGTTTATTTCGTGCATAAACAATATTACATATTATGTTTTTTTTTTTGCTTCATGTTATGTTTTAAAGAATTATTTAAATTTCAATAAAGTTATTTCTTATGTGTATATCTTTTATCAGTTTTCCATGTCAAGATGCTAGAAAGTTACCATGCTGCAATGGATCTTACGAACATATTCATAATTTTTTTTGTACTTATTTTAATTTCTTTTGTCATTCACTATTAGTATGTTTTGTCAACATTGTATGTTTAACTATGTTTTATTTTTGAAAGAATCCTATTATTTTGTTTGGTGTGAGAGTTTTTTAATTATTAGATTTATTTGCATCAACTATTTTTCAAATTACATGTTTCACAACCACAACAAAATTACAATTGAAAACTTTAGGAGAATACTAATTTCTCATGTTGTTTTTCCTTTCATGTTATGTTTTAAACTTTTACCTTTTTATTATTATTTTTTTCCTCTACAATAACCTTTAATTATTCAACTTTTTTTTAATATATATTGTAGTTAATTATTACCGAAAATAAAAAAGTTAACAAAAAAAAAAACATAAACCCTAATATCTATATAAACTATCGTAATAATCCATCCTTTGCCACAATATTCCGAAAATTCAAGACATTCACTCTGCAAAAAAGTTTCTGAATCGCAATTTTGTTTTTTTCTTTTTCTATAATATTACGATTGTTGTTGTCTTCGTTTATACAATTATGTCTATAATATTACAAGACAAGCTTTGAATGTTTTGTTTAGATTTATTATTATGTTACCAATAAAGTTTATGATTAATTTGTTTTATATGATTTCCAAATACTCATGAAACTTTGTTTTGTTTTTATAGGTTGTCATGGATGTTAGATTCGCTCAGATGATAGCCAACGGTGCAGTTCTTGATCAAGTTAACTATTGTCAACTTTGTGACGTGCAATGTCTTGACAATGCTCAGTATGTGCAACATCTAAATGGAAAAAAACATCGTTCGAAGGTAATAGATGTAAATATCTATATATTTATATAAGTTTTATATATATATATATATATATATATATATATATATATATATATATATATACACTTATATGTACGTAAATTTAATTAACTTATTTCTCAATTTATTTTTTGTATAGGTTGCACATGTTAATGGACACGATATCTTCTATTGTGCTCTTTGCCATGTGCAATGTACCAGCCAAACTAACTTGAACGCACATGTGGATGTAAAAAGACACAAGTAGGCATTGGAGGCGGCTGGGTTTATTAATTTTATTTAATAATTAATACTTTTTTTTCGTAATGTTGTATGTTTTTTTTCGGATTTTGTTTTTTGCTATTACATTTTTGTGTTTAACATTATGTTTGGTATTTTTTTTTCATAATAATCATAAGATTTGGTGATTTTTAATGGTGATTTCTTTGTTAATGACTTTCCATATTGTTGTTTTAATGATTTTGTTATTTTTAAATTATTATTTTTTTTATGGTAGTTGATTGTTTGATTTGGAATTGCATGAAATTTTTTTTTTGAAAGGTGTAGATCAGTTGGAAACCCATTAGCTTGCTTCAACCCTTTTTTGCGGAAGTCAAGCCACCCGGGTTCGAATCGGCACCCCACCGAAGCAGAGCTGGAATAACACATCCATAGGCCACACCCACATGGGGCATTTATGCCACCAGTGAGACTCGAACTTGAGACCCCGTGCGGGAACCTCCCTTAGGGAGTAAACCCTCACATCCTCAACCAGCTGGGCTGGAATCACGGGACTTGGAATTGCATGAAATAATTTGCAAAAACCATAAACAATATAAAATGCCATATAAAATAAAAGGTAATTAGAATTTATTATAAAGTAAACGAACTTAACATCCAAGTGAAAATTAAATTAGGTTAGGTGTATAGATATGTAGTCAGGTTCAAAACTTTATGTGAGTAACTGACTCATGATGTAAAATATTTAGACAAACCGGAAAATAATTTAAAAATTTAGACTTTAAGTTGAGTATTGAAAGTTAAAAGTGGGCCTCTGCAGATTAAAAATAAAATTAAAGGCCCAAACAAATGGATACTTATTTAAAACTAGGCCCAAACACAAAACCATGATGATATTATGCATATCCACCCTTCACTTTCACTTTAGCTAGACGTATAAAGAGTTAAACTTCAAAAGGTTCTTGTGGTTAATATCCCTATTCAGTTAAAATTTGGTCGACCGGAGGGTCAGCTGACCCCCCTGACCCTCCTGTAGTTCCGTCCCTGATCTTACATATATTCATTCTTTTATGCACACTCAACTTGAATAATAAAACTATTAGTTTAATATTACTTTTTAATTTTTAATTTACTTTGGTTTGCACCGTGGGTACCCACGGGTCGCTAACCTAGTAATAATAATAATAATAATAATATTAATAATAAAATGAAAACCAAAACGTGAATTTGGGTTTCACGTTTCACGGCCCAAAGGCCTAATAAAAAATAGATTTGAGGGCTCCATTAAGTGTGGAGCATTTGTTTTATTCTTCGGAGGAGGCGCACAGTGATAAATTTCGTAACTCCGACAAGAGCCGAAAGATTATTCGAAGCAGCAGCATATTTTAGAGAAGAGGATCAAGGGTTGAAGCATAGGTGCGAGCACGGGTCGGTTCTAATTCAATTCTTTATTATTTATCTATTTGAAACCAGTTGTGAACACCATGAATTTTATTCGTTTCTATTGTTTTGATTTTATCATGACTTTTAGAGGCTAGACTTTTCTGCTACCTAGGCGATTATGAATACGCTTGTTTGATTATTTTTCTTTTGGTTTTGGAACTTTTGGTTGTGGGTGAATTTTAAAGTAAAGAACTTTTTATTTTCTGGTTTGATGTGTATGCATATTTAGTTTTGTTTAATTAATTTTTATAAACTCCACTTGCGTTTTTGTGAATGTCTTTCATGTATGAATGCGAGTTAGGTTGCGGACTGGGTGTTAGCAGCTAGTTTATGGTTAATTTCTGCAGGTTATCCATAGGAGTTGTAATTGTTAGTTAGATAATTCTAAGTGTTCTACCAATACTCAATAGCTGTAAGGTGCGAGATTGTTGGTCTGTCTAGGGTGTTAAATTGCTAGTTCTAGAGGCTTTGTGAGAAGATCTTCCTAGTTTCCCTAGCATTCCTTGTAGGCCAAGTCTTATCAGAAATATTGTAGTTACCCCTTGCACTTTCGGGTGTATTGTGACTTTCGCGCTGTGAGGTAGACTGTCTAGCGGGTACTTTAAGATTCGAGTAGGTAAGCCTGTGAGGGTAACCTCTCAACCGGTGGTTTAACAGCTTTTAGGAATTCTACGGGTTATATCTTGAGAAGGGTTAGGGTTCCCGTAGTTGACTTTAAGTTTAGTATTTTAAGATCTCGGTTCCACTCCAGTTCCATAACTATTAGAAACATATCATTCATGTGTAGGATTCTAGCCTAGGTAGTGCACTCCCATCATCTGATCCCAGTTCCAGTTCCAGCTTGTGTCATCAGTTATTTAAGTTTTATTTATTTATTTATTTATTTGTAATTAGTTTGTTAGAAAACCCCCCTTTAAACAACAAAATATTATTAAGTCAGTATTTAGGATAAGTAATCGAGTCTAGTTTACGTTTTCTAGTAGAGTCTCGTGGGTTCGATACTCGGACTTACTTTAGTTGTACTGCACTGACCGGTACACTTGCCGGTTGTGTGGTTTAGGTTTAGAGAGTCTTAGTTTATAAATTTAAAACTTAGAGTGTCTAGTTTAGGTTAATTTAGGTAGTTTTTATTAAACCACTTTGAGCACATCACACATCGTGCATGAAAACTTTACCTGATTTGGAAACTTGTTGAAATCTTTTCATGTTCGTCTCAAAACACTCAGTTTTACATGTTTATGAAAATCCCCAAATCGTTTAATCAATAATCATATCATATAGCAAACCCTAGATTTATCAAAATCCCCAAAACTAACATAATATCAACATTCATCCAATAATAACTTAAACCAAGCATAAACCACTATCAATAGCAGCCCTAGATAATGTTTCTATCATCTATACAACAGCAAACCAATAAATAACACATAATATCACCAAATACAACATCAACATATGTTTATTTACATGAAAACCCAAGTTAATTGATTAAGTATTGTTCAGAAAGATGTTTGAAAGGTTTTTAAGTCATAAAACATCCTTAGAACAGATCTGGACATTTAGGGCTAGATGAAAACGAATCAAAAAGTATTAAAAAGGGTTTTGGATTAAGAACACACCTTGGATTCTTGATTAGATGATGTTTGTAGGTTAGATTACGAAAAACAAGAGCAAAAACTCCTTCCTCGGTGATTAAGATCATTAGAGAGTGTTTAGAGGCGTCTAGGGTTTGTGAAATGGTGAAAAAATGGCAAAGTGTGGTATTTATACATGTCCACGTTCGCCCCCTGTATAAGGTCGAATGAACCCACATTCGACGCTATACATGTCGAATGAATTTCCTGTTGTTTTCCATCCCAGGTTCGACCCCACAGTACTGGTCGAACCAAGACCCATCCCAGGTTCGACCCCACGCTACTGGTCGAACCAAGATCCATGTTTTTCCAGATTTTCAAGTTTTGTCGTTTTAACGCATTTAAACACATCCTAACATATGAACATGCAATTCTAACATATGTTAAGCATATATAAGCACGTATAATTATGTTCACACCTTTGTAGCACGTATTATCATGTTATGTTACACGCATGTTAATAATCTGTATATCATACCTGATTCAGTCAGTGTAATTTCACCAACAACGAGACCCAAGCCTAGTGTAACTACCAAATGACTCCTCAATGATCCCCCGGGTCATTGAACCCTGGACAATCCTAACCTGACCAGACTTAACTGACTCAGCTAAGTATGTTAACAACTGTTTTTTCGCTAAGGTAGACTTATATGTTCCCAAAATGTTTAAGCTGAACAAGCCGGGTGTCACATCATCCCCACGTTGAAAGAATTTTCGTCCCGAAAATTGCACAAGGCCCAAAAAGAAAAGCAACGAAAAGACAGAAACGAAAGAAAATTTACCAGAAATTTCCAGTTGTTACAGACAGCGTCTACTGAAGCAACTTCATATCTATTCCTTCCCCAAAACCGACCAAAAAAAGAATCTTGAATGTTTGCCAGGTGTGTCACTTGAATCGCCAAAAAGGAACACTTAGACTCGATCTTCACCCTCCTCACCCAACCCGGTTTGTGAACCTCGGAGACCCCCCTAACATTCAAAGTGACTAAATTCATGTCGACCAGTTCAACTCCATTTCCCCCCGAACGATCTTTTTTACATTATTGTTGAATCCTTCCAAATCGATACCGAGGCCTTCTCCGTACACCATCGTCTCACCAACTTCGGTGTCGAAATCCTCCATCCCTTCCCCGTCACTCAACTCCACACGACCAACTTCAGAGTCTTCTCCATCAACATTATCCGTGTTATCCACTTTGTCCATCCTTTGTGTTGAGTGATCATCCTTCTGTTGAGATTTTGGGTTTTGAAATATAATATCGTCAAGATTGAAAGGGTCAGAGTCCACCTCCATATTTAAATCAGGTAATGGAATGCTTTGGGCTTTAACAATTTTCCTCCTTGTTTTATTTTTGGGCCTGATGGTTATAAAAGAAAGTCCAGCAGGAGTCTCCAACGGTTGGCCCAAGATCTCATTAATGTTTTCACCCAAGTTATCCACTAGAGAAGCATTATTATTCAGAGATGGGTCCCCCTCTGCCAAAGTTCCCCCATTCTGTGGTAAACGTGCAGTGATAGTTATGGGAGAAACCAAAGAGTCATCAATGTTTCCCATGCATTGCCCACCCTCCACTGAACGTCCAATTTCCTCAACCTTAACATCTTCCATGTTAGCCCTAACAATCTTCGATTTTAACTTTGGACTCGCCGGCGGAACAAATTCCGGCAAAGTATTACCCACAAACGCAGGGGTCCAGTCATGGTCTATCTCTTGAATTCTAACATCAATAAACTTGCCTTGCCATTGGGGTTTTATTGTTTTGTCAACCGTAGCAACAGATTTAACCAGGATCGCCATCTTGTTTGACGTCAGATTAACATCCTCCAACAATGCAATCGACCTGGCTATAAGTCTGCCGCATCTCTCACCAATCCGGTTAAAAGTATGTCTATCCCACAGACACAATGGAACACCCATGACCCTAATCCAGGCCACCCTTTCAAAAATCGGATCGTTTCCATCCCAAACGTACAACCTTGAGAAATATTCGGACCAGAACTCATAGTGTGAATTCAAGAAATCTTCTGCCGCTTCAATGGATTTGAATTTTAATAGCACCTTAAGTCCCCCCACATATTTTAAATCAAACTGTAAATGCCACACCATAGCAAGATTCCAAGGAGATTTTCCAGGATGACCAAATCTTTAACTTCGCCGATTAACGAGTAGAATTCCCACGTCTTTCTGGCTTAAATAACCACCGGAGGGAGTTGTAACACTGTATCACCAATATCCTGAGCTTCTTTTCTCTTCAGTACATAATTAAAAGACCCAGTACCCAGAGTCTGGTTCCACTTTACCTCCTCTTTACTTGGAGTATGGCTGGAAGGTGCATCCAGTCTATCGAAAACTGATGTAGCCTTCTTATCAGTATGAGCAATAAACTTGTTACCATCTCTACTAAATTTAGCAATGTTCACCGAAATCCTTGCACCTTCAATCGACACTCCTTCTAGACTCTTAAGCCATTCATCAGCATCTACAACACCCTTGAACCTTATGAAACCAAAACGATTTCCAGCGTCATCCCTTTTCCGTGGAATGAAAACATCATCCAGAAAATCCACGTGTTGGAAGGCCTTCCATAGCATTTCGCCAGAACATCCATCGGGGAGGTTTGACACAAAAAAAGTTGTTGAACTTCTCACACGTTCTTCTCTGCGTAGAAATCTTCTTTCTTTCATCTTATCCTTCTTGTTTAATACAGGTTGCCATCTCCAGTCTTCTTTGTACCTCTGGTTCTTGATCTTTGAGAGTTCTTCAGCCTTCCTTCTTCTAAGGTCTTGTAAATCTTGTTGGTTTGATCCGGTTTCTGCACGACCGTTGGTCTCTCCGCTTCGCCTCCTCATGTCCTCTCTTAGTGCTCTTGTGTCATTGTGTGTGTTCGCAAGATTAGTCATAGTATTGTAAGTTTAGATTTTGAATATCAACTATCATGTTGATTCGTTGAATACTTGTGTAAAATCTTTTCGGTGGCGAAACTCGAAAAAAAAATTATGGCGGCTGAAAGTCACGGGACCCTTAAAACGGTAGGGGCCAGACTTAATGCGTATAAAATTTTCAGACAAAAATGCGTAAAATTACACTAAGAAGCAAAAAAAAAAAACGGCGGGGCGTGATCCTTTCCAACTTCCAAGTCTTCCTCTCGATTGCATTTTTTAATTTGGAGGGACCTAGGAAGTTTTGGAAATAAGAAAAAGGGTTTACACATGTAAAAAGTTACATTTAGTAGCAACAAAGTTAATGGTTTACACCTGATGGGAAAAGACTTGAAACAAAATCAAAAACCTTCTCCTTTGCTAACGAGTCATGGTTTTTCAATTTCATCAACAGATATTTTCTACAATCATTGTGTTATTATGCTTCTGTGTTACGTAGTTATTATAGTATAGATTAGATTATCTTCTTTCGTTCTTTGTGCTGACAATCACCTTTTGCTTTATGAGATTCGTATCTACTTTCTTCTTTGACTTCCTATCAGTATCACACATACAACATTCAAAACCTACTTTCTTATTAATTCACATCATATATTGACATATTGTCATATTTGATCCATACACAACAATAAAAAAAATTATTCTGTGGGTGATGTTTTTCGGTCATCATCAGCCACATGAACGAGTAATTTGATTGTGGTGTAACCAGCCAAAGACTGCAAGTCAGCGTCACAGGTAATAAGCACCAAATCTTTATCTTCATCCTCATATTTTAAAATAAGCCTTTGACCCTTTATATGCATCCTTTCTGCCAATTCCTTTTCCAGTTCCACCAACCCAAATGAAACAGCAAATGGGAACTTTATCATATTATCTTTAAAACTTGCTTTCACCATCAACAACCCTGTGTACCAAACATGCCCCACACTCTGCGTTGAACGCTGTTGCAACCATAATTCTTGTGACAACTTTGGGTTGGTAACAGAATTGCTCCTTTTGCTACTTACTGAAACAGAGCAAACCAGACCACAGTTGTGAGTATGTTCATTGAAATATGAAAAATGTAGAATCAATCATACATAAGTAAGAAGACTTGCCACCAAGGGTTTGCGCGGTTTGGTCTAGCGGTTTTCCAACATGTTGCTTGATGGCCTCCATTGTCAGCGATTCTAGCTTACGTTTTCCGCTTTGTTTACATTCCTGTGTATTGGGGTGAATTTGTTTGGGTGACCGTTGGATTGCGACATTTTTAGGGTCCGTTTTAGAACCATTTGTCGACGATGACTCCGAATCTGATGAATCCATCTTAATTGTCAAGGGTTTTGTACATAATGATAGAGGACCAACAACCCTAGGTGGTTCAGTAACTTCAACCGGTGATATTTCACCCAATTCAAATCCAGAAGTGGCTTCAACGTAATGCTTCAATGTTTGTACCAAGTTCAGTACACGTTTGCTGTCTGTGTTGTCTAAACGTAAAAAGAACTCCAACACATAGTCGTCGTCATCACCATCGCCTTCAGCACTATGCAAGAAGATTGTAAAGCAGCTGGTTAACCCGCTCATTCGTGCATAGTGTACCAAAGGATACTCTTCTTCACTTAGTTGAGTCACATCTCGACAATAACATGAACCACGGTCTAACAATGCCTTCCCAACAAAACCACGGCCTTTATCCAAGTGTTGCTCTCTACACGCTTTCCTGAAATGCCACATGCTCAAGTCTCGTACATGAAACGGCAAAGCAGCCGTAGACATGCAGACCTTCCCGATGCATCTTGTGTCAAAACTATTACAGGTCTTCTCTATAACTTCATTATGGGCAACAAAACTATCGGACGACGACACAGTCCATGCCTGAGCAAGAGGCAAACTATGGTCGTCACACACACCTTTCAAAATACCGAAGATTTTATCCAACTTGTTTAGCCTGCTTTCAATGGGAACCTGTATGTAAAAGATCTTCCTGTATAAGAATTCCAAAACAAAAAAGAAGACTCACAGATAAACTTTCTACAAGATCCAACTCACCTTTGTAGCAGGCCAATCAAACACTTGTGGGCTTGACAGATTTTGTTTCTGCAATATGACAATAATGGAATGAGACAATGAGTTAAGGTTAGACAGTTAATCTTATTAATTTGAGATGTAAGAATGTAAGATTAAAGACCTCGAGTGCTTTGTGAACTTGTTGAACCTCAAAGGCATAAGACATAAATTTAAAGGAAGTCAAAATCTCAAGCACACCAACACATAACCCTGCAGTAGAATCAAACACAGGTAAAGCCAAATACCCATGAAGATTACAACGGATCGCACAATCTTGTTGTGGAAAATCCTTTGTCTTGTAACTAGTTAAATCAGAAGTCCACTCTGGCAATCCTCGTCTGAGTACCCGAGCAAGAGGACTAACATCTTCTTCTTCATGATCCCTATCCACAAGAAAAGCTTTGTGCTCTGAGTCCCTTCTATACGAACATAGTTCTTCGTTAACTACACCAAGACCAAATGGTTGATCTACAGTTGTCAGTAACTGGTGTTTGCCAACGTCACGAGGCGACCAAAACTGAACAAGAACCTGTTGCTCCCGGAACGTTAAGAACTTTAGTGCAGCTCTTATCTTATTTGTTATTTCCTGGTGGTGATACGAGTAAGGCCTATACGCCTGCAGCTCGAAATCTACACAAGGATTTTATTTGCAAGTTAGACTTAATTCGAATAGATAACGTAAAAGTAAATAGGAAAATTGGGAAGCGAAGACATACATGAGTTTATAGATTGAGATGAATCAGATTGAGAGGGTTCATGTAATGGGTCTTCATTTCCAGAAACCCAAAGAGGGTTCAAGTATCTGGACTCACCAGACAGTTGAACTGTTGGTTGTTCTAGAAAGATCTTGTTCCACAACATTCCGATTACCATATGAAGACTCAATAGATCATGTATTTTTAAATGAATATACCATGTAATGAAAAAGATCAAATAGAAATAAAATAAATTCAGAGGAGATTAAACTCACAGGTAGTATGAAAAGGTTTTGGAAAGGTGTCGAGAGATAATATGATTCTTGCTTGTGACAAAGGGTATAAAAAGAAGTGGTGATATCGCAGATTCCAGGAAACCACATAGACATCATAATCATAACGGAATAATAAAATGAAGTTTCACTTTTCCCTCCAAAAGGTTACCTTTTGTCCGACCTATATCCACTTTGGAAACCCGATTACTTTTTTCTTTCTCTTTTCGCATTTCACTTTTTACGTAATGGCGGGCCTCCATACATTTCAAGAGAGACGGGCGGCCCCTTTATAAATATATTTTTTAGTTGTGTTCCCGAGTTTCATTTAATAAAAGAAAAGAAAGGATTTGGAAAGATGTCAAGAAAAATCGTGTTCCAAAGTTTTTTTTAAGGAGAGAAAGGGAAAGAAATTGAAAGAAAACTGCACCTTATTTCCTTCATTTCCAATTTAGAAGGAAATTTTTTTTTAACATAAAACACTTGCTTTTCTTTTCATTTCCTTCAAACTCGGGAACACTAGTTAATTAAATCTTTCATTTTCACTCCCTCT
Organism: Ambrosia artemisiifolia; assembly: GCA_032199755.1. Lineage (NCBI taxonomy): Eukaryota > Viridiplantae > Streptophyta > Magnoliopsida > Asterales > Asteraceae > Ambrosia > Ambrosia artemisiifolia. The sequence continues at coordinate 10,966,300 of CM063515.1, read as the reverse complement.
CTTTTCTCTCCTTAATTCTCTTTCTCTTATTTTCCTTCTTTTATTAAACTCGGGAATACAGCATAATTTGAGGCATTACTTGATAAGATTATATACTATTGTTTAAAATTCCTACAACTTGATGTTTAAGATGCCAAAGAATCTTAACTTAAATGTATCTATTAAAAAAGTCATTATATGTTCGGGTTTGTATTCGGGTTTTGGATTTCGGGGTTTTCAAGTCAGACTGTTCAGGTTTCTAGGGTATTGTTTAAATCGGTCGGTGGATTCAAATTCAAGTCGGGGTCAGCGGCTTGGTCGGACCAAGCCTCTGCAATTTCAGAATCCCCCTAGTGAATGGCTTGTTATCGGGTTTTGGATAAAAATGAACAGCCCTATATGATGGTATGCACAAGGCCTGACATTGCTTATGTTGTCAGTCTTATTAGCAGAGTATGTGGTTAAATTGAAGGGGTAAAAGAGGCATTATGGCTAAAAGGATTTGTACCTGAACTGGGAATAGAGATTGTTGATGCAACAGTGCTTTGTGATACAATACAATTGTCTAAGAACAATATGTTTGTTGGGTGTCGAATCCAGCAAATAAATGTAATAAATATTTATACTTAGTATAAGTGAAAGTAGAGTTCGTGTCCTCAGGGATACAGATCAATTGATTATACCAAAAGCGTTTCTTTCGCACAAATACGATTATATAAAAAGGGGGGTTGGTGTATTTTAAATTATAGGGAAAATAAAACGAAAGACTAGAAAACGTTAATTAAATTGTGGGATGAATTCAAATATTAAAACTAATTCCAACACTAAGGCAATTTCTTGATTTGACCGGACTTATGATCATTAAAACTTATGGTGCAATGATTCTTTAATTAAACGGTTTGTATCAATACTAGACGTCACGCCGTTCGGACATCCACTATATCTAAAGTCTAACCAAACGCCGTTCGTTGATTAGAGCCAACCCGCTATTCCAAGCTCACGCCGTTCGGATCTTAGTGTGTAGGTTGCAATGACAGAAGTATCGATTATAACCAAACACTCACACCGTTCGGAATGCTTAGTTACATTGTTTAATTCTATAACGAATTTAAATTCATAGACAAACTCAAACCATTATTTGCTCCTTCTATCAAATATAAAACTAATTAAGGTGTTATAAATTGATGAACTTTATTAGATTGATTAACAAAGTGGCCATTTTTATTAACCAACTAATATGTTACCTAAAGAAATAAAATCAAGAATCAACCAAACAAACCATTCAAAAATTAGATCTCATAATAGTTTCACATAAGTTTTCGAATCAAAACTAAGAAAACATATCAAAGTGCCGGAATTAAAAAGTTCTATCAGGCCATATAAATAAAAGTAAATACAAAAAGAAACATTAAAATAAAGCTTACGAAAGGAAAGAAAACTAATCTATGTTACCTTATTAAGGAGGAGAGATGACTACATTAGTAATTTCTTATGTTTTTTAAGATGACATATGAAAAGTTTAGTGCTTCACACCCAAAATGTCATGAAATTTTTCCCAATAATACCCTTCTATGCAAAATCCTCTTGTACATCCCCTCTCCTACTTATTATTTATTACATGGAGCAACTTTGGTGAATTCATGTGTGTATGTCACGTATAAAACAAAACGTAAAGTTTTGATTTACGAGCTATTTGGCAAAGTTGTTTGTATCATTTAATAGTATATATATCGTTAAGTGGTAGGCGTGACCAAAGTGTTACGTGTGAGGTAGTGTAGTCTTGAGAATAAATGTATTCTGGAACTAACCTTACGAGTTGTTGAATGGATTATTACTAGAATCCACCTAAAATCAATGTATTACAATAATCCGTGCGAATGTTATTATACTTTAGTTGAGATAAGAATAATTATCTTATGTTGTTACAAGTATTCGTTATTTAATATATCATTTAAATAAAAAGTTTTCGATGAATTTTACGTCTTAATGAATTGATACAATTTGATGTAGTTTTCGAATCAAAACTAAGAAAACATATCAAAGTGCCGGAATTAAAAAGTTCTATCAGGCCATATAAATAAAAGTAAATACAAAAAGAAACATTAAAATAAAGCTTACGAAAGGAAAGAAAACTAAGGGGCTGTTTGGTAGCCTCTTAATGAGACTCTTAACCATTCAGTGCTGAATGATTCAGCATTCAGTGCGTTTGTTTCATCTTCTGAATGGAATGGTTAAGTCTGAATCATTAAGATTTTGGATGTTGCTGAACCATTAAGCACTGAACTATTAAGCACTGAACTAAGCTGAACCTTAATGAGGCTCCCCTACCAACGTGGGACAAGAAAACTAACCATTAAGAGGTCCAACTTAATGATTCAGCGCTTAACCATTCAGACCTCTTAACCATTCAGACCTCTTAATGATTCAGCACTTAATCAACCAAACAACTCCTAATTGTCTTTAATGCCCAAAAACAAATTAAAAATGCCAAAGATTCTTCCTCCCGGGATCATGTGCCGTCAGAATAATAAAAATGCCAAAGAAGTGTCCGGCCCTTTTTGTTCAACTCCCTCACGCCTCCTTTTTCTCTAAATTTGTTATGTTCCTTTTTTTTTCTTTTTCATTTAAAATTCTTTTTTTTTTCAATTACTTTGTTCAATTCAGCCTCTCTAATTCTTTCCATGCTGCTTGAAGCCTAAACTTCTTTTCAAGAAACGTCAATAAAGTCCATGTAAATTGCGGTCTCGCCTCGTCAATGCTCGCCATTGCATCTTTCAATTCTCCACACCTACAAAATCAACTAAAAACAAACCAAAGTAGATTCTGCCCACCAAAACATGCATTTCACAAAAAATGATGCAATATGTACAGCCTAAATGCATAAAAACGCTCAAACTAGTTATTAAAAAGATGATAGAATATGCCTAAAAATGCAACTAACAATGTTTCATGATAGAACCAAGCACATCAAGTTCAAGTTGCATTTCATAAGGGACATTGTGAATGCAAGTCAAGGTTGAAAAGGTGGATACATAATATAATTTTGTAGACATGTTTACTAAAACATTGCTTGGACCTAAATTTAATTTCTATGTGAATTCTTTGGGAGTTGTATAATATGGATTCAATGGTTGGTTTTGAGAAATGGCTCTAAGAGGGGACGTGGCATTACACGTGAGTTTTTTCAACTTCATTGATGTCAACTAATCCTACACTGCCACATCACTTCACTGATTTCCTTCACTGAAATATTTTTTTGGAGGCAACACTTCATTGATTATTTACCCACAATCAATGAGAGAGAGAGAAAGAGAGAAAAATCACGGGTACCAGCCCGTTAACTAGAACCAGAATTTGGTTCACGTGACACTACCAGCATGAGTGGCGGCGGTGTTACCGTGCTGGTAATGGGGTACCCGTGACTAATTCTGGTGGCGCCCCGTCCCCCTAAGTTGGTAAATTGTTAAAGGATTAGAGCTCACTTAATCAAAGTCAACAAAAGTCGATATATGATGAAGTTAACGATTTAGAGGTATTAAGCTGGAAATAAAGGAGTGGCAAAAGTTCAAGGACTATTTCTGCCAAATGCAAACTTTATTTGTTATAGACGGTTACCCAGCTTCTAGGTCAATAACTTTGTTTTAAATAAGGTTAGATAAGCAACTGTAGTAGTCTAACTTCTGACTGTATATACCAATGCTCACCAAACCTTCGAACCATCAAAATCAACGAACCGGCCGTTTTTTTGTAAAGTTGGCGATCTGATGTGACCGGACCGGTGAATTAGACGAACCCCGGTCTGATCGGGCGGTCCGATCAGGTCTTCAAAACCTTGGTATATACTCTAATAAAAACCATAAAAAATGAGTCTTCCCATACTTTAAGTTAATAATGTTGTTACCACCTAAAGTATCAAGAGCCGACTTCAAGTCGTCATCACAACAGATGACTATCAAATCATTGTCTTCATCAACTTATTTAGACAAAGCCCTTGACCCTCTAATTGAAACCTTTTTGCAACTTTGTTTTCCAATGTTAGACAGTTCATCAAAACGAGCAAATATGAACCATTCAGTAGACGTATTGAAAGTTACGTTCGCTATCACAAGGTTGCTCTTTTCTACGAAATCGGTGAAGTTATGGCTAACTATCTCTACACTCACATAGATTCCAAAATATCTCCCACAACTGACCCTGAATCTGATGAATCCATCTTGTTTACAGACAAATCCGTACCTGCCCACAACTTCTATGATCACTCGTCTCCTAATTCAAATCTAGAGGCAGCCTCAATACTCTGCTTCAAAGTTTAAAACCGAGTTCAGTTCATGTCTGCTGTCTTTAATGCCCAACGATATGAAAACCACCGACAGATGGTCATTATCGCCTTCAACAATCAACACTATGCAAGAATATTGCAAAGCAGCCGGTTAACCCAGTCATATGTGCATTTTGAACCAAGGTAACAAAACAGCACATTCCAATTGCAGAAAAAAAAAAGAATCATAGATAGCAAATGTGTATATATTGTATTTCTATCATGGATTCCAAATGATAAATATCTTTTTATAATTTATTTGAATTAATTTAGTTTAATCTTTTTATTTTGTGTCTCAACCTGAATCGGGCTCAAATTCTTTTAACATATAGCATAGACACCGTCACCTAAAAATTTCCGCCCCATGAAAAAAATTCTAGGTCCGCCACTGAACGACGACGCCACTAGATTCCAACTAGCATTATATTATTTACTAAATACAGATAAGTGGAGAATGGATATGTATCAAGTTGAATTCCGGTTGTTGCTTAAAACACTTACGCTGCAAACCACATCATCCAAGGTATAGATCGAATGTCTTCTTAGGATTTTGCAGTTTCGTTTGCTGCCGATCTTTTCTGCCACCGATTCCAGAGGCAACAAACTTCTCCCTTGATCTTTAAGCATCTTCTCTATTGACTTGTTACATGTTGCCATTGTTAACTTGTAGGCTTGCAGCTCTTATACCAACTAATAGGTTCCATTTTAACAAAGAATTACAAACAGAAAAAAAGGAAACCAATCAATTCAGGTCTTCCTAACTGTTAACCACCAATTTACAAAAGAGACCCTGTACTAAAATCAGTAAGGCTCACCAATTACAAATCAAACTAATTACCAGTATAAATAAACTAATCTCAATAGATTGAATGAGAGATACAATCAATGGGCCTTCTTTATATAACGAATAGGAGCCTCCGAGCCTCTAAGCTACTGCAACAGCAAATACAAACTAAAGTAACTGCAGTAGCCTAACTAACCGCTGACCATATATGCTCTGTTATAAACCATCAAAAACTAGTCTTCCCGTATATTAAGTTGATACTGTTGTAACTGCCTATAGTATTCAAAGCCATCTTCAAGTCGTCATCACAACAAATGCATATCAAATCATTGGATTTGTCACGGTATTTTAGATGAAAGCCTTGACCATCTAACTTGAACCTTTTTGCAACTTCGTTTTCCAATTTTGACAGTTCATCAGACCGAGAAAATGTGAACCGGTGAATGGACTTATTGAAAGTCACATTAACTATCAAAGTGAAGTTATCACAAATGCTCTCTGTTTCAGAAGTATCTGTCACAACCGACCCTAAATCTGATGAATTCATACTTGCTTACAGACGAATCCGTAGGTGGACCGACAAATTCTATGGATGACTCCTCACCTAATTCTAATCCAGCGGCAGCAGGCAGCCTCAATACTCGGCTTCAAAACTTGGACCAAGTTCAGTACCTGTCCGCTGTCTTTGATTCCCCACGCATAGTATTATTGCCTTCAACACTATCCAAAAAAATTGCAAAGCATCTAGTTAACCCACTTGTGTGCGCATTGTTGTTTAAAGTAACAAAACAGCACATTCAAATTGAAAAAAAAAAAAAAAAAACAGAATCACAAATGCACAATTACAATATCATATCATGATTATCATTATGTTCCAACAGAAGCTACCAACTAGAAGATTTAAACAATGTAAATCTAATTAATAAAGAAGTGTGCATTTTCTTATAAATTAAGAAGGCATCCTGCACAAAAATAAGTATGCCACTAGTTCACTCCCAGATTAACTGTTGCAATCTCTAAATATCATAACATATTGGTACGGGTATCGGTATCGATACACATGTAAAATTGGTAAGAGTACAAATGCAAAACGAGTATCAAATAAGTAAATCGATACGTGTAGCATAACAATACCATATAATACGATAATAAAGCATAATATCAAATAGTTATTCCATATTTAAATTCAGAACCTATATCATATAAATTCAGAACCTATATCATATAAACCGAAAATGTGATACCGATACATGTACCGAATACTCGAATAGGTAAAATCGGTACAGGTAGCGGTACAGGTATCCCTGGAAAAAAATCCCATCCCTAATTCACAGTAACAAAAATAGCACTTTAAAAATTGAGAAAATGCCTACCAATGGAAACCAGATTAATCTGCATTAAACATCACTTCAAGTAGAAACAAAACACTCAGTTATATTATATAGTCCTTATTATTATCAAATATAAACAAAAATACAATAATAAGAATCCAATAAATCAAGTATCAAAGGTAATATGTCAATTGCAAATAATCAATTAGGTAAACATCAACTGATCGACTAAACACGCCTAATAAGTAATCATAAAGCAGACTTACAAACAAATTTGGCCTGTGAAAAACGAATTTTAATTCAGAATTTAGAACCACACAGAGCTACTTGCAATCGTTTAATGATCATTAAAGTGATCATAAAGAAGATTTTATAAAATAATCATTATTTAATAACGAGAATACCTAGATCCGATTAAAATACACGGTTTTGAAGATAATCACTACGAAACCAGAGAAAACGTAGCTCTGTGTGTGTGTGTGTGAGAGGGGTGTATGTGTGTTTTTGTGAAGGGTTTCTAAGGAAGAAGGATGAATAATATTAAATTTAATTTTAATTTAATTGCGGGGTGTGTGTGTTTGGTGTATGTGTGAGAGGGTGTATGTGTGAGGAGTGTGTGAGAGTGTGTTTTTGTTGAAGGGTTTATGAGGAAGACGGATGAAGAATATAAAATTTAATTTAATTTTTTAATATATAATAATAACTTTCAAAGGAGACTATCGTTGCCTTCCCACCCTTCACCCTTGTGGTGTAGTGGCATTAAGATGAAAAACGAATAAGGATGACATCGGTTTGATTCGGATAGAAAGTGAGGTTTTATCAATTATTTAACTGTCGTGTCTTTGGGCAGTTGGAGTGTGAGGGATTGGTTACAGATTAAAATACTGTGGACATACAATGATTGAGTGTGAGGGATTGGAGATGTGATTATGTTTATGCACTTTGATACTTTGAGAAGATCTTTGCCAGCAATAAGTTTGAATTCAGCTGTATGGATGTTAAATAACTATAAGTAATGACTATTGGTAACTGGTAAGTTCAATTTTGGTTCATGATGGTTTGAATTAGAAGTTTTGTAGTTTGTTGGTTGTTGAGGGTTGACAGTAGATGTAGAAAAGTATTAACAGCTATAGAAGATTGTGAGTTTTAGAGTTTTTATTAGATTTATTAAGATGGAAATAAAAATGCATACATTGAGCATCTTAAATCCTAATACTTGAACTAGAACTAGTATTTGACCCGCAGACGTTGCCCCGCGGACATGTATCTAACCCGGTAAGAATAAATATAGCTGGGAAAAAAAAGTCATCCACGAGACTCGAACCAACGATCACGTGGTTAAAAAACAACGATTCCCACGCAACCATGTAAGAAAACGGTAGCAGATTTACGCTTTGTTATATAATTTCTGCTTCTAATCGGTTTATAGAAGCAAATACAGAATTATGAGCTCTGATTATGAGTTTCATATTTGAAATGATTTTAGAATGTGGAATCAACTCCACGTGTGAACTGAAATGACATATTTGTTGATTTTGACTTTAATTTAATTTAGTGGATTTATTATGGTCCACAATTCTTTTGGTAAATAGATTGTCATCTCCAAGCTTTTCAAATGTACAGTACATGCGGCCACTAAACCATTTCATGGTTTTAAAACAAAACCAGTGATGCCCACCCTTATATAAAGCCCAAACAACCCACCTTTACCTACTGAACACACACACTTTACAACATAGATTGTCATCTCCGGCCGACTTTGACGGTGGAGCACCTTTTGTATCAAAACCACTGAATAATGAGGAAAATATTATAAAAGAGTTTAATTGGTTTGGAATTTAGATTCCATCAGGCCCACACACATAATAACTGGTAAAATGGGAAATATTGTTGGGCTTTATGAGCTCATCTGGAGCTAAAAATAAAAACAAAACAAAAAGAAAGAAAAAAAGAGACAAAAAGTCAAAAATAAAAAACTTGTCCTGATAAATTTATGAATTGGGTACACGAATATCTCAGGGTTTAAAATACAAGGATATTCCCAATAGTTTATCAGATTTTTTTTGAAAAAGTCTTTATATATTTTAGCAACGTTGGTTTAGTTCGATAATCGATTTAGTCCCAAGTAAAAAGTTCTTTTTTTTTTCTGCTAAGTTGTGCCAATTGAACACAACACCCGTATTATAAAAAGAAATTGACGACAACAGCCTTATTAAAAAAATTAAAATCTAATTTAGAAGAAACTTAAATATATAAATGTGGACCCCACCATCTTCCACCTAAATTGGCCAAAGTGCCTCTCTCACTCTTCATAATCTAGATGGCAACCAAGCGGACTTCACCCATTGCCCGCACACATTGTGGGTGAAATTTACTGGTGAATTCTGGATTTCAAGTCCGGATTTATGAAATTGCATTAGATGAGTAAGGTTTGGGCAGGAGGGAAAGTTGAAGATTGTGGGCTGCATAGTTATATTGCAGTGTCGAAGCATGAAAAAAAAAACCGGGAAGGGGGAGGGAAGGCCAAAGTCATGGGAGCCTTAATTTTTTGTTTGGTTGGTTGTTTTGGGGGGGGGGGGGGGGGGGGGGGGGGGGGGGGGGGGGGGGGGGGGGGGGGAGGAATCAATATGTACAAGAGTTTCGAGTAAATGAGTTACTTTTATTTTTCTAAGTTCTTGGATTAGACCCTATAGTTTTTTAAAAATAAAAACCACTTTTAAAAAAAAATGCCAAACTACAGGGATTATTAGTATACTTGATTCTAAGTTTATAGATCAGTTCTTAACTTTCTCTACTAAGTTTCACCGAAGCTTCATCTTGGTCATGAATAGATCACCTAGGTTCGGGTCCATAAAGCAGTGACAAATTGCCTATGAACACTAGCTTTCGTTATGACTTCGGTGAGTTCCCTTAACCAAGCCACTGCCTATGAGTCGTCGACTCATTCTTCAACAGGCACGTGGTCCTAAGTGGTCTTCGAGATAGAAGAGACATTTGGTAATAAGTTTGGGCTGGCTTAGAGAGATCGTCGTAAATGATTGAAGTGTCTTTCACGATACATAAAATCGCTTATATCATAAATAATATGCATGTTTAACCCATTTAAATTTATTAATAATATTTCATATATCAGTTGGTTTTATTTTTATCTAACAATTTATTTGGTACGACTTTTGTTAAACATGGAACATGTTGTATTCAAAATTGGGTATTTTCTGGGTATCGTAAGCTATAACGATTGCATCCTACCGTTATCATGACTAATCGATACCGACATCATATCGAAACCCGTCTTAGTATTCGTTTATATGGTTTTTGAAACTTACTTTTTTGGTTCTCTTTTTTAGTTATTTTATCGAGTGCCGGTACCGTATCTTACCTTACCGAAGTGAACCGATAATGATACAATGTATTCTCGTGATCTATACCAACTAAGCCCCAACTTGCTGAAAACATGTAGCTCTTATCAGTGGCGGATATAGAAATGAATTTCAGTAGTAACGTTTTTCATTTTAGTAGCAACGTTTTTCAAATTTCGTAAAAAAAAAAAACAAATTTTTCACTACGCGCGCGAAGTTGAGCAGCAACGGACGTCCCAACTAACAGATTCGGTTTTAAGAAAGATCCAAAAGAAGAAGAAATGAATCAATTCGGGTCTGCTTAATTGTTACCAGATTAAGCATTTGGTATCCAGAACCAAAAAGTTCACAGCATTATCAACCAACAGACTAAGTCACCCCTAAAGATTCCAAATAGGTTATGTGATCGATGACAGTCAACTAATTAACTGTATTTAAAAAGATATTGTTTGTTGTAAAATCATGTCAACAGATAAGTGAATGATACAATGAATGTGCCTCCTTTATATAATGAATAGGAGCCTCTGAATGGCTACAACAGAAAATTGCTAAACTGTAGTAGCCTAACTACTGACTGTATACACTCTCTATTATGCATCATCTAAATCAGTCTCCTCATATATTAACTCAATAATGTTGTTTCTGCCTAAAGTATCCAGCGCCATCTTCAAGTCGTCATCACAGCGAATGCTTATCACATCGTTCTCTTCGTCGACGTATTTTAGACAAAGCCCTTGACCCTCTAACATAAACCTATTTGCAACTTCGTTTTCCAATGTTGACAGTTCATCAAAACAAGAAAATATGAACGGTTCAGTAAACTCATCAAAAGTCACATTCACTATCAAAGTGAAGTTATCATCAGTTTCAGAAGTATCTGTCACACTCGACCCTGAATCTGATGAATCCATCTTGTTTACAGACAAATCCGCACCTGCGCTCACAACTTACAAATCGCTCGTCACCTAATACAAACGCAGAAGCAGCCTCAATACCCTGCTTCAAAGTTTAAACTAAGTTCAGTACATGTCTGCTGTCATTGATGCTCAACAGTATGAAAAACTAAGTTCCAATTTTGCCCCTACCCCCCAAAATCAAATAAACAACAATCACAACAACAACAACAACAACAACAACAACAACAACAACATAATAATAATAATAATAATATAAAAAAAACAACACCACCACCATCACCACCAACAACAACACCACCACCACCATCACCACCACCACCATCACCACCACCACCAACAACAACAACAACACCAACACCACCACCACCACCACCACCACCAACAACAACAACACCAACACCACCACCACCACCACCAACAACAACAATAACAACACCACCACCAACAACAACACCACCACCACCACCAACAACAACAACAATAACAATAACAACACCACCAACAACAACAACAACAACAATAACAACACCACCACCACCAACAACAACAACAACAATAACAACACCACCACCACCACCACCAACAACAACAACAACAATAAGAAGAAAAAAGAAGAAGAATTCAATAAATCAATTATCCGCTAACAATGAATTAGGGAAACATCGACTGATCGTGTGATTTATAAAACAAAATTGGGCCTGTGCAAAACGAAATTTTAATCAAAATTTAGAATTTAGAACCACACGGATCTATTTGTAAGCGTTTGCTGAGCATTAAAAAACTAAAGTAATCATAAAGCAGACTTTATGAAACAATCATTGTTTAATGTCAGTTGATTCTCACTAGATCCTTGATTATATAGAAAGGAAATCATGTGAATACGAAGAATACCTATATCCTATCAAAAGAGAGACGGTTTTCTAGATAATCAGTACCAAACCAGAGAAACCCTACCTCTCTCTCTCTCTCTCTCTGTATTTGTTTGAGTGAGGGGTGTGTGTGATATATATATGTAGAGAGAGAGAGAGAGAAGGACCTTTTGATGAGAAGGACCTTATGATGGAGGAGGTTGAAGAGTAGATAATTTTTTAATATAATAACTTTTCAAACGTTTGCAGTCTATAGATATAATATTTTTATTCTATTTTGTTTTGTAGCTTTGATGAGATGTCACGAGTCACGACTCTGGACATAAACCCACGATGAAGGTCGTCAACATAAGTCTAGCGTGGACTGAAAAGTGACAACGGGACATGTTATGGATTAACGATGCTAAACCGAAATCCGGCTGTTTGACCCGACATCAATCAGTACCCAACATCTTGTAGACTCAAGGATGGGGAAACATAATGGCAAGTTACACTAGAATAACTAGATCTCGTTGAGTTGTCCAGGAGGAACAAATGTCTCCCGATCTCTATTATCGGGATACACGAGAACAACCTTATCTCAAAAAAAAAAAATTTTTTTTATTAGAACTGACTTTTTTATACCAAGACAAAACAAGTTACATTTAAATGGTGGGTAAGCGGGCAACAAGCTGCGCCGCTATCCCTTTTTGAATCGCAAAGCCTATCCTGCTAAACACAAACCCTTGGTTCTTGGGGCTCTGCGAGTAACTGTAGACCACCTTCTGCACTCGTTTCAGAAAAATTAAAGAAAAATTATGGGATCATAACAAAACATATCCCATCAATTATGGGATCTTTATGGAAAAATTAATGAATTATATCCATCAAAGAGCCAAGAAACCTCTTATGCCGATTGTCAATGTTGTACTACGTATTTAAGCCTCTCATCTTAGCGAGAAAAGACATTCAATTCATTCTCAACAACATTTTCACTTGCCATCCATTTCTCCCAAATATAAAAACTTATTTTCACATATGAGTGAAAATTGAAGAACAAGAAAGACTCGTTGGTCTTTACTGTGCTAAGCCCAACAGTGTCTTCTAATGCAAGACGTACTTAATTTAAGAAGGGGAACAATGCCTTTTAGTGTTATCGTGATCCCTAGTCAGGCGAGACTAATTTTGGTAGCAACGAATAAGTGTTATGAATATAAGACAACAACAACAACAACCGTGCCCAGGAAATCCCACAAATAACGACGTTATTAGTAGGGTCTGGGGAGGGTAAGATGTAGGCAAACCTTACCCCTATCTTTAGAGATAGAGAGGCTGCTTCCAGAGAGACCCCCAGCTCGAATAACAAACGCACACTATATATTTATGAATAATTAGGCAAACACAAAAACACTAAAAAAGTAGTGAAAGCATAACATAATATAACATATATATATATATATACACATATGCATAGAGACCATCCCTAAGCCGGCCAAAAAGACATTTTCTCCTAATTCCTAGAAATCTTTAACTTTTATCCTAAGCCTCCACAAATTCCTATCTTGGACCATATCCTCAGAGAGGTGCAATTCTAACAAATCTTGCCTAATCCGATCAACCCAAGTCAATTTGGGTCTGCCTCTACTCCTCCTTCCCTCCACCGTGAGGTGTTCCACTCTTCTGACTGGAGCTGTCATATGTCTCCGCTTCACATGTCCAAACCATCTTAATCTCCCCTCCTTTATCTTATCTGATATGTTAGCCACTTCTAACCTCTTCCTAAGAGCCTCATTTCTAATTCGGTCTAACCTAGTGTGACCACACATCCACCTCAACATTCTCATCTCTGCCACTTCCATCTTTCGTGACTGTGTCTTTCTGATGGCCCAACAGTCTGTCCCATAAAGCATAGCAGGTCGAACTGCAACCCTATAAAATTTTCCCTTTAATTTAGTTGGGAACCTCTTATCGCACAAAACTCCAGCGGCTGCTCTCCACTTACACCATCCAGCCTGAATGCGATGTGCAATGTCACTATCAATCTCCCCGTCCTTTTGGACAAATGATCCTAAGTACTTAAACTTAGTTACTTGCGGGACCACATGACCTTCAATAGTGATCTGGGTGTGATCTTCGTTGTTTGCCCCGCTGAAATCGCAGTGCATGTACTCCGTTTTAGAGCGACTAATCCTTAAACCTTTACTCTCTAAAGCTAATCGCCATTCTTCTAACCTCATGTTCAGACTTTGCTTAGTTTCCGCAATTAATACAATGTCGTCAGCAAAAAGCATGCACCACGGTAGTGTCTCCTGTATGGACTTAGACACCTCATCTAAGATAACCGCAAAAAGAAACGGGCTCAACGCGGACCCTTGGTGAAGCCCTACCTCCACGGGAAAGAAATCAGTATCCCCTACAGGCGCACGGACACTAGTATCAGTCCTATCATACATATCTCTAGTGATGTCAACATACTTTCTTGGGATCCCTCTAGCCTCCAAACTATCCCAAATAAGTTTACGCGGTACACTATCATAGGCCTTTTCCAGATCAATGAACACCATATGGAGGTCTCGTTTCTTCTCCCTATACTTTTCCATCAGGCTCCTCAGTATGTATATCGCTTCTGTAGTTGACCTCCCTGGCATGAAGCCAAATTGATTTACAGTAACATGAGTTTCTCTTCTAATCCTAGTCTCAATTACTCTCTCCCATAGTTTCATAGTATGACTCAGCAACTTAATTCCTCTGTAATTCCCACAACATTGAGCGTCTCCTTTGTTCTTATATATAGGCACTACAACACTACTCCTCCACTGATCTGGCATTCTTCCAGATTTAAATATAAGGTTGAAGAAAAAAGTTAGCCATTGCACTCCTTCCTCTCCCAAACACTTCCAAACCTCAATCGGGATGTTGTCCGGGCCAACTGCCTTAGCCTTTCCCATCTTCCTAAGTGCTGACCTCACCTCTTCCTGTGTGATACGGCGACAGTAACAATGATTCCGTTGTGGCGTTTGGGTAGTTGGGTTGTCGCTCTCCCGGTGGTGAGCCATCCCGTCATTGAAAAGACCGTAAAAGTACGCTTTCCATCTCAGCTTAATGTCATCCTCCTTGACTAAAACATGCCCATCCTCTCCCTTTATAAACTTAACTACCCCTAAATCCCGCTTCCTACGCTCCCTAGCTTTTGCAATCCTGAACATATCATGTTCCCCCTCCTTTGTTTCCAAGCGCTCATACATCTTCTTATAAGCCGTGTTCTTAGCCTCTGTCACTGACTTCTTCGCCTCCATTTGTCTTATGAATATAAGACAAATAAATAATTTAAAATAGTAATGTATGATGTGACTTGGTTGATTAAATTGGCTAACAATGGGGTTGGATGGCTGATATAATTTCCTAAGGTTTTCAAACTCAAAAGTTGTTGGAAAAAAAAGTTAATCAAACTTCTTTTTACGATTTTTAAAACAAAAGGGATTCCAATTAGAAGATGAAGCTCAAAGCCAAACTTGGTATATATACATCACCTGATCACCATATGAAACATTAGAGTTGGATTGGCCTATTAGATGCTCAAACAGGTCGTTGGATCACAGTAAGATAAATTCTGAAAATGATGAGTCATTCTGATGAAATATATTGACATGTTAGATGGTTTATAATCAAGATGGTCACATTCAAACCCACCAGCATGGATGGTCACATCAAAGTGTTATTCTCTCTCTTACTCATTGTTCTTTCACATTATGGTCCATAGTCATCACATAAGCTATGATCATCATAAAACACGGTACAACTGCTTGTAACAAATAGCTTTAACAAGTGTGCATATTGTAATTTGTTAAAAAAATTGAGAAAGAAAGAAAGAAAAGGGGGGAATGACGAATATACCTTGCATGTAAGGGGACTTAACCGGAAAAATTAACTAGGTTTGTACTAAATATTGAAAACTTGAAACCTACATAAAAAACAATAGTGAAAGGTTGATCTCAGTGCAAGTTAAACATAAAGGTTAGAACCTGTAATTTTAATTAAGCATAAAAATTGATTTCTGTAATATTGTCTATTTTTAATTATGTTTAATATTTTATGTCTTATTATTAAATTTGTCTTTTTAATTTATAAGACCATGCGTAGTGGTTCAAGCTCTTTAGGGGCGTTTTCTGCCATGTGGACGCCATGTCAGCAAGGAATTTTTTTAATCAGAGAAAGGTGTAGTGGTTCAAGCCCCTTCAATAATTACTAAATGATTAATATTAAGTAAATTTTACAATCTTTTTATTCAATAGGATACTTTAATTAATTAAATTAATTCTCAACTGTCAAATCAAACGGTTGTTTTGTATTTCTAGAAATGCATTCAATTATGAAATTAAGTTGGGAAGCATATAGTGGCGTGATATAAAAAACGCCTCTCCATATTTATATGCAATTAACGCCCATATGTATTGGTTTTGTGGCGTTATTAAGCGTGGAGTGTGGCAAATAACGCCTTATTACAGAAGGTCTAATGTTAAATCACATTTAAAAAAAAACAAAAAAACAGGAGATAGCCCCTGCTAAACCAGACCACAACATGATCAAGTGACTTCAACAAAAGCTTTATAGAGTGTCCAATCAGCATGAAACTGACACAATTTAAAAGAATACAATCGGGTGATAACTTAAGCCACTTTTGAAAGAAAAGCTTTTATCCATTTTATAATCACAATAATAAACGATATTGAATATTGAGGAATATTATAAAAGGAGCTTAATTGGTTTAGATTCCTTCAGCCCCACATTTTTCATTTTTCATTTTTGTTAGCCTTTCTGGGGTTGAAAAAGCGGGACAAAACAAACTTTTCCGTATGAATTACGTACACGAATATCTTATGAATTAAGATATTCCCTTTTTTTTAAGCTAACTTCATTCACAGCAAAAAAAAGGCCAAAGGCAGACCTCAAAAATAGGCTACCCTGGCACAACCAACAATTAGAACGAGTTCAACGGATATTTACACCAATTAGTCCACTCAAAATCTTTAATTCTAGTTCTATGACGGAACCAAAAAAACGAGGTAGTCTTGATGCTCTCCAAAACTTCAACCGGCCTTCGAAATTTGCGAGTGAAAATACGAGCATTTCTCTCATTCCATAACGCCCACATAGCTGTATATACAATGCCTCGTAAAATAGTCTTTTGCGATGGAAGAACTTGGTGAGATTCTCCAAGTTGCAGAATATCCTGCACGCTAAATGCAAAGAAAGGGGGTAAGCGGCACCAATCTACTAGTCTGCTCCAAACTTCATGCGCATAGATACAAGCGGTGAAAAGATGCAGGGAAGACTCTTGATCCGACTGGCAAAAAATACAAGAATCGCTCTGCAACTGGACTCCACGTTTAGCCAACTCGACGCATGTAGGAAGGCGATCACGAATAGTTCTCCAGACCATGATTCTACATTTCAATGGAACCCATACTTTCCGGTTAATCGTCTGCAAATGAATCGAGTTGTAAGGCTTGTATAAAAGCTCCTTCGCCGACCTAACTGAGAACACCCCATTAGCATCTCCCTTCCAATTCCACACATCATTGCCCACGGTCCCGTTAAACTCGAACAGATCTTCTAACAGCTGGAACAACTCGGAGATCTCAACCTGAGAAGTCGGATCATTCTTCCATCCCCACTGTATAAGTCTAGCGCCATTAACCGTCTTCACTCTATCACCCACCATGACCCATTTGTCCGATTCTAAACGAAATAAATTCGGATAAACAAGTCTAAGAGGAGTGTCGCGCAGCCACGTGTCTCCCCAAAAAGAAATAGCCGACCCGTTACTGACTGTCCCGACAAAATAGCTATTCAGTGAACACCCGTTTGGAAGCTTTTTTTCTCCAATTTTGACTATATTTTTCCAGCTTCCACTAGCCGTAGAGGAGCAGGGCATTGATGACCACATACGAGCAGACCCATTGCACTTCAAAACAATCCTCTTCCAAAGACTATCACCCTCCTTTTTAAAACGCCAAGTCCATTTGAGGAGCAAGGCATCATTCACGTGTTGAAGTTTAGAAACGCCGAGACCACCGTCCTTTTTAGACGTAGTAACGACTTCCCAACCAACCCATGAAATCTTCCTCTCGACACTAGCTTCCGACCATAAGAAATGTCTCATGATAGCTTCTATTTTATCAACGACCAATTTCGGAGCTTTATAAAGAGAAAGGTAGTAGATAGGTAAACTTTCGAGGACCGATTTGATCAGGATGAGGCGACCCCCCATAGACAAACATCTCGCCTTCCAAGAGGCGAGTCTATTTTATCACTTCTATGACCGAGTCCCAGTTCCTTATTCTCGCCATGTTAGCCCCCACCTTTAGCCCAAGATAGACGAAAGGGAGGACCCCCTTGCGACATCCCAAAACCTCCAGCATGTCGTCCACCTCACTGTCCGCTATACCAATCCCATATAAGTTGGATTTGAAAATATTAATACGCAGGCCTGAACAAACATGAAAGACACGCAAAACACGCGCCGTGCTCTGGAGATTTTCCTTAGACCACTCTCCCATAATCAGGGCGTCATCTGCATAGAAAAGACGAGTAATGTCCGGATCCTTATCCTTTAACCTCGTACCCTTTAATTCCCCAATATCCTTCGCCTTATTTAGGAGACACGAAAGAGCTTCCATGACACAAAGAAAAAGAAACGGGGAAATAGGGTTGCCCTGACGAAGCCCCTTCTCGCACTTGAACTCAAAAGTTGGCGAGCCGTTAACTAGGACCGAAGCACGAGCACAAACAAGAATGCCTCTTATCCATTTACACCACAACGGCGGGAAGCCCATTTGGTCAAGAATACACAATAAAAAGTTCCAATGAACGTTGTCATAGGCCTTCTCGAAGTCGATCTTCAATAAAAACGCCCTTCTTCGACTTTTTTTCAACCAAGCTAACAACTCGTTTATCATGAGAGGACCGTCTAATATGAACCGATCTGAGACGAACGCGGACTGAGAATCAGAGATAACCAAACCCACAACCTTTTTCAAGCGATTCGCAAGAATTTTTGAAATGACCTTGCTAATCGTCCCGATGAGTGTTATAGGACGGTAATCTTTTAGGTTCACAGGAGTCTTTGTCTTAGGGATTAGAGTAATGAAAGAGGAGGCGCACCCCGGACTAATCAAACCTGAATTATAAAAATCGGTAACAATACGAAATAAATCCTCCTCAAGAAGATCCCAAAATCTTTTAATAAAACGGAAGTTGAAACCGTCGGGCCCAGGAGCCTTATTCGACCCACATTTGAACACCGCTTCTTTCAACTCTTGTTTAGAAAAAGGAGCAACCAAAGACGAACCCTCATCAGCCGAAAGCGACTTCAAACCTGGGAAAAGTAGCTTCGGCCGAGTATTACAATTCTCTTTAAACTGATTTCTAAAATGCCTCATCACTTCTTGTTTAACCAGAGAAGGCTTAGATACCCATATACCGTCGATCAACAACCCCGGGATCCCATTTCGAGCCTTTCTCCCATTCACCACGCTGTGAAAAAACGAAGAGTTTTCATCCCCTAAAGACGCCCACTTAACCCGGGATTTTTGTTTCAAGTCGCGAGTCTTTCGAATGTTGATCTCTTCTAGACATTTCGTGCATTCAGACCAAACCCATAAATCTTCCTCTTCCAACTCCTTTTCTTCCATAAGTAATTCCATTTTTTCTTTATCGGCACGCAAAACGGCTTCAGTCTCTTTTTCATTTCGGCTCCACTGCTTATACCATTCACTAAAACGATTCCGCAAGCATTTAAATTTATTCAACAGGTTCAAGTCATTCGGTTGCTTATTACTCCAATCAGCAAAAACGGAATGTATAATCTCTTCGCATCCTGGCTTGTCCAGCCAAGAATCGAACCAACTAAAAGGTTTTGCACCGAAGTTAGTGTGGACAACAAAAAAATAATGGGCGAATGATCCGATAGACCTCTCTTTAATACCCTAACACACGCATGTGGCCACCTGTTGAAGACCCCATCACAAACCAAAAATCTATCTATGCGACTCAACTTGCATTGACCTTTACGAATCGTCATACATGTGAACTTCATCCCTTTAGGCTGATACTCTCTCAACCCAGCTTCTTCTATAAACTCGTTGAAATCCCTAGCGCTAACCGGATCAAAAACACAATTTTTTCTTTCATCTTAGTCCCGAACAGCGTTAAAATCACCAAAGACCACCCACCATCCTTCATTAGCCTGAATTAAGTTCACAATAGTAGCCCATAAATTTCGTTTTTCCCCGTTGTCCTGAGGCGCATACACGTTCAGCATATTTATCCACAGCAAACCTTCGATAAGAACCCCCGAAACCAACAAAAAGTTCCGGTTTTTGACAACTTTATCTTTTGAGAAAACCTTTGGATCCCACATGCTAATAATACCCCCAGAATTACCAGTAGCATCAACAACATCAAAATCAGCCCCATACCCGCCCCAGTACTTAGCAATAACCCCATCATTCACATTATTACTCATGGACTCTTGCAAACCAACGAACGAGATACCACAATCGACTTTAATTCTATTAACCCAATTTGCTTTATCAACTTCCCCAGCTTTACTACCACCCCCAATCCCCCTAATATTTATCGACAAACAATTCATGACTTACCCAATTGTAATCCTTCTTGATAGACGGCATCGCGTATGAGTTCATCGCAATTTGTAAGATCCGCTCCCAACTTAGTACCCAGTAAAATCGTGCTATTTATTTCCTGTTGACGAAGGAAATTATGGTCTTCATCACTAATCGTTCCTTCCCCCTTTTGTTGTTTGCTTCTGAAAAAGTTCCTGGTTATCTTCTGGGATAATAAGAACCTGCTCCACTGGTTGTGAATTTAGATCAATATTACTTTGATCCAAGCCCATCTCCTGTAAAGCCGGCCCATCACCCACTCGATCCAATTGAAAATCGGACAGGCCCAATAAGCGATCAATCCCGAACACATCCTCAACATTCTTAGCCCGTTTTGTTATTTTCAAGCTCTCCTGACTGCTGGTATAACACCCACTGGGCCGGCCCAGGTCTGCTTTTTTGAACTTTTTTCTTTTATTAACCATATTGACCGAATCATCCACATTAACTCCGCAATCTTTTTCAAACGGGAAATCCTCCCCAGGAATGAAGTCTTCATAATTACCTTCCATCTCATTCGTATCCTCATTAATGGGCATTGAATCCACAAAATCGTTTCCAAAAATATTCGTCATTTCCGTTTGGAGCAACTCCGGTTCAACCGGAGCATTGACTACTTCGTCTACGTCGACTGGAACCGCCTCCGGAGACCCAATATCGGCATCTTCGGCATCCTCCGTCATCCTAGAATTGCCAATGTCAGTAGGTTCCACGAACTCCGGAACCCAGTCTTCGTTATCCTCCGTGACCCATACGCGAAATTTGCGTTCTTTCCAATTCAACAAGATTTCTTCTGCAACTCGCTTTCCATCCCCTACCAGGACGCCCAAGTATTCAAAGGACAAGTCCACATCGTGATCGGAACGAGTAGCTTTGTGAACAATCCTTCCAAACATACCACCCACTGAATCTATAACCTCGTTAGAAAGAACATTTAGCGGAATACCTTGGATTTTTAGCCATGCTAATCGTTCGAAACCCAAGACTTGTCCTTCCCACAAGCTTACCATGACAAACCTCTCTTTAAGCACCGAAGCTTCTTTTACGAAAGAAGCTGCCAGATCACATGAACTAAAAGTAATTAATAAGTCTAGACCTCCAATATACTGGACCCTTTCTTCCTTGAACGCCATCTCTTTCACAATAGCTTTATTGTTCTTCAAAGCTGTAAAGTCCACCGTCCGAACCACTACCGTCTTCGAGAACGAAACGTGCAATATTGAACCAAAGCTTATAGTCTCCCATACGAATGTTTCTCAGTTCTCTAAGAAGATCATTTTTATCTTTAACGTCTAAAAAAGAGATGAAGCCAAAACGATTACCTCCTTTGTCTCGTTTTCTTGCAATGTAAATATCGAAAATCTGGCCAAACGGGCGAATGAGAGTTGCTAGATCGTTTCCGCTGCAACCATCCGGGAGATTTGAGACGAATATCTTTAAAATCCTTCTTTGAATGTTCTCCGGGATAGGTTTCCGGCGTTCCATTTCCCTATAGTTTATAAGAATTTTTTAAATTAGTCTTCATTTTTCAGAACTATGGTTTAGTACTTTGATAATTTAATAATCGATTTAGTCCCAAGTGAAAAATAACAATTTTCTGTTGAGTTGTGTAAATTAGGGCTGTTCACGAGCCGAGCCGAGCCGATCCGAACGGAGCTTTGCTCGTGCTTGGCTCATTTACAAACCGAACCGAGCGGAGCGGCTCGTTTATAATCGAGCCAAAAACCGAACGAGCATTCTTCGAGCGAAAATTTTCCGAGCGAGCGCCGAGCGAGAATCGAGCGGAGAATAATATGGACGATTATAAAATTGGGATGTTTCTTTCGATGTTTTCGTTGTCGGGTGACAACTAAGATCAAAATGTCCGATGATAACACTAATATTGAGAACCCAATGTCCAAAGATGAGGCTTAGATTAAGGCTGGTGAGGTGATGAGCATACGTCAGACAACAGTTGTTGCATTGTGACGTAGGTGTGATATCAAACGACAATTAGCGATGGACGATTGTTAACATAAAGAAGTCAAGACTGTCACCTCATGACTTATTGTTTACTATTAAATCTAGTGTTAATTTTTTTATTGTGTTAAGTGGGTTTGTTATATTTTTTTGCATACAGTGACTCAAATCCAATAGAATCTTATATATAAATCTATAAATTTATCTTTAAATTGTGTGTATATTTATTAATAAATAAATAAAAATTTATTCGAGCCGAACCGAGCCGAGCGTACCTTTGCTCGTGTTTGGCTCATTTACAAACCGAACCGAGCCGATCGGCTCATATACAACCGAGCGGAAAATCGAGCGAGCACTTTCCGAGCAAATTCCGAGCGAGCGGCGAGCAATCGGCAAGCGCCGAGCGTTTTGAACAGCCCTAGTGTAAATTGACAACACCCTTATTATAAAATATGAATTTATAACAAAATCCCGGGTATATGATCGGGTATATAATTCGGGTAAATGGATATGTAGTTTTGGGTAATTGTGTTGGGTATCACCTAATCTCATACCAAACCCAAACCCGTAAAAAAAATTAAAAATAATCCCATGCCCGGCCATACCTGTTGAGTTTCGGGCATACCCGTTCCATATATTTCAGGATTCGAACATACACGTTGGGCTCGAGTTTTTTTTACCATCCTTCTATGCTTAAATATTCTGATAAGTAGGACATGATAATTATGACTGAATAATTAAATATGTAAGAATGTTCTAGATATTGAAATGTAGCGGTTAATGGTATAGCATATTTTCATTTCCTACGACTTAACATAAAAAAAGATAACTCCACTAGACATTAAATGACCTTTTTTTAAAGTTCTTGTACTAGACCCCACATTTTATGAAAATGAAGTTAACTTTAAAATATACCCGCTAAACGACAAACCCTATCCATGTGCTTAATTCCAAATTTTTATATTCAATCCGTTCCAATTTAAATGTCATAGTTCAAAAAACACACATTTTAAGAAATATTTTGTTTGTATGTGGTAAAATGACAATAATATCCTTAAAAGTGGTGATTGTGTTTTGTCTTTTATGGGTAAAACTGGAAATTACATTTCTATTTTTGGAAAGGGACATTTAATTTGGGACAAACAAAAAAGGAAAGTAGAACATTTAAATTGGGACGGAGGGAGTATCAGTTAATCAACTTTTCAACATGAATTTATCCTATAAGGGGGACGGGGCGCTATCAGAATTGGTCACGGGTACCACACTATCAGCACGGTAACATCGCCGTCACACTTGCTGGTAGGGGTCCCGTGAACCAATTTCTGGTTCCATCTAACGGGCTGGTAGTGTGGCACGGTCCAAACTTTTAGGTGTTTTTATTCCTTTTTTGACCGTTCTAATGTTATTAATTGTTTTTTGACTTTCAAACAGTCATATTTTGTGACCTTTTTTATCTTTAGGTTATAAAAACACAATTCATTCCCACGGTTTTGAATTAAAAACATAGAAATCATATCAATACTTCTAAAAGAATGACTGGCATTGACGTAGAGGATGTTCAAGTAATCGTCCCCACCGCTCGAAGTCCACCTGATTTTACACTCAGGCGATAGTAGCCTTGAGTTTCTGACGGACCTTGTACGGCGGACAAAGGAAGACACAACAACATTTGAGAAACGATACGTGCCACGTGATCGCGAGGGAGGCCATGCGCGGTTAATAAATGACTACTTTGCTGAAGTGCCAAAATACACCGACGCACAGTTTAAACAAAGGTATCGCATGTCGAGACGTCTATTTCTACTTATTGTAGCAGATGTTGATGCAAACTTCGAATGGTTCAGAGAGAGCATGGATGGTCGGTTTAGAAAGAGTTTTATGCCCATGCAAAAAGTATCTTCAGCAGTGAAACAACTCGCAACAAGTAATCCTCCAGATGAATACGATGAGTTGTATTCAAAATATGGCATTTTTTTGGGTATCTTAAGCTCTAACAGTTGCATGTACCTATTGTCATCATGACAAACCGATATCGACATCGGTATCGGTATCCATATCATTGGAACCGGTCTGAGTATTCATTTATATGGTTTTATAAATTGGGGTTAGGATCAAATACACAAGACACTTTTTCTAGGAAGGGTGAGAAGGATTGTGATCCATTGATCATATATTTGAAGGGTTGAGATTAGTTTGTTTGAAAAAAATAAATAATAAATTAGAGAAAGGGCATAAAAGGAAAACCACATTTGTTGACTTTCTCTCTCCACATGCAATGCACATGTCAATTCCCCCATCATTTTAAAACGTCTATAACTTTTTCATACGACATTTTTTTTTCAAAAAAATTTCACCATATTAACGAGCGTTTTTTTATCTTTAATATGAGTACCACATTGCTACATTAAAATTGAAAAAAAAATCGTGCTAAATGGGTTTTTTTTTTCTCCGTTGTGTCTTTTGCACGTTCATTGTGTTATAGTATGCATGTGTGCTTTATAAATATGTTATTTATGTTTTTTTAGTCTACACATGATTTAACTTTGTCCATTGTGTTTTTAGTATGCTTTTAATTGTGTTTTACGCAAATGAGTTTTGTATTTAGGCGTACATTGTGTTTTATTATGTTGTTCATTGTGTTTAAGTCTATTATTCATTGTGTTTTAGTATTATGTTCATTGTGTCTTTTATATGTCGTCAATTGTGTTTTATTAGACTGTTCATTGTGTTTTATACCATATTGTTCATTGCATATTTAATTGGTACTCATTGTGTTTTACGTTATCTCCATTGTGTCTTACGCAAATGGGTTTTCAACTTTTTTTCCAAAAGTATTAATTGTGTTTTAATCTTCTGTTCATTGTGTCTTTATTATGTCGTCCATTGTGTTTTACACAATTGGGTTTTTAACTTTTTTTTTTTTCAAAAGTATTCATTGTTTTTTAGTCTTTTGTTCATTGTGTCTTTCGTATGTCATCCATTGTGTCTTACGTAACTGGGTTTTCAGCTTTTTTTTTTCAAAAGTATTCATTGTGTTTTAGTCTTCTATTCATTGTGTCTTAGTATGTCGTCCATTGTGTTTTACTAAATTCTTGATTATGTTTTATACCCTATATTTAATTGGTGTTCATTGTGTTTTACATTCCATTGTGTCTTATGCAAGTGGGTTTTGAATTTTTTTCAAAAGTATAGCAATATGGTACTCATATTAAAGATAAAACGACGCTCAATTTTATGGTATAATTTTTTTTAAAAACGGATGACGTATAAAAAAGTTACGGGCATTTAAAAATGAAGGTGGAAATGACATGTGACTTGCATGTGCATATGTTTTTTTACAAAATTACCCCTTCCACTTGTTAATCCTTTGGACACATGTCATTTTCTAGTGGCTTCTCACCCTTCTCATTTTTTGTAGCCTTTGTAGAATAACCCAACCCTTATAAATTATACTTTTTTGGTTCTCTCTTTCAGTTATTAGTTATTGTGTCAAGTGTCAGTACTGTATCGAACTAAACCGATACCAAATTCCTATCACACCACGCTGGGAATCCCACTAATATTATTTAATTAATTTAACAGAGATACGTATGGAGAACCAACTTGTGTTAAGTTGAATTCCAGTTGTTGCTTAAAACACTTAAGCTGCAAACTACAATATATAGGTCGATCGAATGTCTGCGAAGGATTTCGCAGTTTCTTTTGCTGCCGATAGAATATCGGCAAATGATTACTCGTCTTTTATGCCGACGATTCCAGAGGCAGCAATGTTCTCTCGTGATCTTTAAGCGTCTTCTCTATTGACTTGTTAAGAGTTGTCATTGCTCCGTTGATTCAAACAATTAAGCCCCCACTTAGGTCTGATTAATTGTTACCAGAATAAGCATTTGGTTTACAGAACCAAAACGTTCACAGCATTATCAATCAACAGACAAAGCCACCTCAAAAGATTCCAAATAAGCTATTTGATTGATGATTCAACGAATAAACTCTTGTTAAACAAGATATTATGTGTTGTAAAATGATCTCAATAGATTAAATGAATGATACAATTCATGGGCCTCCTTTATATAATGAACAGAAAATTGCAAACTAACTGTAGTAGCCCAACTGCTGACTGTATACACTCTAATAATATAAATCATCCAAATCAGTCTTCTCATATTTGAAGTTAACAATGTTGTTTCTGCCTAAAGTATCCAGCGCCATTTTCAAGTCGTCATCACAGCGAATGCTTATCACATCGTTGTCTTCGTCGTTGTATTTTAGACAACGCCCTTGAGTCGCTAACTTAAACCTTTTCGCAACTTCGTTTTCCATTGTTGACAGTTCACCAAAACAAGAAAATATGAACTGTTCAGTAGACTCATTGAAAGTCACATTCACTTTCACTTTCAAAGTGAAGTTATCACAAACGCTCTCTATAATCGAATAGTCAGTTTCAGAAGACCCTAAATCTGATGAATCCATCTTGTTTACAGAAGAATCCGCACTTGGGGCCACCGCTTCTAGATCACTCGTCGCCTAATACAAATCCAAAGGCAGCCTCAATACTCTGCTTCAAAGTTTAAACTAAGTTCAGTACATGTCTGCTGTCATTGATGATCAACAGTATGAAAAACTAGGGGTGTAAATGACACGTAGCGGCTCGAGAGCTACTCGGGATCGGCTCGGTAAAAAGCTCGAACGAGCCGAGCCTTATCGAGCCCGAGTGATGCAGTTTCGGAAGAGCATCAAATGGCTCAAGAACAATTAGTTAACAAACTCTCTAAAACGAACCAAAGGTTCCATGAACAAAGTTCATATAATTAAAATTCAATCAAAAACTAATGAAACAATAAATCTAGACCCCATTATATAGTTGGGAATTACAAGTGAAATAGGAAACAAAATAAGATAAACTAGGAAATTGAAATTTAAATAATAAATGATAAAATAATATTTTTGTAGATATCTCTGCATCACCGAGCCTGAGTTCAAGCCTGAAATATGACCCGTTTAGTTATTGAGTCCGAGCTCGAGCCTTATATACAGAGCTAGTTTAGGCTCGCGAGCCTAAACGAGCCCAAACAAATGTTTTATTATTTTTTTTATATATTCAATTTTGTTCTTTGAATATGTTCAATTTTAATTAATAATATTGGTGAGCGAGCTCGAGCCGAGCTTTTAGGTCGTTTAAAATTATTTTTAAATTACCTCGAGCCGAGCTCAAGCTTAGAATAGTAGGCTCGAACCGAGCCGAGCTGGAGCTCGAGCCTCAGAAAAGCATGATGAGCCGAGCTCGAGCTTAGTCGCATAGTATTATTGCCTTCAACACTATCCAAAAAAATTGCAAAGCAGCTGGTTAACCCACCGATGTGTGCATTGTGTTCCAACAGCAGCTAACAACTAGAAGATTTAAACAATGACACAATGTAACTCTAATCTATAGAAAAGTGGGCATTTTCCTATAAATTAAGAAGGCATCCTACACAAAAATGAGTATGCACTACAGCACTAGTTCACTCCAAGGATTAACTGTTGCAGTCTCCAAATATCACAAATTGAAAAAAAAAGAGTTAAATGCCAAAATGGCCCCTGTGGTTTGACCCAAATTGCCACTTTGGTCACTTTTTTGAATTTTTTGCCAAAACCACCCCTCAAGTATCGAAAAGTGCCAAAATGGTCCATATTTAACTGAGTTTTTAACTGAGGATGGAAAGTCAGTTAAGTATCAGGGGCATTTTCGTCATTTCATCCCAACCCCCCCTCTTCTTCTTCTTCTGCAAATACAAGCACCACCCATCTCCACAACCTTCACCAGCCACCACCACCACCACCACCCTTCACCCACCACCACCACCACCGTTCACCCTCCACTCACCCACCACCACCACCACCCTTCACCCTCCACAATGTTAACATCAGTTATCAAGCAACAAACTTTTAAGTAAATTCAAAACAACAACAGGAAGATACATGTGACCCATAAATAATTATAATCAAAACACTTAATTAACAACCAAATGAAACAATACGGCTTAATAATTGAAATGAGTAAAAAGAGAGTGTTGATAGAAAAAAAGAAGTAGGGATAATAATAATAATACCATCTTCATTAACACAGGTGCGTGATGGAAGCATACATCTCCATTGCTCACACGCGTTTCTCATCATCTTTAAAGACGGAAACTCTGAGAAAACAGAGGAAGATATTCTCATTAATGCAGATCCTTGTGAAACAGACGCCTTACGGCTAACTTCATTTGTTAGCGTTCGACGAATATGAATCCGGGTACCCTCTGCAACAGCAACCGGCTGCTGCCGGTGTTGTTGTTGTTGTTGGCCTCCACCTCTGTTTCGCCTCTTTTTGTTGGTGGATGAATTTGGCATCATTTTATTCCTTCGTGAATCTTCAATTACAACAGTTTAGGGGTAAATGTGTGTGTATATAATTAATTAATTGCAGTTTGTTTTGTGTGTGATTAATTTGGATCCGATTGGAGTGTTTTGTGCGTTGGTTTGAAACCCTATTCGGTTCTGAATCTACAGTGAATGGGCAGGGGGTGGTTTGGGTTCTTGACAGTGAATGGGCAGGGGGGTGGTTTGGGTTCTTGAAATCAGATGAGGAAGATGGGTTTTGAGAAGGAGTGAGTTGAAAAGACGAAATTACCCCTCAGACTTAACTGACTTTGCATACTCAGTTAAAAACTCAGTTAAATATGGACCATTTTGGCACTTTTCGATACTTGAGGGGTGGTTTTGGCAAAAAATTCAAAAAAGTGACCAAAGTGGCAATTTGGGTCAAACCACAGGGGCCATTTTGGCATTTAACTCAAAAAAAAGCAGGTCAAGCTCTTCGCAAATTAATACAATCGGAAGTTTTTTTTTTTTTTTTTTGCATTCACTCAAAAATTAACTTCACACACATATCCATACATCCCACACTCACGCCCGAGCCTTTGACGCCCCTTGAGCCAGTGTTGGCGCCCATATATGGGCTGATGTGGCCATGGGCTCGACACCGGTAGACACAACCTAAGAGTCAAGAAAAAGCCATCCTACGAAAACCACGATAACCTACCTTAAACAGTTGAACACAATCTAAAAGTACAAACAAAACTTTGTAATTATACTATTCCAGTACTTTACATGATTAAAAGCTACATAAAACATACAAATAATAAAAAATCCAATAAATCGGGTGGCCGGAGTGCATCCGGTGGAAGAGACCACGGGTACCCGCCACGTCAACCACACGACCCACAGAACAAGCGAGTGGTACCCGCCAACCACCCCCACACACAAACCTGCAAAACACACATTCCCACACAAACAAACAAACACCACCACCGGCTTTCGGCTTCAAACACCTGCAAAGCCTACCCGACCCGACCCAACCTACCCGCGGCACCCGGAATGGTGTAGCCGCTCGGTACCCGACTCCACTCCGTCCACCCTTAATAGTTGATACATCAATCGCAAACAAATAATCAAGGAAAAAAATCGACCGATTGGCAAAACATGGCCAATAAGTAATACGCAATATTCACATGGGGTTTATAAAACAAAGGGATCATTATCGCAAATTCGTGGATAAATTAGGGTAAGAGAGTACCTGGATCATATCATAAGCGGCGGTTGTTGAAGACGAAGCAAAAACAGAGAGTACGGAACAAGGATTTTGGTGAACAAGGACGATGGATGTTTTGTAAGCATATATCACTGTCACATTCTTTCACTTGTTTAATTTGAATAATAAATAATTATATTAGTATGGGGATATTTGTAAAGTCGTTGTTGTCTGCGAGTCCTTTAACCCCTTCCTTCACCGCTCACTTCCATTTTCTTTCTTTTTTTTTTTTAAAGAAATAATAATAATTCTCTCTCATATCATCATATGACACTTGTTTTATTTGTTTTTTAGTTACTTTAATGGGAAATGTTTAATATTATTTTTTATAAGATCGTTACATGTTTTTTAAGTAGTTATTTTAATTGATTGATCAAATAGTCAATAGTGACTTTGAATGGTTAATATACTTCTATGAGGCTGAGGGTGTGGTTTCAGGTACTCCTTTCGGGTGAGGGTATCAGAATGGGTACACCACCCTCACCCCTTAAGGGTATCAAATTCGGGCTATACTTTTTTTTTTTTTTTTTTGTGTTAGGAAGTGAGAGATATAGATAGAGAGTAGTGGGTGTAAAAAATGTTGTGACCCATGGTTTAAGCCATCTTAGCATACATTCAAGCATCACACACTTCAATTGAAGTGTTTTAGGGTAGTGTAGAACAAATCAGATGTGACAGCATGTGATTGGAAGATGTTTAGGGTACCAATTTACACCACACCCTCCTCCCTAAGGGTTTTTAAACTTATAAGTTGATACGGAGGGTCAGTTAAATTTATTTTGGTGGTTTTTAGAACAAGCATGTTAGGTTGGGTTGAAAATTACATATGATGTTCTAATCCAGTTTTCGGTATCTAATCATGAACAAATGGATGTCAATAGTTAATTTTTGATTGTTAAATTGGTCTCGTTGGTAAGAAAATGAGTCAATTAATAATATCCTTTAACATTGCCCTGATTTGGATTTGGATGTATCTTCGAATTATTGCTTTGACATTGTTAAATAATCTTATTAACGTTTGAACTTGATTTAGAGTTGACATATTGTTTCAAGGTTGAACGTTTGATGTGCGGTCTAATTGGTCAATTATTACCATACTTTTTTTAACGGTCAACGAAATTTATCAAGAATTCCCTTTGGAGTCCCTACTCAGTCGAATCAGGACCCCTTCCACCCGGCATAGCCAGACATGTAAGGGAGCTCATGGTTTCACCAAGTCCACCAGTTCCGGGGAAAACCCAACTATGCAACCGCCCAAAAACACGACGATGGAATAATCGGTAAAACCCGGCGCTCTCAAGAATCGAACCCATAACCTTTCAGTCATGAGTCTTCTATCATTGAGCCTCCATACCACTCCACCATAAGGTGGTTGGTTATGACCATACTATTTGTTTCCCGCCGAATCATGCTGACACCCTTCTAGTTATATTTAAATTCATATCATTTAAAATTATTTAAAGTGAAATTCTATACTATACTAATTAAAAGACACATTAACAGTGCCCTGTTTCGAACTTGCGCCATTAATTTTTTTCTTTTTTTATACTTCAAACGCTTCAAAACAACCCAACATAATTGTTTCATTTTTTTGCATTGGCTCTTTTTGCGGCATCCATTTTTTATTGGCCCTTTATTGCGGCCTCCAGTGGCACATCACGATTTACTATTATGATCAAACTTTGCTCCATATTTACACTTTAGCCATTTTAGGATTTCAAACTTTGACCACCGAACTTTTTTAAATTTGCATTGCACTTTGACCACTAACTTTCTTAACTTATGTACTTTATTTTCTTCCGATTTGACCACCAAACTTTGACACACCAAACTTTTAACTTTTAGGATTTCAAACTTTTAGCTTTTAGCCGTGAATATTTTTTTGAAGCCCACGCGAGAGTAACAGTCACTTAATATTATCTTTTATGTCCATGAAACCCTCCACGCAACAGGAACTCCCGCAGCGACACGCGATCTTTAACGTCCACCAAACCCTCAACGCAACAGGAGCTCCCACCGCGAAGTGCGGGTACTCTCAACGCAACAGAAGCTCCAGCAGCGAGGGGCGATCTTCAACGTCCACCAAACCCTCTAACGTAATATGAGTTCCCGTAACGAAAATTGGTGGAAATAACTAGCGACAGTTACTTTAGAATAATTTGAATAAATTATAGTTACCTAATATTATCGCTAATAATGTTATTTTAAATGCCTACTAAACCTATAACGATACGAGCGTCCCTGCGGCGAAGGGCGGGTAACTAAAACACTAGTTTAATTTTAAAAAAAACCGATTAAAAGAATCTTGTGGTGACGGTGATGCTTGATAACGAACCCGCAATTCTTCGGCATTCACAAATTCTTTTAGATTAAACAAGGATATCTTTTTCGTACAATGATATCATTTCAACATCGCCAATCGCATGCTTCACAAAAAACACCATTTTAATAAAAACATAAATTAAAATCATTATAATTAATAATAAATTACGACTCTGAAGAAACACCGATATAACAGTATTCTAAGACTGAAGCACAAGTAAGGACATGATTCTCATTAATGATTCAATGATTATTACAAGACTAGAATAGCTACTGTTACAGCGCTTCGACTATAATCTAATTCTCATAACTATCGTTGTCTCTCGTTCTGTGATTGTTCATCCTTTTCTTCGTCTGACCTCATAGGGTATTTATAGGCCACCTGAGGTCTTCTGTGATTGGATGAGAGGGGAATGACAGCTGGCTGTACGATTGGGCCGTTGTCACTCGCTGCGCTGTTCCTTCGCTATTGGTCCACGTGTCTCGTGTCTGTCCTTTCTTGTACTATTCTGTACCTCGTACCTGCAGGCGATCATGGAGCAGGGAATGAACGTCTCTGATTGGCTGGACGTCCCTTTCTTGTCGGTTATTAGCTGTCATGCTACGAGGTGCCCCGCGCCGCTTTCTAGAAGCCCACGTAGGCCTGCTGTGCTGGCATATGTTGAGATGTGGGCCCGTGCGCTTGCGCGGTCTCATATCTCTTCAAGTCCCCCCAGTGTAGTGTGCTGTATGCGTTGCATGCAGGGCGCTGCACTAAAAGGAAAGAAAAGAGAAAAAGAAAATTTGTGTGTTCGTTATTACTTATTTTATTCGTTTAAGTTTGACTGCGCGCTGCGCAGTGATATTCCAAGTGGGTTTGCTGCGCACGTCAGTAATTAATGCATACATCAGATGTGTCAGGGCGCGAGGCGGATGGGACAGGTTGGTAGCCGAAAAGTCTCTGACGGTTGTACTGCTGCAGAGAGTGGTGGGTCCAACCTGTCGTTTCGCGTGCTCCCTGCCCTTCTCTCTCCTGACGTGGCGTTTTCTTATTGGTTGGTCGTGCAACACGACTTGTAACCGTCCTGAAGGCACGTGACCTGCATATAAAAGGTTGCTCCTTCTTCCTTCCATTCTTACACTTTCATTTCGGACTTAGCCAAAAAGGAAGAAGAAAATTTTTTCTCTCTGCCTCTTTCAAGAGTTGAGTTTCTTTTCTTAAAAACCTTCAAACTTTCGTGATGGAGAACGTTATTCAGGTCCCAAAAAAGAAACGTGGTGGGTCTAAGAGGAAGGATGACGGCTCTAAGAAAGGGCCGCCACACGCCGGCGAAGTCACGGCGGTGTGGGCGAAAGGGGAATTTCGCAAGTTTAGGAAGGAATATGGGTTTCCTTCTAGCTATGGTGTTGAGGCTCCTGCCCCAGATAAAACCATACTGGAGCCTCCAGTGGGCAAGGTTGGGCTTTACGCCACGTACTTTAAAGATTGCAACTTTAGGGTTCCGGTGACCCGTTTCTTAAAGACGTTTATTCAGACCGTTGGGGTACATGTTAACCAGATTCACCCTGGTTTGATGTCACGACTGATGTTCTTCGAGTTCTGCTGCCACTCCCAGAAAATTGAGCCCTTGGTCGACATGTTCTACGTCTTCTACTCTCTCTGCTTTGTGGAGAGTTGGCTGTCTTGCCGTCCCCGCACAGGAGTGGCTCCTTGTGCCAAGGCAGGGATGAAGAGCTTTCGTGACTGGAAGCCTAAGTTTTTCTGGATTAATGAGGGTGTTATTCCCATGGTTATGGGTCGCTTGAACCCGGATGATGGTGCGCCAAAGGCGGTGCTGATTGATTACAAAGAACAAGACTGGTTCCAGACCCTTACTGCGCACCCAGTGGACCTGTGTGAGATTCCGGAGACGGCGCTGGTAATGGCGGGGATGAGCCTGAAGTATGATATTCAGGGGCGCAACCCTCACTTGACTGAGGATGGGAAAGGTATGCCTTCCAGTCTGTATTGCGCAGCGTGTTACCTTTGCATTTTTACTGAACTTTGCTTTTCTCTTTATCAGATGTGGAGAGTTTATACAGCTTACTGCTGGGTGGTGACAACATGGTCTTCACCTTCAGGGAGCTTGCTGAGAATGAACTTTATGTTTTGGAGAAGGCGTGGGATACGCTTGTACGTCCCCAGTTGGAGGTTGTGGCGCGGGAGGATGTCAACGCGCCCTTACAGATTACTGAGACAGGTGAGCCTTCTTCGCTATTTGATAACCCTTCTCCGGTGAACATGTTCATGCGGACGGGTTATCCTTTTATTGTTATTTCGAGTGATGAGTCGTCTGACTCTGACGTGTCCTCTTCTCCGCATGTGTCGTCCGCAGGCGGAGGTGAGAAGGAAGCGCCGTCAACTTTTATTGTGGACGACAGCGGGGAAGAGACGGAGGCGGAGGAGTTTGTGCTTCGTCGCGTGCGGCAGCCAAAGACTGGGGTGGCGCAAGGTGTTGTCCAAGGTGAAGGTTTTGCCTTTGTTTTAGACTATGAGGTCATTAGCAGGTATCTTCAAAATTACAACCCTATTGAACGAAGCTACGTTGAACTTTCAGATGCGTTCACGGATGAAGGGACTGCTTCGTTAAAGGATATTGCGGAGGGGGTGGTTCTTCAAGCGCCGTTGACTGTAGAGACGGTGATGGATCAGTCTGCGCCTCAACAGACCCCGCAGAAGAAGAAGCGCTCGAGGCGAAGCAAGTCTCGCAAGCCTTCCACTGAGGGGGCGCATGATACTGGTTCCTTATCCCCTGTTGAGAAAAGGCAAAAGTTGGGTGACCTGGTGCATAGCGCCGAAGACAGTTTGTTAGGTATGTTTTTTAGTGTTGTGGCGTCTACACTATGCCTTTGTCTTTATTTCCCCCTTTTTGACTTGTTGTTTTGTCTTATGTGTTTGCAGCTGATCTGATGGGCGAAGGGGCGCCCAGTCACGTGACTGAGGCTGCTGTGCATGAGGGGTTTTTGGTCAATCCGACCGAGATTCAGAAGGTGCCTTCACCTGATAGGCGGGCTGTTACTCCTCCCTTGCAGCCTCTTTCGTCAAGGACTCCACCGCCTTCACCTGTTCACGATGTGGTCCAGCCCTCTCCCCCGCGTCAGACGGCGCAACTTGATGACCCCCCTGTCCACACTACCCCAGTGAACACTGATGCATCTGTGGGTTTGGAAGGGGAGACCCAGCGCGTGTCTCCAACAGACATTAGCGAGGGCGACGCGAGGGGGCTGCAGATTATGGATGATGACTCGAATGAGAAACGTCCGGTTCCCGAGTCTGAGGCTGGTTTTTCAGGGGCTAGCCTTAAGAGTGCGGATGTGAACCCTGAGGAAATTTACATCCCCTCTTGGCAGTTGACCACCGGCGCCCGGTTTGTGGATGTCAACAGTTGTAGAGAGCTGCTGGGGAATCTTGTGCCTCCAGCGGAGCGCGAGCACCAGGCCACTCGTCCTCATCAGGAGCTGCTAGAGGACAACATGATGAGTTTGGCGAACCTGATATCCACCTCTGCTGAAATAGCCCGGCAGTGGGGCTTCTTGGCCCATGAGCGCCAGGAGTATGATAGCAAATTCAGTGAGGTGTGTGCGGAGCGCGACCGGTTGGCAATGGAGCTGAAGCGGGCTAAGTGGGATGCTGTGACATATCGTGAAGAGCGCGACAAGCTCGATAAACACTTGTCCGAGCGGGAGCAGCAATGGACTGCTGCTTGTGCCAAAACCAACCGGACTCTGGAGATTGCGGCGCAGAAGCAGCAGGAAGCTGAGCGCTTGTGGGGTGAGGCATCGCGGAAGATCCTTGAACTTAATGGAAAGTTGGATCAGCGCCGTGATGCCCTGGTTGAGGCTCGCGAGATGCTGAGGCAGAACGATGCCAAGGTTGCAGAGTTGGAGGATAAGGTGGCAGGTTTAGAGGAGGCCAACCTGAAGCTTGAGCAGCAGAACGCTGACCTTGAGGGGGAAGCGTTGGATGTTCGTGACGAGGCGCGCCTGGCGCATGAAGACCGGGAATGGCTTATGACCTGTTGTGTCCCAGAGGTTCGTCTTTTGCTCTTACTCTTTAATTTCCTGTTGTTTTTTTTTTCTTTTTTATGATGCTTAACAGGTTCTGGTGTGCATTTTATAGGTCGCTTATCACGTGAAGAACTGTGATGAGGCGCGCCAGGCGGTTGCCGCTGTGAATGCTGCTGCCAAATTGGTTGGGCGCAAGGCTGGGTTCCTCGAGGGGTTCCAGCATGCGAAGGATGGGAAGGCCTTGGAAGAGTTCCCCCTTTATAACAAAGACTTGGACACCTTGTTCGAGAAGAAGACGGCGGAGTATGACAACCTGAATGTTGAGTTGGTGGACTTTGTTGTGAGCCACCGAGACCAACCAACATGTCATACTCTGCGGTCGTCCTTTGAGAAGCAGGGCCTGACGCACACAAGGCGCAAATATGCTATGAAGAAGACAGATGCCGGTCCTCAAGCGGAGGGTGAAGCGCCTGGTCCAAGTGAAAGGTTGGACCTGTCTGGCTCGGAAGATGAGTTTAGTGATGCTTCGGAAGAGGGCGGGGCGCCATAGGCCCAATGTGTTGTTATTCCTCTTCTCTTTTTTTTATAATCCTGTATTGATCAAACAAACAGTGTGGCTCTTGGCCAGTTTAATGAAAGATTTCGTTTTATGCATCGTGTGTTTGTTTCTTTCTTTTGTTTTTATGTATGCAACTCGTGTGCCTTGTGTTTGTTTATTATCGCGGAATGTTACTCTAGGATTAGGTGCTTTGGCCGTATGGTTTAGTCACGGGCTGCGAGTTGTCTTGCAACCCTTTAAGTCATTGCATCTTAGCCATGCAGTGTTTGAGTGGCGCGCTATATCTTAACCATATGGCGCGCCTGTTTAGGGGATTGCAAGTTATCTTGCAATCTTTTGAGTCATTGCATCTTAGCCATGCAATGTTTAAGTGGCGCGCTATATCTTAACCGTATGGCGCGCCTGTTTAGGGGATTGCAAGTTATCTTGCAATCTTTTGAGTCATTGCATCTTAGCCATGCAATGTTTAAGTGGTGCGCTATATCTTAACCATATGGCGCGCCTGTTTAGGGGATTGCAAGTTATCTTGCAATCTTTTGAGTCATTGCATCTTAGCCATGCAATGTTTAAGTGGCGCGCTATATCTTAACCATATGGCGCGCCTGTTTAGGGGATTGCAAGTTATCTTGCAATCTTTTGAGTCATTGCATCTTAGCCATGCAATGTTTAAGTGGCGCGCTATATCTTAACCATATGGCGCGCCTGTTTAGGGGATTGCAAGTTATCTTGCAATCTTTTGAGTCATTGCATCTTAGCCATGCAATGTTTAAGTGGCGCGCTATATCTTAACCGTATGGCGCGCCTGTTTAGGGGATTGCAAGTTATCTTGCAATCTTTTGAGTCATTGCATCTTAGCCATGCAATGTTTAAGTGGCGCGCTATATCTTAACCATATGGCGCGCCTGTTTAGGGGATTGCAAGTTATCTTGCAATCTTTTGAGTCATTGCATCTTAGCCATGCAATGCTTAAGTGGCGCGCTATATCTTAACCATATGGCGCGCCTGTTTAGGGGATTGCAAGTTATCTTGCAATCTTTTGAGTCATTGCATCTTAGCCATGCAATGTTTAAGTGGCGCGCTATATCTTAACCATATGGCGCGCCTGTTTAGGGGATTGCAAGTTATCTTGCAATCTTTTGAGTCATTGCATCTTTGCCATGCAATGTTTTTTAAGTGCCTACGTTGTCATGTGGTTATGCAATAATCAAGAGGATGAAAGTTCTTGTTAGGGAAAAGAGAATGGTCATCATATTAAATGGCTAAATAGCCTTCATTACAGTTTCATGCTAAACGATTACATATAACACTTTCGTAATTGAGCTGCATTCCACGTGCGTGGGATCAGCTTGTCCTCTAGTGTTGATAGTTTATATGCTCCTTTCCCTAGGACTTCGATGATGCGGTATGGGCCCTCCCAGGTGGGAGTGAGCTTGCCTGCTGGTAGCGCTCCGCTTGCTTCATTGTTTCTGAAGACAAAGTCGCCGACTTTGAAGGCGTTCAGTTTGACCTTGGCGTTGTAGTACCTTTCCAACTGCTTTTTGTAGCTGGCTTCTTTTATCGCTGCCAAGTCTCGGCGTTCTTCTAGCAAGTCTAAGTTGGTGCGCAGCTCTTTTTCGTTGTCGGTGTGGCTTGCGGAGAGGACTCTTGCAGAGGGGCACCCTATTTCAGCCGGGATGACTGCTTCGGAGCCGTAGGTGAGGCTGAACGGGGTTTCACCGGTGCTTGTTTTTGTCAACGTTCGATTAGCCCATAGCACGCTCGGTAGTTCCTCCGCCCAGGCCTTTCCTTTCGTCCCTAGGCGCGCTTTGATGCCTTCGACGATGCTCCTGTTGGCGCGCTCAACTTGCCCATTACCCTGCGGGTGGGCGACTGATGTGAAGATGGGCTTGATGTGCAGCTCTGTGTACCACTTTAGGAGTCCTCTATCTGCGAATTGTGTTCCGTTGTCTGTGACAATCTCCATAGGCAGGCCGAAACGGCAAATGAGGAACTCCCAAATGAATTTCTTTACTTGGCTTGCGTTGATCTCTGCTAATGGTTTGGCTTCTATCCATTTCGTGAAGTAATCGATTGCAACGATCAGGTATCTTCGCTTGCCTGTGGTCATGGGGAATGGTCCTACCAGGTCGATGGCCCATTTTTGGAATGGCCAGGCGGATGTTACTGGTATCAAGTCATTTTTGGGGCGCATGGTGTTCGGCGCGTGGCGCTGGCAAGAGTCACATCGTCGTATAATTTCCAGCGCGTCCAGATGCATGCCAGGCCAGTAGTAGCCGGCATTCATGATTTTTGCCACCACCATGCGTGGTCCCGCATGTATACCACATATCCCCTCATGAATTTCCCTGACAAGGTAGTCTGCATCCGTTCCATCGACACACTTCAGCAATGGCCCCAAGTACGACTTTCGATACAACACTCCATCTTGCATTTGGTACTGCAGCGCTTTGTGTTGTATTTTTCTTGCCTTTGCGCGCTGACTTGGCAGTGTGCCTGTGGTGAGATAGGAGATAATGGGGGTCATCCAGCTGTCAATACCAGTCTGAATTACATGGACCTCTTTGGGCGGTACAGAAGGTTCGGCTAGCACTTCAACGCGGACCTCTTTTGCTAAATGACCAAAATTTGTGGATGCCATTTTGCTTAGAGCGTCTGCTGGTTTATTTTGACTGCGACTGATGTGGTCGATGGTGCAGCTTGAGAACGTAGCCATTAATTCTTTCGCGTACCGGAGGTATGTCGCCATGGACGGGTCTTTGGCGTCGTACTTCCCAGTGATTTGTCCTGCTACCAACATGGAGTCTACGTGCGCAAAGACGTGCTTGGCACCCAGCTTTTGCGCGATGCGTAGGCCTGCAAGGAAAGCCTCATACTCAGCTTCGTTGTTCGTTGTTTTGAACTCTAGCCGGATTGCGTAGGTGAATTCGGCCCCATCGGGGTGGACGAGTCTGACCCCCGCGCCTGCGCCATCCTCGTTTGAGGCTCCGTCAGTATACAGGTTCCAGATTGCTTTGTCCTCACATTGCTGCTGTGGGCCTTGCTCAGCCTTGCACTCTTCTATTTTTTCTTGCGGTACTTCGGCGATGAAGTCCGCCAGGACTTGTCCCTTGATTGCAGGTCTGGATTTGTAGAAGATGGTATGCTCACCTAGCTCAATTGCCCACTTTGCCAATCTTCCGGACAGTTCCGGTTTGGAGAGTACATTGTTCAGCTTGTAATCGCTGAGCACATTGATTGGATGACCCTGGAAGTATCGGCGCAGTCTGCGCGATGCATGCACTAGGGCTAGTACCAACTTTTCCATTGTGGTGTACCTGGTCTCCGCGTCTGTCAGGACTCTGCTGATGTAATAGATTGGAGTTTGGACCAGTTTGCGATCGACCATGAGCACTGCGCTTACCGCTTTTTCTGTGGCGCATAGGTACATTGTTAAGGGCTCTCGCGGTAAGGGCGCAGTGAGTGTTGGGAGGTCCATTAGGCAGGCTTTCATGTCCTGAAAAGCCTTCTCTGCTTCGCTGGTCCATTTAAATTGGCTCTTTTTCAGGCAGCTCTTTAGTGTTTCGATGAACGGGATGGATTTGGTTGCGTGGTTGGAGAGGAATCTGTTGATGGCGACCAAGCATCCGTTCAAGGTTTGGACCTCCTTCAGCGTTGATGGGGACGGCATTTGTGCTATGGCTTGGATTTTTTCTGGGTTTGGTCGGAAACCATCTTTGGTGACAATTACCCCCAGGAACTTTCCCTCCTCCATTCCGAAGGCACACTTGCTCGGGTTGAGTTTCATGTGGATTTCTTTCAGGTGTTTGAAGGTCTCTTCGATGTCTTTCAACATCTGATCCTCTTCTTTGCTTTTGATGACTAAGTCGTCCACATAAACTTCGAGGTTTTTGCCAATTTGTAGTGCAAACGCGCGGTCCATCAGCCGTTGGTAGGTTGCGCCTGCATTCTTTAGCCCGAATGGCATCTTTGTGTAGCAAAAGACACCTTTGTCTG
Organism: Ambrosia artemisiifolia; assembly: GCA_032199755.1. Taxonomy (NCBI): domain Eukaryota; kingdom Viridiplantae; phylum Streptophyta; class Magnoliopsida; order Asterales; family Asteraceae; genus Ambrosia; species Ambrosia artemisiifolia. Next base: position 10,925,606 of record CM063515.1, on the reverse strand, counting down.
TTCGAAAAGCAGTTTTGTCTTCGTCCTCGGGCGCCATTTGGATTTGGTGGTAGCCTTTGTAGGCGTCCAGGAAGCATTTGAATCGGAATGGCGCGAGGGAGTCGATTTTCAAGTCTATCTCTGGCAAGGGGTAGCAATCTTTCGGGCAAGCTTTGTTGAGGTCGGTGTAATCCACACACATCCTCCAGCTTCCGTTGCTTTTCTTGACCATGACTGGGTTTGCGACCCAGGTCTGGTATCTAGTTTCGCGCAGGATTCCTGCCTTCAGTAGCTCATTGACTTGCTCATTCATTGCTTTGGCTTTCTCGGCGCCCATACTCCTGCGCTTTTGTGCGATCGGCTCAACCGAGCGGTATGTGTTAAGCTTGTGTTGGGCGAGCTCTCGCGGGACCCCCACCATGTCTGATGGTTGCCACGCGAAAACGTCCATGTTCTTTCGCAGGAGCTGCTTTAGGCGTTCCCGTGTGTTCTCTGAGATGGCTGCCCCCAGTGTCACGGTCTGCTCTGGGAACCTAGGGTTAAGGATCCACTTTTCCGGCTCAGTGCGCGGGGTTGCCTTTAACATTTTGGCAGGGTGTGGCTCCTCCGTCATAACGCATTCTCTGTTGGCCCATATGATTGCTACGCCTGTTGGTGTTGGAAACCCAATGGCTCCGTGTATCGTTGACGGTACCATGTTGTAGGCAGCCATTGCTTCTCGCCCCAAAATAATGTCGTAGGTAGACTTCGTTGGCACAACGAGGAAGGTGACATCCTCTGTTCTTGAGTGCGCTTTATCCCCCATCGTTAGACGGAAAGAAATTTCCCCCAGCGGTGATATGACCTCGTTTGAGAAACCCATGATAGGGGAGTTGACTGGGCGCAGGCGTTGCTTGTCTTCCTCGTCTAGGAGGTTGAAGCATTGTTCATACATTATGTCAGAGTTGCTCCCTGTATCAACCAGTGCGCGGGTGGTTCGATAATGATCAAAAATGGCCGTGATAACCAGTGCGCGGGTGGATGAGGGACCGCCTTTGACTGTTGGGAACTGTACTTGTTGTTCTCTCCATTCTGCCACTTGGTCAGGCTTTCTCTTCGTTTGCTTTCTTCTGTCAGAGTGGATCATCAGGCTGACATTTTTTATCTTCTTCTGCGGTGGCCCTTCTTGCTGCTTGCGCTCGACATTTCTTAGCAAATGCCCAAGTTTTCCTGATTTTAGGGCCTCTTCGATCGCTTGCTTCAATTGGTAGCATTTGTCTGTGTCGTGCCCGATGTCTTGATGATAGGCGCAGAACTTTCCTGGATCTAAGTTGTCTCGTCTTTTGATCACCTTGGGCTCTGGGAAAGTTACGTTTTCTGTTGCTAACACCTGCGCTGGGGTTTTCGTGAGTGGGGTCCAGTTGTTGTGACTCCTCCTTCCTGACCTGTGGTCGTTCTGTGTGTTTCCCTTGTGGTCTGGGACCTCAGTGGGTTTGGTATCTGTTTGGGCGCCTCCTTGGAGTCTGTTCCAAACAGAACCTCTTCCCCTTCTGTCCTGTCGACCATGCCTGGAGCGCGCAGCCTGCGCTTGCATGTCCGTGTACTGAGGTGCTTGTACTCGGTTCCAGACAGAGAGTTCTCTTTCTGTTTTTGCATATGTTTTGGCCCCTTTCATGATTTCATCCCATGTGTTGGGCATTCCGGTGCAGCCTGCTAGCGTGCGGATGAGGGAGTCGCATCGTACCCCCTGGGTGAAGGCTGCTTTCATAAGTTCGAAACCGATGGGCCCAATCTGTAAAGCTTCCCTATTGAAGCGGGTGATGTAATCCTCGATTGACTCATTGTCGCGTCGCCTGACTTGTAGGATGTCAGTTGAGTCGCGCTCTATTCGTTTGTTTTGACTGAAGTGATCCGCAAACTTGTCGGTCAATTCCTTGATGTTATCTATTTTCCCATTTGGTAGGCTGTCGAACCATACCCGCGCAGCGCCCGTGAGCGTCTGCGCGACCATGTGACACCATGCTGGCAAGCTCCACTGTGCACATTTTCCTGCGACCTCGAATGTCCTCAGGTGATCGTCTGGGTCCCCTGTCCCATCGAACTTACCCAGCGTACTTGGGATTTTGGTTTTAGGTGGCAGGGGTGCCAGCGCAATGCGCGGGGTGAACTTTGACTTTTCCATGAACGATGGAGGATAATACGGTTTGGTTAGGTCGTCATCACCGGTCATAAAGTGCCCTCGCGCAGCGGTGTTGCTTAAGGGCTGGCTTATGTCACGAGTGAAGCGACTTTGGGACTCGTCCGAGTCTTCTCTCCATGTGGGGTCAGTTTCATGGTTACTTCCGCCATTGTTCCTTGCTGTGTTGGACGGTCCCTCGCTGTAGGAAAGCGTGCGGGCGGCCTCTCTGAGTTGTTGCTCTTTCATTTTTTGGAAGTATACACGTTTCAGGGCTTCCTTCTGCTGAGCATACCATACCTCCGGACTAACCATCGGCGCGGCATTCTCAGTTGGGGAAACCTGATTCGTTTCGGTAAGAAACTGGAAAGAGGGGGTCTGTCTTGTTCCTGAAGATGGGGTAACAGCTGGACCCGTGTTTGTTGCCTGTTGCTGAACGTCTGCTGTGTTCCCAGACTGGCCAGTGCCTCCCTGGGCGACGTCGGTGTCTGAGTTAGCATTTGTGAAGTTCGGTAACGGCGGTATGAGAGACATAGTTATCGTTTTCGAGAAATAGAAGTTTTTAATGTTCTTGGATGCTCAAATCCCACGGATGGCGCCAATGAAGAAACACCGATATAACAGTATTCTAAGACTGAAGCACAAGTAAGGACATGATTCTCATTAATGATTCAATGATTATTACAAGACTAGAATAGCTACTGTTACAGCGCTTCGACTATAATCTAATTCTCATAACTATCGTTGTCTCTCGTTCTGTGATTGTTCATCCTTTTCTTCGTCTGACCTCATAGGGTATTTATAGGCCACCTGAGGTCTTCTGTGATTGGATGAGAGGGGAATGATAGCTGGCTGTACGATTGGGCCGTTGTCACTCGCTGCGCTGTTCCTTCGCTATTGGTCCACGTGTCTCGTGTCTGTCCTTTCTTGTACTATTCTGTACCTCGTACCTGCAGGCGATCATGGAGCAGGGAATGAACGTCTCTGATTGGCTGGACGTCCCTTTCTTGTCGGTTATTAGCTGTCATGCTACGAGGTGCCCCGCGCCGCTTTCTAGAAGCCCACGTAGGCCTGCTGTGCTGGCATATGTTGAGATGTGGGCCCGTGCGCTTGCGCGGTCTCATATCTCTTCAGACTCATACGAAGACGCTGCCTAAAAGTTTTTTCATCGTATCTTGGTTCGGGCGAGAAGTAATCACGTACCAATAAATCATTTGCGGCTTGTCGTTCACGAATTATATACTTTCTACGTTTGGGTTCCGAGGTCCCTTCATCATCCACTATAGCTTCAACGACTTTCTGAACGCTCGCCATTATCAATTCCGCGCCGTCGTCGGATGAGGACTCCAAAGCGAGTAGATCAAACGCATCAGATGAACTTGAAGATTGGTCCGACATCTTGAAAGTATTTTAAAAAAAATGATAGTTTGGAGAGGATTTTATGAAAATATGAGAGTGTGGGTTTGGGTAGAAGAGTATATGGTTATATATATATATATATAATATTTTCAATTTTTTTAATCGTTGGCAACGGTATTATTTTGAAAATTCGATTTTTTTTATTCTCCAACGGTAACAACAAACGCCCAATCCTAGCTCGCCACGTGTCCCTTCCTCCCCCCCCCCCCCCCCCCCCCAACACGTCCGGCCTAATCTCCCCGCCCAAACCCATCCTGCCCTCTTCCACGCCTTACCGGGGCGGTGTTCCCGCCCATGAAGATCCTTCCCGCCCCCTACCAAGCCCCACTCCGGTCACTCTAAGGATAGTAAAACAAAAAAGATAGCGAAAGGAGCAGTGCCATGTGCCAACAACTTATTGCTTCTACTGACTTTTGCGTTTTGTAACGTATGTTACGTATATACTGATATCGACACGTAATATATCAATTGGAAATGGATGCAAATGCTTATTTTGTTCGTTCTTAATTGGTTTGGTTCGTTAATATATCAACAAGGCGTCGACACTCGTATGGCCCCAAATACAAATGAAAACACACTATCTTAATTCTTAATGCATCTCTATTGTCAACAGACTTTACCTATGTACGTCGAGAAAAAAAATTAAACACATTTGCGTATTTAACTTTTTTTGAAACATTGAATATACAGGCATGTTTTTTTTTTCTCTCGACATTACGGTATACCTTTTGTTGAAAACGGAGTTGGAGTTGTATTCAAATTTCAAAATAGAGTATATATATTTTTTTTGAATTGAGATCTATAACAATTATGCGTACCATTGCCGACATTAGTACCGTATTAACATTATCGGAGCTGGTACCTGTATTCGCTTTTATAGTTTTTGAAACTTTTACTTCTTTTGTTTTCTCTTTTAGTTGTTATATCAAGTGTCATACCGTATCAAATCAAAACGATACCGACCGGAACCAAAGTCAGGACGCATCGTGCAAGGTACCCAACTAGTTTTGTTATTAATAGAAATAGAGACAAATATGGAGAATGGAATTGAGCTAAAAACACTTGAGCTACAAACTACATCATCGATTCCAGAGGCGACAAAGTTCTCTCGTGATCTTTAAGCGGCATCTCTGCTAACTCGTAGTCAATGACCCAACTAATAAACTGTTGCTAAACAAGATATTGTGTCAGTGTAAAAGGCTCTCAATTCTCAATTGATTGAATCAGAATACAATGAATGGGCCTCCTTTATATAATTAATAGGAGCCTCTAAACTGCTACAACAGAATATAACAAACTAACTGTTATAGCCTAACTAACTGCTGACTGTATATACTCTGATATAAACCATCAAAAACTAGTCTTCTCATATATCAAGTTGATACAGTTGTTACTGCCTAAAGTAACCAGAGCCAAGTTCAAGTCATCATCACAACAAATGCTTATCAAATCCTTGTCTTCGTCCACGTATTTTAGATGAAACCCGTGACCATCTAACTTTAACCTTTTTGCAACTTTATTTTCCAATTTCGACAGTTCATCAAAACGAGAAAATATGAATCGTTCAATAGACTCATTGAAAGTTACGTAAACATTCAAAAGGTTGATCGTTTCTACAGAATCAGTGAAGTTATCACAAATTCTCTCTATACTCGCATAGTCAGTTTCAGAAGTGTTTGTCACAACCGACCCTAAATCTGATGAATTCATCTTGTTTACAGACAAATCGCTAGGTGGACCAACAACTTCTACGGATGACTCGTCACTGAATTCTAATACGGAGGCAGCCTCAATACTCTGGTTCAAAGTTTGGACCAAGGTCAGTATATGTCTACTGTCTTAGATGTCGAACTCCAACACGCCTTCAACACTATGCAAGACAATTGTAAAGCAGCGGGTTAATCTACTGAAGATTGTATTGTAGACAATAGTAACAAAACAACACATTCTTATTTTGAAAAAATAAACAGTTAATTTGGGAGTGAACTATCAACCTCGTTGAAATGGAATCCAGATACTCAATTATCATCTAAATCGCTATAAGACTACGTGTTATGAGACAACACCCCATGACACGTTTTTTAATTATTTATTTACTAGATTATACCCCGGGAACGTCCCGGGTTGAGAAATCTAATATGACATATTAATTTTATATATGAAATAGAATGATGCGATTTACAATTATATGCAGGAAAGCTTCGGTAGCACTTAACCTAAAACAATTAACAATGTATCTCCAATGTTAGTGCATAACCATAAACAATGTATAACTCTAATATTGAAAAATTAAGTTCACACGCATACTCATTCATCTCACACTCACACCCAAGCCTTTAACGCTCCTACAGGCTAGGCTGATCGCTGACGTGGCCTTGGCGCCGCACCACTACACACAGCGTAATAATAAAAAAAAAAACATTAACCTATGAAAACCACATTAACCAACCTTAAACAGTTGAACACCATCTCAAAAGTACAAACAAATTTTCAGTTATATTATTCCAGTACTTTACATGATTATATGCCACATCAAAAGTTCCTATTTTTGCCACTATCCTTAAAAAATAAGCAAAAAACAACAAAAATAATATAATACAAATAAAAATCCCATAGATCATGTATCATAGGTAATACGCCAATCGCTAACAATCAATTAGGGAAACATCGACCGATCATGTGATTTACAAAAAAAAAAAAAAAAAGATTCACAATTTAAAACCACACGGATCATTCTAACTAATTCAAGAATAATATAAGGTAAGAAAGAGGTGAAAGAAATAATACCCAAATCATAGCAGACAATCGGACTGAAAACAGCTGCCGGTGTCCGTACAGAAAAAGGGTTGTGGGGAAGGACGATGGTTTGTACCTGTAGATTCTTTCAGTTGTTGAATATCAGAAATTGATCTAGTTTTTTAATAACTTTAAAAGGATGTGTTTAATATTATTAGTTTTTATATGTTGTTACATCATCTTTCTCATCTTTATCCATCCAGTGCGTGAGGTGTATTCTTCGGATTCTAATTACGTCAGATTTCTTTTCTTTCTAGAACATGTGGTTTGAAAATGTAGTACCAGAAAGCTAAGTATGCACGGCCTTGGATTATATAAAACGAACAGTTTTTTTGTTTTTTTAATGTATATAAATTGATGTAAAATGAAAGCTTGGTGAATTGGTTATCCAAATGGATTTGAATGGCTAGTGGTCTTCCACGGTAAGTGTGGCGCGGTTACCATTGTTGCCCGGCAACACCGTCACCCCTCTTGAGTTTGATATTTTTTGTGTTGCTTGGTTACTTCTTGTCGAGCGGTAAGAACTTATTTCCATGCCGATTTGACACGGCAATATGAGATTGGATAAGGTCATAAGACTAGGCAAAGTACTCTAAAACGCCATTTCCCTCTTATGGATTTCAAGTTTAAAAGTTGATAATTGGGTATCGAGTTGGTTTGAAATTAACCGATGAAGCTCAAATCCATTTTTCAGTATTTATACGTGAACAAATGGATGTCAATATTTAATTTTACACAATTAGAATTGAACTGGCCTTATTGTTCATAATTGGGTCACCTAAGGGAAGAAGGGGCACAAGCTCCATGTAACATGGGGTGCACCAATCACACCGCGTCATGTCATTTCAACTCCAAACTATCTTAAAGTAGCTTAAACATCGGAAACGTTAAGCCCAAAGTAGCATGAAACCAAGGACTCTACCATTTTACCATGCCCACCAATCACACACACCCTATGACCCCCACCCAAAACCCCCACTTTTTCTTCTTCTTTTCTCGGCTTCGTTCTCTTCTCTTTTCGGCTTCCAAAAGCCTCAAAAAGTAGCCGTTTGAACAAGCCCAAGGGGGCAGAACCGTGTAGCCTCACAGCTAAAGTATCCCCATCACCCAAGCAGAGGGTGCCACGTTCCACCTAAGAGCACCCAAAATGGTAATCCCTTTAAACCATCACGTCACTATTTCACTATCATTTTAAACATCAATCCTTTGTTACCCTTGACTGGATCGGAGTGTATGTTAGAATTATTGGGTTGACAATGTTGAATAATTACTTGATTTGACATTGACATATTGTCTAGAAGTTGGAACTTGGATGTTTGATGCACGGTCTAATTGGTCAATCGTAACCATAGTACTAGTTAAATAAGCTTTGTCATTTGACTTTACGTACCAAGCGGAGCGGTTGACACACAGCTTCAATGGAAAAATCCAGTTACCTTATGTAGCAAGCTTTCATAAACTGAAAAAATAATTTGTGTGTTATCCACTTATCCTCCTTAAACATCATTCAAAAGTACAAAGAAAATATTCATTTATACTATTCTTGTAAATGATTAATTGCCTGCCTTTTTTGTCATTATCCTAAATATATTATACATATTAAAATGCATGGTCGGTGGGTGACCATGCATTTTAACATACACCCCTCTAACTTTTATAAATATACAAATCTCACCCTTAAATTTCTAACTTAATAAAAACTAAGTTTTTAACTTCATAAAAAATGCACTCTACTTTCTAATTTGACAAAAAGCTCCCCCACTTTATAACTTCAAACTTTTGACATGTAACACATTCTGCCCAAAACTTTGCTATAATATCAAAGGTAACCCTCTAACTTTGTAAATGTCACTTTGACCCCTTTAGGTTTCTAAGGTTTTGGCTTTATCGTAGAACTATTTTCTTATGTTTTTATTTTTTTGGATGTGTCGGTATAAATCGGAGTTCGTCTACGCTTTAACTTTTTTTTTTTTTAAATGAGCTAGGCCAATTATAAAATGCTACGTTTTGATGTAAATTTTGTTTGGAAACAAATAAGGTGAAACGTAGAGTCAACTCAAATATAAAACGTTTTCGTTCGACGGTGTAATTGATTCTATTTCTTCGGTAACCACAATGCTTTAAATCAGATATATCAAAACACGTGTTTTCGTATGATTAACGCATCACATAACGTGACACTGTTTAAGGGTCGTCGCCGCAACGCGCGGCCCACGCCCATAATCTAGTATATATTAAACATCATGGTCGGTGGACCATGATGATGTTCAATAATTCACCCTTTAACTTTTAATAAATAACAAAATTTACCCTTAAAGTTTATAACTTGATAAAAACTAACTAAATTAATAAAAACTAAGTTTCTAACTTTATAAAATGACACTCCTACTTTCTAACTTGGACAAAAAACCAATATACTTTATAACTTCTCTTCCGGCCTCAAACTTTTGGCATGTAGCACATTCTACACCAAACTTGGTTGAAACGTCAAAGGTAGCCATCTAACTTTGTAAATGTCCTTTGACCCCATTAGGTTTCTAAGGTTTCAGCCTTATTCTAATATAGTACGTTTTCATGCTTATTTTTACGTGCAATTTCGGTTGGTCTACGTTTCTGACATAAATTGGGTTCAGATATGAGTCATCTCAAATATAAAATGTTTCATTCGACGGTATAAATTCGTGTTACCTACGATTCTGACATAAACTATGCTCGGAAACGAGTCGGCTCAAATATAAAACATTTTTATTTGACGGTATAAATTCGAGTTACCTACGTCTTTGGCTTAAACTGTGTTCGGAAACGAGTCGACTCAAATAAAAAATGTTTTCATTCGATATAAAATCGAGTTCCTGTACGTTTCATATGGTTAACGAACCACATGACTTGCCACCACCTATAGACGACTAAAGCGTCGCCGCCGCAACGCGCGGCTTACGGCAACCATCTAGTTAACCTAAAAAAACAAACACAGAAGAAAAATAAAATAAAATACTACGATAAGAATCCAACAAATCATGTATCGAAGGTAATATATCAGTCTCAAACAATATATTAGGGAAACATCATCATACTGACCAACAAAAACTTTTATTTCATCTTAAATGGGCTTATTCCATAGCAATTAACTGGGCTGAGAAATAAACGTGCAGAGGCTTAAAAGATTAGATTTTGGATTGAAACATTTCATGTGTCGGGCCCATGGTATTGTTGGAGATTTGCGGCTTAACTTTGACGTCGAACAACGAGTTCGAAGAAACAATTGTTGGAGGAATAGTTTGCTACTTTTGCACGACGGTTAATTTTTATTTTATTTTTTTGGTTTTTTTAGTAAGTTCTAATTTTTTATGTTTTGTTTCTTGCACATGTCAAATGATTTAGTAATCATATTTGGATAAACCGATTTAATTTCAACATTCGGGTTATTTTTTTTTGTCTTGATTCGAACACTTACGGGAAAAGGATATGGGATTGGTTTGTTTGTGTTTCGATCTTAAAGCTGGATTTTTTTAAAGATAAATATTAGACTGTTGGGCCACCTTATTAATTATTCTAATAAAGTTCCTCATGTTTTAGAACCATAATTAGTTTTTAATCTCTAATAAAATGAACAAATAAAGCACCGCATTTGTCTATGGATTCAATTTTGTTTTAGAATCACATAATCTAGTTAAATAATCCGAACAACGTGAGTGTTTAATTATAAATAGTATTTTTATCACGCAGCCCGTATACTAAGATCAGAACGGCGCGAACTTGGAGTAACGAGTTAGCTTTAATCAACGAAATGCGATTGGTTAGACTTGAGATGGATTCAACCTCTGACCTGCTCGATGCCTAGTATCTATACAATTTTTTTGAACTAAAGGATCATTGCACCATAGTCGTTAATCATTGTAAGTCGAAATTAAATCAAGAAACTGGCTTAGTGTTGAAATTAGTTTTTGTTATCTGCATTGTCAAAATCATGGTATAAACTCAACAATACTTCTTATTATTAACAAGAATCCCAAACCTAAATGTTTACACCCAAAGAAACAACAACAAAATAAGAACAAGATCAGCCGAACTTCCAACTCTATGATAGATTATCAACACGATAATCTATCTACTCTCTAGGACACGAGACTACCAAGAACTTGATATAAGAATGATCAAGAACTAATATTACAATGAAACCCTAATGAGAGAAAAAAGAGTGTTAGGATCTGAGTTTGATTGTTTATGAAAGTTAATGAATAGAACAGTAGCTAAATGAACTATATAAATGGAAAGTGCAGCAAAGATGATAACTTTTAATTAATAACCAAACAGGTGACGGTTTTTATCAAAATACTTTTCAATATAATCAACACAGATTACACAGTACAATGACTACAACCCTCCTCAGCCTGATCACTTAGATTTGTTCGTACAGAGAATGTTGTGTGAAGAGTGATGAATAGAACAGTATAGGCACTGTTCTATTTATAGTACAAATCAAACATATGATGACCTAAGCTGACATCACCTAAGACAATGACAACTAACAAACTATAACATCTGCTACATACAAACATTGTTCTATTACATATCATCTGTTGAATAACATCTGTCTTCATCATCTATTGAAGCCTAAGCACTGCTGGGCTTCAACAGACCTTGTATCTTCATAGTAGACTTTGACCAAACAGTTCTATCATTCTTCATTAGTAGTTGTTAGTTTAGCAGACCTTGAGTAACAATTGTTCAATAGCAGTTGTTTGATCAGCAGTTGTTAGGTCAACAGTCTTTGAGAGGATCTATTCTTCTATGTATTGTTTTATTAGGATCAGATGTTAACATGTTTTGACTTTCAGTCATCTGTTCTTCTTAGGTTCAGCAGAGTCTAACAAAAAGAAAAATAAAAAGCTTTGGAAAGATCTAAAGTGAGTGAATTAAAATAACAACACTCCATCTATTTATATCGAGGCTGGTGACCGACCTAATGGTCACAAACTCTGACCATATGGGCTTCTGACAACACCCTTCTGGACATGGGCTGAGAATATAATGAATCAGCCCAATAGCTTTAAACTTGTAAATCCTGAGACCTCCATATACAAGCCTGCTACCATCCAACAGCTATATGCCCACATCCATTCCAGTAGTTCAACTTAATTACCTCAAGACACACATAACCACAAATCTTGCTATTAACACTTTGTAACAAAAATATAACCAACATACATATTATCCTAAGTATTAAATTGGACCAAATAGTCTATACTTTCAACATGCATTTACTTTACAATTTAGTTCAGGTTTTTATTAGTAATTTAGTAAATTGTCTTAGTTGTTATTGTTGTTTCTGTTAATATTAAGTCGTCGTCATCATCATCATACTCAGTTAATCCCACCTATAGCAAAGCTAAGGTAGGGTCTGAGGAGGGTTAGATGTAGACAGCCTTACCTCTACCCCTAAGAATAGAGAGGCTGCTTCCAGTGAGACCCCCGGCTCGATGTGGCTTGGTATCAAGCCTTGGACATAAGGCACAGAACACTTAGAAATTGGGACAAACCCGATCGGTGCATGTACCCCTTTGTCTTTTGGCTATCAACGCCACCACATGATGCATGATTAACCGTCCATCGTTTTTAACGTTATTTTCACGAAATTAGTAAAATAACGTTAAAACTAGTGCAACTTTACTTTTGCCCACCGAGGGCCACACATATATACATTATATGCGTACACCGTAAGTGGGGCGTACTGTTAATATTAAGTGTAAATCAAAATCCCCTTTTTATAACAATCGCTGCATTTGGAAAGTTTTTGGTATAAATGGTTAATCTACATCCGAGGACACAAACTTTATTCCATTCATTCTAATCTTTGTGAGTTATAGTAGGTTTCATTTATTGTTATACATGATGGACTCGACACCCAACATTGGGAAACATAAAGAAACCCTACCAACACAGTTGTATCTAATGAATAACTCCATGACTTCGATGGATAAAACTTGTTTGCACAGGATAAAGGACCGGCTAGCAAACCTACCGGTGTAGAAAATTCATGATGGAGAGCATATAATGCTCATTTGTTAGCACTTCATGATATATTTAAGTCTCTTCACAATGAGAAGATGTATTTAGTTCACCCTCAACCCCTACTAACTTAGCATACATTTCTTCCGCATACAAATACTTATTCTCATACCGGTGATCTGTCACAGAACAAACCCATGGATTCTCATTATGACTTGGCTAATGGCGTCTTTTTTGTTGCAGAAGATGTATTCTTCAATATGAATGGTTCAAACAAATATTAAGAGTGTTACATTTGGTATTAAACAAATAAGGAAGAAACTCTTTAAAAGCAAAGTTAATGATTCATATGGAGTATAGACTATGGCAAATGACTTGAACAAAATCCAAAGACCTATTAAGAATCATGTTATACAAAACAAATATAATCTTCTCTAATAAGTCAAATGGTTTTAAAATTCCATGGTCAAATATTATAGTAGTATAGATTGGATTTTCTTGGATCATTATGTTAATTGTGCTTTTGCATTTACCTTCTTTTGTGTTAATAAAATCACCTTTTGACACTTGTATCTACCTTGTTCATTTACTTCACTTACAAATACAACATTCCGGACCTATTTTCTTCTTTGACTTATATTACAAACACAACATTCAGGAGTTACTTTCTCTTTGACTTCATATTACAAACACAACATTCAGGCACCATAAAGGATTTGGAGTGGTATGCATATGCTTCCCTCTAGCAAAGGTCTCAGGTTCAAATCTTGCTTCCATCCCAAGCTGCCACGATCAAACTACTTTATTCTCCGTGTGACGCTTCATTAGCTAATCGACCATCATCAGCCACATGGACGAGTAATTTGATAGTAGTATAACCAGCCAAAGACTTTAAGTCATCATCACAGGAAATGAGCACCAAATCTTTATCTTCATCCTCGTATTTTAGACTAATTCTTTGACCCTTTACATCCACCCTTTCTGCCACTTCCTTTTCCAGTTCCACCAACCCGGACGAAACAGAAAATGGGAACTTTATCATATCATCTTTAAAACTCGCCTTCACCATTAACAACCCCGTGTCTAAAACTTGCAAGTGTTTCTCTGACCCAAAATCGCTTCTTTTGCTATGCTTTGGCACGGGCCAACTGGATATCCCATGCTCCCGACAAAAACGCTTCAATGTAGATCTACTAACTGAAAAAGAGCAAACCAGACAATAGTTATGAGTATGTTCATTGAATATGGAAAAATGTACAAACAACCATAAACAAGTAAGAGGACTTGCCACCAAATATTTGGGCTGTTTGGTCTAGTGGTTTTCCAACGTGTTGCTTGACTGCCACCATTGACAGCGAGTCTATCTTACGTTTTCTGCCTTGTTTCGTCTTCTGCATACTTAAATTGTCAGTAATACTACATTCCTGTGTATTGGGTTGAATTTGTTTGGGTGACCGTTGGCTTGTGACATTTGCAGGGACCTTTTTAGCGCCATTTGCCAACAATGACCCTGAATCTGATGAATCCGTCTCAACTGTCAAGGCGTTAGCCATTGTGGTTGAGGATATTTGGTTAGTGTGAGGTTTTGTACTTAATGAGAGATGACTAACATCCCTAAGTGGTTCAGTAACTTCTATGGGTGATATTTCACCCAATTCAAATCCAGAAGCGGCTTCAACTAAATGCTTCAACGTCTGCACAAAGTCCAGTACATGCCTGATGTCTTTATTGCCCAACTGTAGAAAGAACTCTAACACATAGTCGTCGTTGTCATCGCCTTCAACACTATGCAACAAGATTGTAAAGCAGCTGGTTAACCCACTCATGCGTGCATAGTGTACCAAAGGATACTCTTCTTCACTTAGTTCTGATACATCTCGACAATAACATGAACCACGGGCTAGAAACGCCTTCCCAACCAAGCCATGAGATTTATCCAAGTGCTGCTCTCTACACGCTTTCCTGAAATGCCACATGTCCAAATCTCCAACATGAAACGGCAAAGCAGCCGTAGACATGCACACCTTCCCAATGCATCTGGTATCAAAACTACTACAAGTCTTCTCTATAACTTCATTATGGGCAACAAAACTACCGGGCGACGACACTGTCCATGCCTGAGCAAGAGGTAAACTATGGCTGTCACACACAACTTTCAAAATACCGCAGATTTTATCCAACTTGTTTTGCCTGCTTTCAGTGGGAACCTGTATGTAAAAGATCTTCCTGTATAAGAATTCCAAAACAAAACAGAAGCTTTAAAGATAAACTTTCTACAAGACCCAACTCACCTTTGTAGCAGGCCAATCAAATACTTGTGGGCTTGTCAGATTTTCGGCCTGCAATATGACAATAAGGGCATGAGACAACAATTCAAGGAGGACATAGTTTATCATATTTGAAAGGTAACATTAAAGACCTCGAGCGCTTTGTGAACTTGTTGAACCTCAAAGGCGTAACACATATACTTAATGGAAGTCAAAATCTCAAGCACACCAACACATGACCCTGTAGTAGAATCAAACACAGGCAAAGCCAAATACCCATGAAGATTACAACGGATCGCGCAGTCTTGTTGTGGAAAATCTTTCCCCTTGTAATTATTTAAATCAGAAGTCCACTCTGGCAATTGTCGCCTAAATACTCGCGCAGGCGGACTAAAATCTTCTTCTTCATGATCCTTATCCACAAGAAAAGCTTTATGCTCAGAGTCCCTCCTATATGAAAACAAATCTTCACTGGCTAAACCAAGTCCAAATGGTTGATCTACAGTTGTCAGTAGCTGGTGTTTGCCAATGTCACGAGCCGACCAAAACTGAACTAGAACATGTTGCTCACGGAACGTTAAGATCTTTAACGCAGCTCGTATCCTATACGTTATTTCCCGATGACACGATAAATACTTATTCGACCGCAACTCGACACCTATAGTTGGAACAAGGATATTATTTGCAAGTTGGACCTCTGATAGATCATGTAAAATTAAATAAGAAACTATATGTCTATATCTGAATGTTGTAATTGTAATTACAACAATACTGAACAAGTGAACAACAACAGCAATAATAATAATAATAATAATAACTAGTGATAATTATAACTAACAGATAACTGAAGCTAGAAATGAAACTGGGAACAAAGGCATAAATGTAGGCATGGATTGAGATGAACCTGAACCAGAATGAGAGGGTTCATCTGGTGGCTCTTCATATTCAGAAACCCAAAGAGGGTTCAAATATCTGGACTCCCCAGATAATTGAACTGTTGGTTGTTCTAGAGAAATCTTGTTCCACAACATTCCCAGTACCAAATACTTAAGAGCCAGAGCTTAATGATCTGTGTCACAGTTAAGTAATTGCACAGTTGCTGGCAGCATGAAAAGGTATGAGAACCATGTCGGGTGATATAAGGTGATTTTTGGACGAAGAAGACACGAAGAAATCATGAACCTTCGATGTGAGTTCTGTTAGGGTTCAACACGGTATTCAAACTCTGTGACTCGGTGAGTCGTAGTTTTGCAGGTTCCCCGAAAACGCAGAGACATATATTAAAAAATAAGAGATGAGTTGAATGATATTTTTTATTTGATATTTTTTGTTATTTTTTTAAGAATAGTGTTCTCCACGTTTACTCTCCTTCGAAATTTCGTTCAAATTTAGAGAAAAAGTCCGAGGAAGTCCTTCAAAATTTCACTAGCGTTTAGTTAAATTCAGAATCAACCAACTTCAGGGGTGCATCACTTATTGAACCAGGTCAGATTACAGGAGGAGCACACGGATTGTTGAAGTACTAGTTTACTTTCATTTTAAGGTTGTACCTTATGTATTAAAGGAAAAAAAGTTTTTAACTTTTAGGTATCATAAAATACCATTTGAAATGCATTATATATAGTATTGATGAACGAATACGAACAAGAAATTTCGTACGTTTAGTTAAATAAACAAAGAGTCAGACCGTGTTCATTCATTTATGTTCATGAACATCCGGTAACGTGTTCGATTGTTCATTAGGGTTTTTAACTTTTATTTTTTTTATTTAAGTACTTCAAAATTCTCAATAATAGATTATTTAATAAATATTAGTGTAATAGGTATTAGTATTACTTCACTTATGTTGATTAACTATTATTTTTTGTGGATCAAATGAAGATTTCGAGTTTGCTTTAGGTGGATTAAATGAGAACTTCAAATTTAATTATGATAATTTTGTGTTTTGTTGGACGTTGTTTCATGGTAATTATCATATCAAGATTTGATCAAGTATGTTTGGATAATAGGTTAGTATAGTTTGGGCGGGATCTACATAATGTTTGTGATAAAATATGCCGACTTTATTCGAAATTTAATATATATTTGTTCCTGTGCATGAATGCTTGTTTGGGTTCATTTGTGTCCATGAATGTTCTTTTGTATTTGTTTGTATTCTAAGTACCTAAGTTGTTGACTTGCAATATTGTTGAAGAAAAACTCAAAAGTTTAAGATTTGTTTTGGAAAATTTCTCTATGTTGACAACCAGTAAGAATATCGTATACAACTATTGTATCATATATATTATCATAATTAAAAGATGACGTACAAAAATGATCTATGTATTTATACCGGATTATTATGGATTTAATCTTTTTTTTCATATACTACACATCTAATGTTATAACAACATTTAATATCACTAATCTATAATCTATATCTATAATCTATATATATATACACACATTATAATGTACGAGACATGTCTAAAATAGTCCAAAAGTGCCAAAGTTAAGATGGTATACGACCCCTTACCCATTTCTTCCTTTTATGCCCATGATGTACAATATTTATTAACAATGGTATAACTCACTAATGCAAGACATACAACCTATTCTAAACTTTTGAAACCGTCAATCATTAAGGGAGTGTTTGAGATTGATTATTCAAAACAGATTATGCGTTTTGAAAAAGCAGAGGTGGAGCTGCTTATAGATTATTGCGTTTTGCTGCAGATTATCCAGATTCTATCCCAGAATCATCTAATTTTGTAGCGAATAATGATATCAACTTGAAGAATTAAAAATGCCAAAAGAGTTTATGACACTAAACTGACAGGCGCAAAGACAACTGTTCAGGTTCTTTTTTTTAAATCTTTGACACCGGATCTAACAAGATATTAAATATAGATTAAGATTACATAAAACGGTAACAAAATATGGTCAGGTTTTGGTTGTTTTAGGCTAACAACAACGCCTTGGTGATATATCATGGTATGGTACACTCACAACCGCATGAACATATCTCCTGGGCGGAATGTCCATATGTAATTCATGTTGGTGGAGGTTTGGCTTCCCCCTTCTATTTTATTGGAATTATGTTTCAACATATGTTTTAGAGTCAATTTTTCATGTTACTTTTTCTGTTTCTGTTAGATATATATTTATGGGTCCCGGATGATGCAAACATTGTGCAAGATCCTGAAGCAACTAATCTTGTGGTAAGACCTTAGAATCAGTTTTACTTAATTTGTCTTAGGGGTGGATCATTATTCAAATTTTGATATCATCATAATCATTTGTATTGTTACGCAGGGAATTCATAAACCAATTAACAGCAGAAAGACAACCAGACGCATTTCGGATTCGGCAACTTAGACCACACTAGGTAACCCTAGACACTAAACTTGTGAGCTTAGTATTAAAAATAGGAACTCTATATTTCTATATTATTCCCACCGATTTCTATATTATATTTCTATTGGCCTAAAACATTTATTTATTAAATGATCTTTGATGGTTACTTATTCGATCAAGAACTTTTGCACATTACAAATGGAGTTGAACTTACTGTTGGGAAAACTAATAAAGGTGAACTTTGTGGTGCGATTGGGGATCTTTCTTATAGACAATAACTCTTTATAGTTCGCACCAAATGGTTAAGCCAGATCCTACGGTTGAACCGCACTACATTTTTTTAACATAATTCAAGCTAATGGTGGTGATGGGGCCATTTTCATGAACAACCTTATCAAGGTTTGTAATTTGTACACATCTATATAATTAAATAATCAACGTAAATATATATATATAGGAGAATGCTTACTTTTTCTTGATATATGGAATAACATTTGAAAGAAAGAAATGATCCAATTATGAAGGGAGTTTTAATGGAAACATTAGCATATGTTGGCGTGACTTGCCCCTGAGTTGTGTTTTGCCACACTAAGCCTACACCGTGTAGGGACGTGATAGGGTAGGGTGAAGCCGCTCCCGCCATCAACACCACCCCTTACCTGATGTTTCCGTGGCGTGGGGCAAAGGGGTGGAGATTCCCACAGGCGTGGAGCTGTTCTTCATGGTCCCGTAACGGCGAGCAATTCGTAGATGATAACCTATCCATTCGCAAACACCATCCCTCCTCCAACCCACCACCACCCCTTGGATTTTTGGGCCTTGGAGAGGAATTCCTCCCTCCACATGTCAATCCATGCCCCTTTCACTTCCATGACCACACCGTTTAGTCTTAGGGGTGCATAAATTGTTAGAACGAGGTCTTGATTCTAATGAGTCCGGCAAGATGGAAGTAGGGGTGTAAATGAGCCGAGCCCGAGCCTGACTGGGCTCGGGCTCGGCTCGAAATAATTATAGAACAATTTAAAAGGAGCTAAAAACTCAGCTCGAGCTCGCTTCGATAGCTTAAACAAGCCAAAGCTCGGCTCAAGCTCGACTCACCAATGTTAAATAGTAGGTATACTATATATAAAATAATAATAATATAAACTTTGTTTGAGCTCGTTTAGGCTCGCGAGCCTAAACGGTCTTTATATGAAAAGCTCGAGCTCGGGCTCGATAACTAAACGAGTCATGTTTCAAGCCCGAGCTCGGGCTCGTTAAGGCTCAGCTCGTTCGAGCTTTTTACCGATCCGATCCCGAGTAGCTCTCGAGCTGTTGCGCATCATTTACACCCCTAGATGGAAGCACAACATTGGTTTGTTGATTAAAATAAACTAAAAGAAAAAGGTTTCATACACTCTCTATTCATCCCAATGCATATTGTCTCATTTTGTTTTTGTTAGAAACCCAAAATTTGTGGTTGTTTGTAATGGACATCATAATTGATTATGATATTAATTCGTTAGGATACCCGTTGCAACGCGCATGCATTCCCATTAGTAATTAAGTGTAGATGATTAATGTAAAGTCTTTAGTATTACTATGGTTTTTATTAACTATAGTGAGTGTTTTAAAGACAATTATACCCCTAAAAAGTTAACATATGCATTGTATGTTGTATGATAAGCTAATATACTTGTACCTCTTAATTTTTTAGTAGTTACGAAATGCTTTATAATATGTAAGTATAAGTATAGATTTATCCAAGAAAGCTTTCAATGCATTATTGTTCCAACTGATATAGCGATTAAAATTATCTAGCTTTAAAAGTAACGACTATCTGATCTGTGAATCTTCGTTGACGGATTACCCGAGAAATTGTACATGAATATATACGTCCATGGCTGAAGGTCCTTTGATTTGTTATCTCAGATTGTTTTCAGTTCACTGATCAACTGAACTGAATGTTTGCTTGGTTCGGTTAAGATTTGTTTTTGCAAAACAAAACACATGTAACAACCCTATAACTATATGTGAAAAAAAATCAAAATCAGCAAGGCAAAATTAATCGGTGACCAACTTGTTGGGTAATGGAGAGATAATAATTAAAAAAAACACTTGTTAGTCACGAGTCATGTTGGTCACCAATCTGAACAAACTCGTGATAATAATTAATAACGAGATCTGGGATGAAACACGACAAGTGTGTGATGTTTCGCTCCGACACACCCACATTCATATTACTATAATCTGAAATAAATTATTGTAGTTGTTGCGATGGCATTGTAGCCTAGTGGCATCTTTAGGGGGAGATAAGGATTATGTATTACTTTGTCTTCGTTTCGATTCTCACAAGGAAGGTTTTTCTCATTTTTATTGTGTTTACTCCTGAATTGGTGTATAGACATTATTATCTAGTGGAGATAGATATGATCGGCTGGTTCCGCTGGTGGCATGATGATACTTCAGTGTTCCGTCAACAATCCCAATTTGCCGATCAAAAAAAAAATTATTGTAGTGGTTCGTTTAGTTTTTTTTCATCTGATTTTTTGAATTCTTTTATACCAATACCTACTAACTAAAACATAAAATTTATAACAAGAATAATATTTAGATTTTATTAAATTTAAAGGAAACAAAAAAGTTCAAAGCTATGTGAATGCTTATCTACCTTTCTACTAAAGATTATAAAGTTCATAGAACAATATATGACTAATATAATGTTATTAGTACCAAAGTTATTATTATTAAACAATAAACATGTTGGAAGAGGCGTGGCCCATACCACCATAATTGTTTGCTCAGTACACATATAATTGCTCTCAAGTGAGTCCAAAATCCCAACAGTTTGGTAATTAGTAAAGGGTTCAGTTTTCAGAATATTTGAACCGGTTCAGATAAAAAGAGGGATATAATGGAGTTCCTTATCTAGATAAAGCTTTAGTGGTGCACTATCATGATTTTCTCTGAAAAGCTGATAAGGTGATGAAACAAACATGTTTGGCTTGCAATGAATTAAACATGGTGGGGGTCAGTGTACATCTTGACATGTCTAATCAGTTTACCTGATTTTTAAGCTACCGTAACCCATGGTGCAATCAACTTCCTTTTATTGGACATTTGGACGACTTTCCGTGATATGCAAATTAATTCTTTCTGGATGGTAAATTTACGTGTAAAATGCTTTATTGACCCCAGAGTCTTGACCCCCAAGTCACCTTAAAAAGTAGATATTAAATTCAACGGTTAATTTACTGGATATTTACCCAACCCAAAAGTCCAAAACTGAAATTGCATATATATTCCCCCGTTAATAAAAATTCATTTAATAGACAAATATGCCCTTTCAGAAACTGAAAAGCCCTTTTGAGTTCATATGTGGAATCTCGTTGGAGCTCGTTTGATCAAGAAATCGGGAGTTGGTGGTTGGTGCATACTATGCATCGGTTTTACTTTGTTATTTCATTGCTTATCCATTGTAAGACTATCCGTTGTGGCTCGTGAGCAGCCTGCCGCGAGCCACAATGTGATCCAGGTTGATAGCCTGGCCCATAACGGTGGTCAGCGAAAGGTCCCGCGAGCTAGCCCAAGCGACGAACCTCGCGTGAGCTAGCGGTTGCAATTTAAAGGTTGTTGGCCGTTGGCAGCTAGCTAACGGTCAGAAATTAAGTATGGTAATTAAATTTTGCTTGATTTTTATAAAATTTTACATGTATATATAGATGTTTAGGTTAATTTTTTTATCATTCACTTAACAAATGGCAAACCCTAATCCAATCCCTCCCTCAATGAACCGTGTAACACTACCATGGAGTTTAGAGGAAGAAGTTTGTTTGGTGGATTGTTATATCTGCCAACACGAGATCGGAGGAGAATACGACCGAACCAAAACCTTTTGGAAAGGGGTGGTCACTCGTTTTAGGCGACGAAGGGGTGAGAACGTTCGTTCTCAAGATATGATTTATGGAAAATACTGTTCCATCAAAGCGAAGTGCACCGTTTTTTAGGGGTTCTTCATGGCTGCGATGAGAGCCAACCCAGATTTGAAAGATGAAGACTGGGTTGAAATGACTCGTAATCAATATCGAGACACCCACAATGACAACTACCCACATGAACAAGTGTGGAGACTTATGAGGGGATATTTTCTTATGTAGTCTTCTTGTTTTTTATGTTTTTAATGTTTTGATGTTTTGATGTTTTTTATTTTATGTTTTTATTATGCAATGGAATGTTATTTTTATGTTTTTTAATGGAATGGTTTTTTTTATATAAAAAAACAATCGATAACCCTGAGCCACAACACCCTGCCGCGAGCGATCGTCGGGCGCTAACCAGTGCCACGTAGGCGTTGACGTGGTTAAATATTATTCGATAAAGCTATCAATAAGCTATAGCCACAACAGATAGTCTAACACGTATGAATACTATGGGATATGATTAAATAAAAGAGACATTTTTTTAGAAAGGGTGAGAAGGATTTTAGTCTATTGGTCTTTAAATTTGAAGGGTTAAGATTAGTTTGAGGGATAAAATTCAAATATAAAATTAGGGGAAGGGTATAAAAGGAAAATCCATATTTATTGACTTTCTCTCTGTACATGTAAGACACATGCGAGTTCTCTCTCATTTTAAAACGTCTATAACTTTTTAATACGATACCACTACAACAATCAGGGGCAATAGCAGCGACCCAAAGTCTCCGCTATTGCTTCATATGTCGTCGATATTGCTTAGGTCGTCGCTATTGATTAAGACAATTAACAATCGTTTTTTTAATCTTTAATATGCTATATAAAAATTTAAAAATAAAATCGTGTTAACTGAGGTTTTTTACTTTATTGTGTCTTCTGCTCATCCATTGTGTTATCAGTGTTACATGGATGTTATAATGTTCATTGTGTTTTTTAGTCTACATATAATTTAACTTTGTCCATTGTATTTTCAGTATACTTTCTATTGTGTTTTACGTTATTCATTGTGTTTTACACAACTAGGTTTATTTGTTTATGGTGTACATTGTGTTTTACTTTCATTACATTAGGTTTGGTCTTAATAACATGTTAAAAAAAGACTTTTTTTATTTAAACAAATTATGTAGAATAAGTTACGAAATTCACATAGGTGGAATAGATCCACCTAACTACCAAGTGAAGTGATGGAGACACGAAAAAACAAAACGTTTTTCATTCATTAACTCTCTAAATTTCTCTCGAATAAACAATCATACCTAACTTTCCACATACACGATACAACTATCATCATTTTGGCTTATATGTGAAGTGTACACGAGTACAACATGTATCATACTTAATTGTAATGATTAGTCTATTTTTATCATGCTTAAATTACATTAAATCCGTCTAAGTCGGTGATTGAACCTTGACCTCAAGGGAACCAACACCTTAACTCTAGTGTTTTTACCAATTGGACCCAACCTCTCTCTCCCATCAGTCTAAATTTTTAATCGAGATGATTGAGATGATGAGAAAAACTATACCAATGTTGAAGACTAATATGTAAAGAAATATCGAATAGTATAAGGTAGCGTTTGTTTCGTGGAATATAATGTAATTTGAATTTGTGGAGGAACTGGAATTTAGTTTGGAATGTAGGTATGTTCGTTTCATATCATGGAATGAAATTTGGATGGAATTGGAATGTAGATTCCCTTCCGTATATTGTTGTTCGCTTCCAATTCTATCCAGAATTCCAGATTACATTTCGTGGAACAACGTGACCAAGTAGTGGAGCTGGTAACCCAATCTGCTCATAAGTGGCAATTGACCCACTTCACCACCTGCACCGACTAAGCTAAGCCAAACTTAAAAAACTTTAATGTGCCTTGCTTGATGCATGTATGCAAAGGGCCGCATTGTGCCATCGTTCACACCACGTAGACTTGTGTGTGAGTGCGAGTTATTGTACTTCGCACATTAAGGTCCCCGCTTGTCTTTGTTTAATGAAACAATATCCTTATAATGCTCCTATTAAATAAGCTCCTTACCATTTACGGATTAACAAATCTATGCTCAAAGACATATATATTAAATGTTCAGTTATATATATCCTCTCACCAATAGATACAAATATACGTAACATATTAACACATCAAAACAACAACGTAGTTTTAATTGAATTCAACTAAAATAGTTTATATACCCTAAAGAGTTAAATGCCAAAATGGCCCCTGTGGTTTGGCCCAAATTGCCACTTTGGTCACTTTTTTGAATTTTTTGCCAAAACCACCCCTCAAAGATCGAAAAATGCCAAAATGGCCCATATTTAACTGAGTTTTTAACTGAGGATGGAAAGCCAGTTAAGTATCAGGGGCATTTTCGTCTTTTCATCTCACTCCTTCTTCCTCATCATCTTCTTCAACCTACCTGTACCCACCCCTCCTTCCACAACTCCACCACCTGCAACTCCGCCCCTTTCTGCCACCTCCTCTCTCTCCTCCTCTCCAACTCCAACTCCCAATCAAAGAAATCAAACGGATCCATTCCATTACTATTTACTAATCCATTTTCCTTATTTCTTTCTGTTTCATCCAGAATCTCATCTTTAGGTTCCTCCAGAGTGTAAGTCTCTTCTTCACCACCACCTTTATTCTCACCATTTTCTTCAACCATTTGTTTACTTTTTTTCTTTTGTATATGTTACAGAAAGCTCGTATACAGATATGGCTTTTTGAGCAGAAGGATTTGAGGATCGAAGGCCGTATAATTGTAAGTCTAATTAACTAGACTTGCTATTTCAATTGATTATTAGTCTTTAGGGCTTCTTTCCTGTATATGTGCGTTAGGGTTTTGGGATCCCCTGTTCTTAAACCCTAAACTTATAAAGAATGACACTTTAATTATGTTTTATTGATTATGTATTATGAATTCAGGGTGTCAAAAGGGTTTCTTTCTTTGAAATTCATGTAAACAAAATACTAGGATTGTAATAAAATGCAAGCAAAAAAGCTGCAGATTTTCTAAGTAACTTCTAGATGACTGTATTGACATTAACAGTTAAAGTATGCTTTTTATTTTGTTTGTTTTTTTTTCGGAATGGATCCTAATAGCACAGTCCAATGTCTTTAGAACTGGGTTGGCTAGTTGGATAGGAGGAGAGAGGAGGTGGCGGAAAGGGGCGGAGTTGCAGGTGGTGGAGTTGTGGAAGGAGGGGTGGGTGCAGGTAGGTTGAAGAAGATGATGAGGAAGAAGGAGTGAGATGAAATGACGAAAATGCCCCTGATACTTAACTGGCTTTCCATCCTCAGTTAAAAACTCAGTTAAATATGGGCCATTTTGGCATTTTTCGATCTTTGAGGGGTGGTTTTGGCAAAAAATTCAAAAAAGTGACCAAAGTGGCAATTTGGGCCAAACTACAGGGGCCATTTTGGCATTTAACTCTACCCTAAATATATATTTAAATGAGTGATTAACCTGTGATGTGTTGGAATTTATGTGTGAATGTGAGTTGGTCTTGTCCCACATTGGTTGGGGAATGAAAACTAGATTGGTTTATAAGAGAAACCAAATTGGAAGGAATAAAATGTTTAGTCACTTTATACTTGGGCACCTACCCGCGCGTGCTGGGGGGTGAAAAAGAATGGGTTCTGGTTCGGGAAAAATTCTTGAACCAACGCGACGCCCGCATCTGCAGACACGAATGGAGCTCGAAAAACCTGGGTCCGCGCGACACGGTTTTTGCTACCCGTTTTAGTTTTGTGACTATGACCAGAAGACTGTTACGAGTCTGGTGTTGATCTTCCAATATAACTGCAATTAATCTCGATTAATTGTCATTAATCTAGAGTTTTGATTAGTGTTATTATTGCTGCGGAAGTTTCATGTGCAGCTTTAATGGCGATTAATGTGCAGCCAACGGTTTCATCTTGGTGTGTTAAGACAATAAAATGTAGCATAGTCTTGTGCAGTAAATAACACAACAGAAATCGCAAAGGTGGTACTGCACCTGAAACATAGAGCGGTTCTGCACCCAATACTCACACACACAACAGAAGCATAGAGCGGTTCTACATTGATCGATTGCTGTAGCTAAAATTTGAAGCAGTCCTCTTCCGGTTTCTTTTCAGGCAAGTGGGATAGTCCGGCAGTGCACCATCGACACTGCTTTGAACCGGTGTACCCTGGGAACAGACGAAGAATCTGTTTAAGGGAATTGTGTCAAACACAAGCCCGGTTCATGTCTATGATTTCGTTTTCTGTTATAGTTTATTGCAGCAAGTACAAGGACTCGGAAACACGCGAGCTTCATCTTGGTGTGTTAAGACAATAAAATGTAGCATAGTCTTGTGCAGTAAATAACACAACAGAAATCGCAAAGGTGGTACTGCACCTGAAACATAGAGCTTGATGTACAAGAGGCGTTGAGGCGATCAGAATGTAAGTTTTCTAACATGATGAAGCTTGAAGGATTGAATCTGAACATCAACTATATGATAACGGTGGAATTGGAGATCTACAATATATTAAAATTGATGGAGAGTTGAGATTAACAGGATCTGAATTAATTTTTAATCAGATTTAATTAAAACTACGTAACAATCACAAGGAAAATGGGATAAAAATGAAAGTATAGATATATGTGGATGCTGTTCCATGCACTGATGAAGTTTGAACAAAATTTTTGAGAGGTGGGGGCAAAAGTCATGAGACCCTATTGTGGGTGGGTGGGTGGGGCGGGGGGAGCTCAATAATATTAAATTTTCAAAAAAATACTAGTAAATTTACATTACTGAGCAAAAGTCAGGGAAGGAACATCCTTCCCTGCTCCTACGAGAATGAAGAAAAATGTTGCAACACTTTTAGCCAAAATCAACGGATTGAATTTGAATAGGTCTCATTTTGAATATACACATCAAAGTACTACTAATTAAATTTTGAGGGGCGGACATTTTCAAATTCTTGGAAACATGAAATTTATGTAATATGTATTTTATAATTACTCATGATATTTAACTTATTTAAGTATACATTGGCAGAACGGAGCGGTGGGTCAAACTGCTTGGTGGGGCAGTTAGTCGCAACGCCGGTTTTATAAGTGATCTATCTGCTAAAAGGGCGGCGCGGGCTGTTGACCTCATGGGGCTCCTCCCTAAATTGCGGGATTCCCAAAGCGAGCTTCTATTGCTTAGATCATGTATGAGTGTGGCCAAGTTGCTCTTCGGTTTGCGTACCTGCCAGCCTCCGTTTGTGGAAAATGTTGTTTCCTGTTTCGACAAAGGCCTTCGGGAGCCCATAGAAGACATTGTTGTCTGTGGGGGGGGGGGGGAGGATTTTTTGGGGACATCCAGTGGCGGGTTGCGACTTTGCCGCTTCGACTTGGTGGGTTAGGCCTCTCCTCAGCCCGGGACGTGGCTGCCTATGCTTTTGTGGCTTCAAGATCCCAGTCCTGGGGGCTGCAAGACCACATATTACGTAACAGCGGGGTTGCTCACGTCGACACATATTATTCTGGTGCTATTGACCTTTTACAACGATCCCTTCCTGACTTTGATATTGGCGGTTTCTTTAATAAGGACACCGCCCCTAAAGAGCCACAGAAAACTCTGGCGAATGCTCTTTATAACCGAATCGCACAAAGTTTGGAGGAGGATTTCCGTCTGTCCGTCCGTCAGAAGGCCGTATTGGAATGCCTACAAAAGCCTCACGCCCAGGACTTCCTTACTGTGTTACCTATCGAAGGCTTGGGGCAACGGATGTCGGCAGTAGAGTACAGGGCAATCCTTAAATACCGGCTGATGATACCCATTTTCCCCGATGATGAAAATTGCCTGGTCTGCCGTAAAGCATGCCTTGATAAGTATGGGGAACATGCGTTACATTGTAAGGAATTGCCAGGTTTTAAATATCGGCACGATTTTGTCCGGGATGCTTTGGCAGACATCCTTAAAAGAGGCGTCAGTTAATTTTCTCACAGACCCCGTGGAGGGGAGGTCCACCTTCCGCCCAACAGACGTCTTAGTTTTTGGTTGGGAAGGTGGGAAACATGTGTGTGTTGATCTTACCGGGGTGTCCCCCCTTGCTGGGCTTCGGGATAGTGAGTTTGTGGCCGGGCAAGCGGTCATGAGAGCTGAATCCAAGAATGTGGAAAAGCATGCTAAAGCATGTGAGGATAATCAGCATGTTTTCGTTCCCTTGGCCTTCGACACATTCGGTTCATTGGCACTGGAGGTGGTGCGGTTTTTGGCTCGGGTTCAGCGAGTAGTGCACAACAACTTTTCCACCCCCAAGGGCGGGGTTTTGTTTTTAGCAGATTGGGATTTTCTATTCAAAAGGAGGGGCGGCGCAGCTTGTTGCCCGCCTACTTACCATCCTTAATTTACCCTTTTTGTCAGTGAAAATATCGGTACCAGATTACCAAGAAAAAAAAATGTATACATAAATTATTTATCTGATACTTTATTTTAACTAGTAAGCACCTACGTTGCGATGAGGACGCAAAAGACATCATTCCGATTTGGAACATATAGGAGAACGAAAGGCATGTCATTTTGCCGATCCACCTTATCGGGATGAATCGGTAGCCGATTTGAAGACATTCGCTAGCCCAAAATATTAACTTTAATAGGGACGAATTGGTTTTATCGAGTAGATAACCCGACTGGCAAAACCATAAAATCAATATTTTTCCAAATAGATCTAACCATGAAAGAATCATCAACATCAAAATCCAAAATCCTTGAATAATCTTAAATACACAGTTTAGTATTAACATTTACTATGTAATAGTTTTAAGTTGCTAATTTACCTTTGGGTTGGAATTTTAGTTTGATACCAAACATTTGAATCAACTTTCTTTTAAATCCTAGTACTAATTAAGTTATGATAACACGTTAGAGTTTATAAATTACTAGCTGATTACCCCGGGAGGGTCCCGGGGTTGATAAATCTAATTTTATGTGATAACCTATTACAAACGGCACAAGTTAACTAACCACAAAATCTTCCAATCATTGTATGTTCACAGTATTCTAATCGGTAATAACTCATATTCCCCACAAAATCTAATTTTACGTGATAACATGAACACTTTGTGTGTTTTTTTCCTGTATGAACGAAACCCCACAAAAAATAGTCAATTTTTTCTCCGTTTTTTATATAGCACTATGGTACTCGTTGGAAAGATAATAAAACGCTCGTTAATTTGATGTAATTTTTTTCTTTAAAAAATCCCGTATATAAAAGATATAAACGTTTAAAAGTTATAGGAGGAAATATGAGAGATAAAATTTTAAATTTATTTTTAAATTATTTTTTCCTAAAATAACTCAATTTAATTAAAAAAGGAAACAATTTAAAAACACCAAAAACTCTCCATTATGATGCCACGTGACACAAGGTTGAAGCCTCCATTGCACGCCACGTCAGCAAAAGCCTTTTCTTTTATATATATATATAGATATAGATTCAAAAAGGGATAGCAGCCAGCTGGTTACCTGCTTACCCACCATCAAAACGTAACTTGTTTGTTTCATGGAATGATATAAATACTAATTCAAATATACATTTCAATTTTTTTTCTATGTTCTTTTTTAGCAATTCCATGAAATTTATTTCATAATTGTCAAATTTATTTCATAATGCCGCCACCCTTTTTTAGATTGTGAACTCTAGTCTTCTAAATACAAACCCGTACTCCCTTGAGTCGAAATGTTGCTATGAATAACCCGTTGGACCCTGGTCAGAAATGGATAACTTTCGTTGCTAGGGAGCCAAAGCCCAAAAGTGTCAAAAGCCAAGAGGACGAAAACACGTTTGTACGTTACGATTAAAATTCATTTTAATTTAGCCAAAGACTTTCCAAAATGTTAAATCTCAATAAAGGGTTCACGTCATGATAGAACCGCGTTGCTTTTAATTTACTCCTAAAAGTCGTTAGGGGGGTCACAATAAAAGGCCTAGGTTCTCATTCTCAGACCACATATCAAACAGCATAGCTTTCTTTAAAAGTCTCTTATGGCCCCTGCGTTGCATAGAAGCAAACCAGATTCCTCTTCATTTCTGCAATCTACAAAACACAAGTCCAGCTTAATACCATGTTTCGAAGATCCGAAAACTTCATCGTACGCGGAGGAGAAGTACTTGACCCGACCCTTGGTTTGCAGAACCCCTCATATGGTGATAGATGAGCTGGAGCTGCCGGTTCAACCTCATCCAGCTGACCGTAAGTGTTTTCGTCTTTAAGTATTTATTATTTTTAACATCTGGCCTCAGGTGCTGCTGGTCATAACAGTTTGTAAGTTGTTCATCATCTTCGTCATGATTCTCCTGCACTAGTGTTTTATAATCTTATGAACTGTGTTGTTGAACCAGTTATTATAACAAGGTCCATATATATGTTCTCTATATATGCTTTGATCATATATAATCAGGCGAAGATTGATAACATAGTTTTCGTTTCCTGCACCTTTAATTTTTCTTATCTTAAAATTCCAGATTTTAGTTTTTTTTTTTATTTATTTTTTAATTACCGACAAAATAATGAAATACCAACTAATTTCATCTACAAGCTGGTAAGGTGGGGTCCAAATATTATAGAACTGCCAACTAATAACTGGACCATAGGGTGGGTGAGCTTTGGATTCTTCAGAAAGGCCTGCAGATTCCCGCTCCACTTGCTTTAAAGTTTAATTAAAAAAATAAAAAAAAGAAAACCGCTGCAGACCACAATAAACGTGCTCTAAAATATTCGATTTGGATCTTGTCCTCGAGGAGGTGCTTTGTCCTATCTCTTCTAGTTGTTCTTTTCTCTATTTTTGAAACAGGTTACACACCTATGAACCTCTCTCATGAACTAGAATCCTCAACGAAATTATACCACCATTTTTGTAGCACCTTATAATATGCTACACTACAAAAGCCTTTTGTTACGGTAAACTAATTTACTCTTAATCTAACACTATAAACCACCTATACTCATGTTGCTGCAAAATTTAAACACTCTTATCTCTCGTATAGAAGGAAAACACCTTACTGAAGGGATCGAATACTCTCACACTTGAGAGAGATCTTGTATTTCACAATATATAGAAATGTTACAATACTTACAAAAGGAAATAAAATAAAATAAAACAAATTACATTAATTACATAGTCAACACAATAAAAGAGGATCAATCATAGAGGAAATCATGGAGGTAATCGGGGATGGTAGTTATGGAAGAATATTATTTTTTATCCCCCTACAAACGAAACGACGGAGATTGAACCTGTAGTAAATCACGAAAATATTCAAACTGCGGACGCGGTAGACTCTTTGTGAAAATGTCTGCGAGTTGAAGCTTGGTAGGAAGAAATTTGGTGTGTAATTTCCTGGACACAACAAGTTCTCGAACAAAACGATAATCCAAATCAATGTGTTTGGCTCGTTTGTGGGAGACCGGATTCTGACTCATGAACAAAGCACTTTTGTTGTCACATAACAGAGTAGGATGTGTCGAAGGCAAAGCATGAAGTTCTTGAAGCAAGTGTGTGATCCAAACAATTTCTGCTGCAGCATTGGCCATTGCTCTATATTCTGACTCACAACTAGAACGAGAAACAGTCGGTTGCTTTTTAGCACTCCACGAGACCAAATTTCCCCCTAAAAAGATAGAATAGCCATAGGTTGATCTTCTTGTTTCAATACACCTAGCCCAATCAACATCCGAGTACCCTAAGATGGAAGTGGAAATGGGACGAGAGAAAACAAGACCATGCGAAATGGTGCCATTTACATAACGTAAAATAAAATACGCTTCACAAGTTGAAAATGTTTAGTAGTGGGAGCATGAAGATGTTGACATGCTTGGTTAACATCGTAAGATATGTCGGGCAAAGTTATGGTCAAGTATTGAAGGGCACCAACGAGAGAACGATATGTGGTAGGGTCCGAAAGAGGTTCACCATCCGAGAGAAAGGAGTCGGATGTGGAGAGAGGGGTTTGGCTTCGGTTAGACCAGCATGAATGAGAATATCATTTGCACATTTGTTTTGAGTGGGGAAGAGACCATCGGTGGAGTGCACGACTTCGAGACCAAGAAAGTAATTCAAGAAGCCTAGATCCTTGATGGCAAACTCATTATGTAGGCGGGTGGTGAAGTTACTAAGTAACGTGTCATTGTTCCCGGTGAGAATGAGATCATCAACATAAACGAGTGAGTACATAATGAGATCATGTTGATGATAAATGAAGAGGGATGGATCCGCACGACTACAAAGGAAGCCATAGGAGGTGAGAAAGGAACTAAGGCGATGAAATCAAGCACGAGGAGCGTGTTTTAAACCATAGAGCGCCTTGTTGAGTTTACAAACATGAGTTGGGAATCGAGGATCAACAAAACCGGGAGGTTGCTCCATGTAGACGGTTTCGGATAAAGTCCCATTAAGGAATGCATTGTTCACGTCCAATTGATGAAGATACCATCGATTGATAACGGCGAGAGAAAGGACAATGCGAATTGTAGAAGCTTTAACGACGGGACTAAAAGTATGATGAAAATCAAGGCCAGGGATTTGTGTAAACCCTTGGGCCACGAGACGAGCCTTATGCCGATCTAATGTCCCATCCGAATGATATTTGGTACGAAACACCCATTTGGAGCCAACAATATTAGTCGAAGATGGCCTAGGCACAAGTGTCCACGTGTGGTTTCGAGCCAGTGCATGAAGTTCGTCACGCATGGCTTGCGTTCAGTGAGGATGTTTAGAGGCACTTTTGAAACCCTTGGGATCGACATTAGTAAGAAGAGAAACATGAAGGCACGAGTGCATGAGATTGGAGAGATAAGCTGTGTGCTTGGGAGTGGGTTTAAAGGTACCAACTTTGGACCGGGTGACCATGGGGTGTGATGATGTGGAATGAGGTGGTTACGGGTTGGGATGAGAGGATGATAGTGGGTTTGGACTGGAAATATCGGGCTGGGGAGTAGAGAGGGGCTGAGCGGAAGATATGGGCTGACCAGTAATAGGGTCGGTTTGAGGCTGGAGTGTGTCTAGAGGAGCAGGCCCACTAATAGGCTCAGGGAGAGTAGGATGATCAGGCCTAGTAGCCACAAGAGGTGGAGCAATAGTGGGCTGGTCTGTGGACTCTTTACACAAAGAGCATGGGGGTGAATGTTGTTAGTTTGGGCTCGGGCAGAGATGTGGATTTGGGCTCGGTTGTAGAGACCGATGAAGGAACAGTGGATTGTTCAAGAGAAGTAGGCTCATGAAAGGTGTATAAAAATAGTCTGGTGATGTCGGTTTGAGAGGAGGTAGTATTAAATGGAAAATAATTTTCATCAAACCGAGCATGTCTCGTGATATAGATACGAGACGAAAGAGGATCAAAGCACTTGTATCCCTTATATTGAGAGGCATAGCCAAGAAAAATACAAGGAATACTTTGAGGAGCAAGGTTATGAGGGGCATAGTCACGTAGGTAAGGATAGACGCAATAGCCAAACACACGAAAATTATTATAGACGGGTGGTGTAGAAAAACGAATCTCAAAGGGAGACTTGTTGTCTAAAACTTTCGTGGGTAAGCGATTAATAATATATGTTGCGGTACTAAACGCTTCAACCCATTGCTCAATAGGAATTCGAGCATGAAAGAGCATAGCTAAACAAGTTTCAACGATGTGACGGTGCTTTCGCTAGGCTCGCCCGTTTTGAGGTGTGGTGTATGGACAAGAAAGATGGTGAAAGGTGCCATTTTCATCAAAAAGTTTTCGAACATATTGATTAACAAATTCGGTACCACCGTCACTTTGAAAAACTTTAATTTTTCGTGAGAATTGCGTTTGAACAAAACGCAAGAAGGTTTGCAAAGTTGTGTAAAACTCATTTTTACGTTTAAGTGGATACAACCATGAGAAACGTGAGCAATCATCAATAAACACAACATAGTATTTGTAGCCTTCCCTACTTAGGATTGGCGGAGGTCCCCATAAATCACAATGAACAAGATCAAGGGGATGAGAAGCACGTTTTTCATTTAAAGCAAATGGTAATTTTTGTGCTTTCGCAAGTTGACAAGGGGAGCAAATATTTGGTTTGGGCAAAATAGATGTAAAAGACAAATAGCCAAATTTTTGCAAAATAGAAATTGTATCTAGGGATGGCAAAAAAACCCGAGCCCGATGGGTATACCCAAAACCCAAAGTATTTGGGATGGGTATACCCGATACCCGACGGGTATGGGACGGGTATGGTATGGTATTAGGTGATACCCAACCCGATTACCCGAAACTAAATACCTGTTTACCCGAAATATATACCCGAAGACTTTTAAGTTTTATATATAACTTTTCTTAACTATTTTTTAGTAATATTTCATTCTAATAAATTCATTAATTGAAAAATAAACTTTTCGTCTAAAATATATATATTCAAATAACATTATTATTTATATTTATAGGCTATGAAATATATAAATTGTTTTCAAAATTCATACTATAATATATATTTACATATTAAATGTTTCAAAGATTATAATGGTGATGATAATATATATGTTACTTATTACAATTTCATATATTTTAGATTTTTTTAACATAAGACTATAAAAGAAAATAAAAATATATATACATGCAAATACCAACGGGTATACCCGATACCCGCGGGTATGCTCTATACCCGACGGGTAATACCCGACAAAAACCCGACGGGTAATGGGACGGGTATGGTATGAGATTTTATAACCGGGTATGGGTATGGTATTAGCCAAACTCGACCCATACTCAGATTCTGGAATTTCATCTCTCATATCATCAAAAGAAGTCTTACACTCATTATCTCATGCTTGTTCGAGATTTACATTCGGTATCATGTCTTATAACCTCCCTTCCATTACCTCACTGTTCACTAAAATCTCAAAAGTGGGACATGAAGACACATTTTTGTATCAGAAAGCTTTTCCAGCCAGGATATACATAATAGATGATCATAAGCTGGAAAAATGGTCCATACAATCAAGCAAAGGTTATCAAGTAAGAGGAGTATTTGGAATCAAAGGTTTAACCAAAATGTAAAAAATTTAAACTGTTGAATCAACTTAAAACTGTACCAGCACAAGAAAATAACCTGTGCAGATGGTTGTGGATATATCAATTTAGCTGAATATTATCAAGTAAGTTTTCTTATATAAAGGTTAAAACCAAGATTTTAACATGATGAAGCGGCTTAAATCAAGTCAGTATATGGCATTGATCATGTGGAAAGGGTTGTGGAGATACCAATTGAGTTGTGGATTCAAAACAGGTCCTACTGCCCTTGCCTATCCAAGGAGACACACCCTCCTATGGTAACCCAAGGCAGAAATCACCTGAAAGACATTTTGAAATGTCATACCATCATTCCATCCCATTCAACC
Organism: Ambrosia artemisiifolia; assembly: GCA_032199755.1. Taxonomy (NCBI): domain Eukaryota; kingdom Viridiplantae; phylum Streptophyta; class Magnoliopsida; order Asterales; family Asteraceae; genus Ambrosia; species Ambrosia artemisiifolia. The sequence continues at coordinate 10,890,316 of CM063515.1, read as the reverse complement.
AAAACAAAGGTGATTCAGGAGGATGAGGTCCCTGAACACCTAATTATAACACAATTTCATCAAAAGGACATGTGTTACATCTTCTCACAAAAGAAAAATTCATGATAACCTACACATAAAATATGAGCAAATCTCAAATCATACATAAATGAGATGTAAGATTCAGAACAAGTACGAATGCAGTAGTCTCCTGATCCTAACCCACACAAAGATAAGTGAAATCTAGCAAGGTATATCATGTTGTTAAGATTGCAAGTGTGCCTTCTACTCTTCTGATTGATCTCATTGATCACAGATTGATCGTTGGAACATAACTAAGAACACCTTGCAAGCAATAATACTATGCACTCATTGAGTGACAAAACTGCTAGAAGTCCCCAGCACTAAGAAAAAAGGGCATCACATCATGTTATGAGGTTTTTAACTTCAAACAGCTGATGATTTAACCATCAACGATGAGGATGCAAATGATTCTATTAAATTAGATGATTCTCAAACGTTAGAATTGATGGAAAATAGCTGGAATTGATTTTTTGTTTCTTAATTCATGTATTGATATAAAACTTGATTCTTGAATTCGATTAACACCTTTTGGGCTTCAAACCTTCACTCATGAATCCAACCGATTGCATAAACCACTGAATTTCCTTCTGATTCTTCCTTGCACTCCAACGAAACCAACACAATCCTTTCGCCCTAAACCCGATTTGAACACACCCTTTAAACCATAGCTGATCGCAAATCTCGAGAAACAACCACCCACACACAACCGAAATCTCTGTTGTGCGAATGTGCTTCCTGTGATTTCCTTGTGCCTTTGAATTGATATACCCGTGAATCAATATCAATAGCTTGGCGCTTAGATATTGGTTATTGGCCCTAATCTAAGAATTGATAATGATACAAAGATTCAACAAGAATATGATTCAAGAGAATCTCACTTCAGTTGAATAGAATGATTACAATTGAAATCCTAACCCTTTACACATGCTGGAGAGTTACCATCTAATCATCACAACCCTTGGTTGAGTGTCTCATCCCTTGGATGTTTTTAGCGCTTGTTCTGTATGATGCGATGCATCTATGCGTCGCACACTTTCACGTGTAAGTTATTATGTTTAGGGTTTGACACAACTTGCACTTATACAATTTCATGACTTCTATATACAGAATAAACTAAATACTGAGTAAATACACTAAGACCCTTTGACTTGATGTGAGGAATTTTAACCATCATTATTTCAGTGCACGGACAGAAGTATTTTGGATCCATTTCAAGAGAAATAGTGCAGCTAGATTCAGGGACAATAGAGAAAACAAATGTTCAGCTTGATTGCGCAAATGCTCAAGATCAACATGATGGTGGCACAAAGGATACGTCTGTGGATGATGTTATAGGTAAGGATATTGATGTGGTTACCGGAGAAAAAAGAGCATGTACTAAACGAAGGCGAAAACGCAAAATTGATTCTATTACACCAGAGAACATCAAGCAATATTTTGGAAAGCCAATGGAGGAAGCATCCAGATTACTTGGTGGTAAGCTCTTTAATATTTTTACTATATTGTTTAGTCACATATTGATATTGATTTATCCTCATTCTTTTTATAGTTAGCCGGTCTACACTGAAGCGTGTTTGTCGCAAGTTCAATATAGCCAGTTGGCCAACGCCGAATCGCAACAAGAAAACTATCCGTTTTGGTATATATGTTGCTGCGTCACTACTTGTAAGGGTTAAACGGTGGAGTTGTTCAAGTAAGCATCATGGATTTTCAGCTAGGTGGTGGATTTGTGGCAAACATAAGTCTTTTGTTTCTAGATTAAGCCCATCACCCGAAGGCGAGATGATTCACATGTTGCCTTCTTCCTCACAACAGTTAAAAGAGGTTAAAGAACCAGATGAATCCACAAACACAATAACTCATTTTTCTAAGCTTGTTGATGGCCAGATTTCATATACTGATGTGTTTAATGCATCAACATACCCAAAGATGAATGTGGTCAAAGTCTCAGATGATTGCAGGATGGTGACGGTGAAGGCAACTTATAAAGATGATATGATAAAGTTTAGAATCCCTATTTCATCAGGCTTGTTGGAACTGGAAAATCAGGTTGCTCAAAGAATTAAGTTGAAAAATACAAGACTTCATCTTAAATATAGGGATGAAGATGATGATTTGATACTTATTGCTTGTGATGCCGACTTCCACAACCTTGTGTCATTTTCTGCTACTTCAGTTAGTAACCAAACTATAAAATTAACTGTCCATATTGCTAAAAATAATATATAAGCACTAGCAGTGGAAGGAAATTTATAAACACTAGCAGAGGGTGGAAATTTTTGAATTTGTGTGTGTGTGTGTGTGTTTTTTTGTTTTTTTTCACATGTATTTGTTAAGATCATCAACAATAAGAGTTGTTTTTTCTTGTTTTTAAGAGTGCTTAGTTGGCACTTGCCCGACCAATCTCATTCTTTCTCTCTCTAGCTCTACTCACAAACAATTTTATTCTCGGGAAAATGACCAAAATAGCCCGTTGACCGGGCGTTTTGCACAAATAGCCCTCTCCACCCTCTTTGGAGAGAGGGGTCACGGTTCCCAACATGCCTGAACCGTCTTCCAAGGGGCTTCCCATTTCAGCCAACCGTCTCCCGCCACGTGTCGTTGTTGATCCCGAGACAGACCTTTCTCTCTCCTGAACCCTCTTTTCTTTCTCTCTCCTCCCTCCTGAACCGTCTTTTCTTTCTCTCTCCTCCTGAACCCCCTTTTCTATCTCTCTCACCCCTCTTTTCTTTCTCTCTCCTCCCTCCTCTGCTATTATTTTCATTCTTCACAATTCACATATTCATCCAATATATTCATCATCATCTGTACTCTTTCTCTCACATAATAACATATAATCCAATCATCTCCAACCTCCGATTATTCCCTTATGTAACGTCATCAACCAATCGTCTTAATTATCTCAATCGGTATAATCTTTTTATTAATTTTTCTGCGATTTTAGTTGTACTTGTTTTCATCAATTTAATACCGATTTATGCTTACTTTAATTGTTTATTATCTGGGTTTTGATTGTTTTAGTGTGAAGAGGGGATCTGAGTTTAAAGATGAATGAAACAATTAAACAGTTGAATAACAAAAGACACAATTATTAAAAACTGTAGAAATAATTGAAGTGAAGAATCAAGATTGTACCTTTAACGGTTGAATGGGTAAAGAAAGTGAAGTGGGTATTATTATTTGTGAGGAAAGATGAGGTGGGTATATATAAAGAATAAAGAAGAAGAAGAAGAAGATGGAGGTGATTAAATGGGTCGCTATCGATGGGTTTTGTCGTGAGTTTGAGGTGATGACGATGAAGATTCTGAAACTCCATTTTTCATGTGATTTTATGAAGGGGTGAGAGAGAGTGAGGAGGAGAGAAAGAAAAGAGGGGTGAGAGAGATAGAAAAGGGGGTTCAGGAGGAGAGAGAAAGAAAAGACGGTTCAGGAGGGAGGAGAGAGAAAGAAAAGAGGGTTCAGGAGAGAGAAAGGTCTGTCTCGGGATCAACAACGACACGTGGCGGGAGACGGTTGGCTGAAATGGGAAGCCCATTGGAAGACGGTTCAGGCATGTTGGGAACCGTGACCCCTCTCTCCAAAGAGGGTGGAGAGGGCTATTTGTGCAAAACGCCCGGTCAACGGGCTATTTTGGTCATTTTCCCTTTATTCTCTCTCCTCTTTCATTTCTCTTTCTACACTCACATATCTAATTTTTTTCTTCAAAAACAAAAATCACATTCTCTCACCTTCAACTCATCATCTCTTTCCTCCACCTAATCATCTCCATCTTCTAAAAACACAAAATTTGGTTTGGTTATATATATGTAGATGTAAATATTGATTTTGGTTTATAATCTCTACTACATTATAAAGGAGGAGGAGTAATGGCTAAATGTGTCAATATTGGCAAACTTAAGATGGCATTTGAAAAGCCATATGCTTTAACCTTCAAATGTCATGTAAATCTTCCCCAAATTACCCTTGAATGCATTAAGATGCTTGTACCATAATGCATTAAGATGCTTGTACCATAATGCATTAAGATGTTTGTACCAACCATTTTTCATTAAGAATGCACAATTCATATCCCTCTTTAAAATGAAACCCCCTTCATAACACCCAATAAAACCAATTTTCAACTCTAATTCCCTCCGACTCTTCCTTTACCCCTTCTTCAATGATTTTGGAGTTTAATTCTTCACTCTTTGTTTAGTTCTTTACACACACGTCTATAAATTTATTTAGCATTATTTTTTACACCTTCCCTATCAAGGGATGAGATATAAGACTCAATCCTTGAGGATCTGCTTCTATGGCTACCTACGTGCAAGTACCATTTGGTCCATTTTATCAAATTATTTTATAAACTATGTCATCATCTCTTCTGTATTTAATATTGTTAAAAATACTTGATGTTGGTTTATGATTTCATGCAGGAGCAAGGGACAAAAGTTGTTACTGAAGCAATTGCTGCCTGTGTTGCTACAATTGAACGTCATAAAGGGAAACTTACTGTAAAAGAGCCACCTCGAGCAGTAAGTGATAAATTTCTTTCCTACTCCCTCCATTGCTATCTTAAATATCACATTTTTTGCTTTTATTTATGTGCTTTATTCTATATTGTAACTTACTCTCACTTGTTGGTCATGTTATGTAAGAACGTGTTTTTTCCCCTCAATTTATGCAACATGCTTTCAATTTTTTACCTTTCTAAGCAAGCAATCTTTTATAGTAAGTAAGTTGTGGCACACTGCCACGTCATAAAAAAGTGTGCAACACAACCTGTTACCAGTTATAGAAGGTTACTTACACTGTAGTTACACACAACATTTCATGCTTATTGTATATGTGTCTAATACACATTTCATATCATTTCCCACATGTAACCCCCCCTCCATTTATATGAGCACATTAATAGAGATTAGAAGACCACATTAACTTTGTGAAACCGCCACCACTTCATTGCCCTCCATTATTACCCACCAATTAATATCTTATTCTTTGTTATTAAGTATCAACCTAAAAAGAAAAGTCTACAAAATAAATAATAATAATAATAATAATAATAATAATAATAATAATAAGTCATGTACATATTTCTCATCGTGGACTTTTATTTCTGATCGATTTATTGGCTTGTCTCTCTTTCACAAAAAATTTTGGGCTTTCGTATCTCGGCAAACACACACAGCTTCATAAACCGACAAATAATATTCCTCCCATTAACTACAGTTACAAGATAAGATACTTTGAGCAGACTCTTGACCATTGGGCTGACCCATCTCCTATGGGGCCGATATTTCTTTATGGTGGCAATGAATGTGACATCGAATGCTTCGCTATTAATACTTGTTTTGTTATTTAGAAGCACATAGATAAAAGTTCTCTTCAAATTAAATATCTACCTATATCATTGACTTTAAAGATTTTACTAGCCCGGTGTTCTTAAAAATTAAGAGGTACAAATATAATTGCTTATCATACAACATTCAATGCATATGTACACTAATTTTTAAGGGTAATTTGTCTTTCTATAATATAAATTAATTGTATGTGGTATTTGATTATGCTCATAATTCAATTTAAAAGTCTTTTGCCTCATCGTGTCCTTGTAACTTGACTTCTTAAAAAATAATTGTAAGTGATTTGGATTAAATAATAATATTGATGTATGTTAATTTTTTCCTAAAATACTAAGTACATGTTAAATTTTTTTTCCAAAATATAATCATTGTTTAAGATAAGCCGGGTTAGATGGTGCTCTCAAAAGATAGTCAGTGACACCCGCAACATCGCACGGGCTAACCCACTAGTTTTAAATTATATTGCAGTGGAATCATATTCTTAGTTTGATATCATATGTTACAACCGCACCTTAAAATATTGGCAAAATGGAATTTATTAATCCCAACTTTTTGCAGTTGGCCGATAATAATCCCAACTGGGTTTATTCTTCCCACCAGTCCCAACTTTCACACATTTTACTCTCACTGCACCCACCGTTAACTCGCACTAACCCCGTTAGCTGAAATCCACGATTCTAGGCGATTACTCACCGGACTTAAAAGAGGGAATCGAGACGAAGATATTGGTATGTTCAATTGCAGAAATAAGCACGGTTCGATGGTTTAATCGTCGGTTCCGGTCATCCCATCCGAGGAGAACATCAACCTACGACCGATGAACCGTGCTTATTTCTGCAATTGAACATACCAATATCTTTGTCTCGATTCCCTCTTTCAAGTCCGGTGAGTAATCGCCTAGAATTGTGGATTTCAGCTAACGGGGTTAGTGTGAGTTAACGGTGGGTGCAGTGAGAGTAAAATGTGTGAAAGTTGGGACTGGTGGGAAGAATAAACCCAGTTGGGATTATTATCGGCCAACTGCAAAAAGTTGGGATTAATAAATTCCATTTTGCCTAAAATATTTCACTACTAAACAAATTATATTTCACTACTAAACAATTAAGTATCGAACAAGTGAATGTCACTAATGGAAAATTCCGTTGGTAAAAAAAGTTTTTTTTTTTTTTTTTATATTTGTCAGATAATTTACTGACAGTTCTTGGCAAAACCCGCAAAATCCAAAAAAATAAAAATGCAATTATTTTTGATGGAAAAACTTTACTAGTGAAACTAGGGGTGTTTACGGTTCGGTTTAAAACCGTGAAACCGCCCAAACCGGACATCGGTTTGGTTTCATAGTTGGTTTTTTTACTTGACTTTGGTTGGTTGGTTTCAATATTTTCAAACCATGACAAACGGTTTGGTTTACGGTTTATACAAAGAAACCAACAGTATAAAACCGGACCGTTAGAGTTTATTATGTTATTTTTTTTAAAATTTCATATTATATGTTTGTATATGCATATTATAAGATATATGTCACACCCTAACCCGGATAGGGCTGACGTATCACTTTTACAGATATCAAATCCAAAAACCATTCCATAATATTAAAACGAAAAGATCCTAGTTACATTTTTTTACATTGTAGAACTAAATTAATGAATCATGATTTCCAACTTCTTTTAACGCTCTTCACTGATTCCCCAACATCCCATATTACCTGCGAAACAAATAAGACAACACAACAAAAGAAAATACGGCTGAGCCAAAAATTGCCCAGTAACGGAGAAATCAACAGTGCAAGTAAATTCAACGCAGCGGAAAAGCAAGACGTAATAGAACTGTAACCGAAGTGAACATACGAAAGGGAATACGAAAACCAAACGAACTCTATTTCAAACTCGAAACCAAACTTTTATCGAAACAGTTGATGAACATAATCCAAGGCAAAACGTGTTACTTGACCGAAACATAATCAGACACCTACCGGAGCATATAAGAACAATATCAAAAACATATTAGAACAGATACACATATCAAACTACGTGACTATTCTTATAAATAAGGTAAGTCACGTCAAACGGAAGCACCCACGAGCCTAAACAGAGGGGTACACAGATAGCTAGTCCATGCACCTATGAGACGGTGAGTGTGGCGTACACCCATTATTCCATCTCCAGAAAACAAAAACATATATCAGAAGTCAGAATCAGATCTAGGATATATCCATACGCCTCTAAGGGACCATGTAAGAGACGCCGTGATTTTGATTACGCACTGTCACGGAAAGTGTTCATGTCGCTGACGCCCCAACGACAAGTCAAAACAAACTGCTCGGGTGACAGAGTACAAAAGCTAAGGCCATGTAAATAATTACAGGCAAACTAAAAATGAGACTAACTGGAACATGCGGCCATGAGTACAAGTCAGAGGCGTGGCATGCTATGACATACTAACAAACAAACTGACAAATACACGCCGATCCAAATAATGAACCAAATACGAACCGATGATACGTATAAAATGATGACAAACAAACTCTAAACATAGACGTAAGTCCGTACTACAAAGTAACGGATATGAATTTTATACTATGATGATACGACTAATGAACCCGTAAACATGGAAGGATACGAAAGTTATACTATAATTAAAAGAAAATAGAATCCGTACCTTAATTGAGCCAAGCGGAACAAAACAACACAACTCATGTTGTCATCTAGTAATAAGAGAAACTATAATTCCATTATTTCCGGAGTACATTATGGAACACTAAGTTAGTTAACTAACCCATAGACGTATCGATTTCCGACGGCAAAGGCTTTACGAATTACTAGCTAATTCTTATGTTTGCTGGAAAATTTTACTTATACATATCCATTTACTTTACACTGAACTTACTAATTACAAATCGAATATTATTATTAGTATTATTATTTTTTTTAGATGTTTAAAAGTCAATTAAATAGTTTATTTCATAGTGCCATCAGAATATTAGATTTTGATTCAATAAGCCCAGTTCAAGGATTCGGATTCTATCAAACAAATACAAAAATTGCAAAGTTCTTGAACTTCTCTAGATTATTTAGAGATTATTACTAATAGTATACCATGTAAGCATTCTTATAAAACTTTTACACATAAAGGCATTACATCAAACAGATTATTTTGCTTGAGTAATTAATAACATTAGTTGAGGCTATAAAAATTATAAAAGAAAAAAAAAACTATGAATACATATATAATCAATTTTATACTTTAAGTGTTGGACACATGGATGAAAGCTTCAAGATTTTGAAAATACAATCGAACATGACGTGGGCTTTTGTCCCATCATATCCGTAAATGCCAGGTCTTCGGAAGCATCGAATAGTCGTTTAAATCAAAAGAGAAACTTAAAGGAAATAATTAAGTTCGTTACCTAGAAAAGAACACAGCAGCGGTGGAATAACTTGAACGCTGATGTGGTGGTCACGTAATGTGAGCGACGATCAGCGGTCATGGCGGAGTGCAACGGTGGTGTTTAGCGAAGTGAAAAGACAAGTTTTATAAGGGTTAATTGGCTTTATAATATTGTGTAGTCGGTAGGTGGAGCAAGATTTAAGGGATTGAATCTTGACTCCCTTTCGTGGCATTAAATTGAAACAAAGAAAAGAAAAGGAAAAGATGAGAAGGAAATAATATAATGGAGGCAGGAAATACGCCATGATGGTTTTGGGTAAGAGATAAGGAATGATGCATGATGTATGAGTGATACTCAATTCATAATTTAATGTGGTTTCCATCAAAAGCTTGACACAAAAATCTAATCATTAAATTTCAGAGTTACAATTTCCCCACCCCTAAACTATTAAACAATTTACAAAACAAACCTTATAGTTTATTTTGAATTTTAATAGATGCTAAACCTTACAACTCGATCCGATCTACTAAAAGATGACGGTATTAGCCTTCCATGACTACTTATCTAACTATAAAATAAGGATACAAATTGTTACATAATATTTAGTTATAAATAAAACACTTTGTCAAATTGCTAATTATTTAATTGACTTGTTCAAAATCTTTATTCGATATTTATTATTTTAGGATTTATCAAATTTTCAGGTATCTATAACTTATAATAAAAGAATTGAACTTTGATGATGTGTCATTCAATGAAGGCCTCAACCCCTCATTGAATGTGCCACGTGGCATCATGTAGGATTTTTTAATTTTTGAGTTTTTTTAATAAATCTATATATATTATAATTATTTTAGGAAAAGATAAGAATTTAAAAACAAATTTAAATTTTCTCTCTAATATTTCCTCCCATAACTTTTAAACGTTAATATCTTTTTTATACGGGATTTTTTAAAGAAAAAAATCACACCAAATTAACGAACGTTTTATTATCTTTCCAACGAGTACCATAGTGCTATATAAAAAACGGAGAAAAAAAAACAACTATTTTTGTGGGGTTTTGTTTTCAAATATATTTTACTCTACTAATAAATCACAAACGATAAACATAACTTCATAGGCAGAGATTTTTTTTTTAATATTTGAATATGATAACTTATGGCAGAAATTTGTTTAAAATAAATATTATTATTATTATTATTATTATTATTCATTAATCATGTATTGACAAATCATTAATTATGTTGTCATATTAGATATTTTATTATGTTATATTAAATATTTCAACCCCGGGACACTCCCGAGATAAAAGCTAGTTACAATATAGTTTAAAGATTTTTTGTTAATTCTAATTAAAACCAAAGTAACTTAACAGTGGACATTCTTAATTATCAACTTCATTTTTCTTAAAGGAATAATAAGACATTTAGACCTAAAAGCAGTTTCAAAATCCATATCTTATATGCTTTATTGAAGACTCGAAGAGAGAATTTTTTGAAAATTAACTTCAATCAAAAAACGCCCAACCGATCCTCAAAACAAGGACCGTCGAAAAAAACACAATTACAAAATGTACAAAGGGGAGCGACACCAATCTTTCCACACTAGCCTATTACAATTAGACCTATTCTTAACACACACAAAAAAGTAGACGACTTGACACTCGCCGCTATATCCCCAATACTAGGCTTCTTCCCATTAAAAACCGAGTCATTTATCGCTTTCCATAAAGCCCACATAGTAACCATAATCACACCATGAACTATCTTTCGTTTTACCTTGTCTCCCTTAACCGTCTTGTACACCTCCAAAAGGTCCTTAACTTCAAAAGCATAAATCGGGTCTAAACAAATCCATTTACTAATTCGATCCCAAACATTAATCGCAATAATGCAACCCGAGAAAACATGAATCGCCGTCTCCTCACAATCATCACACCATAAACACATTGTATTCGAGATATCAATATTTCTCTTCACCAATTCCGCTTTTGTCGGCAACCGATTCATTTCCGCCCGCCACACCATAATGGCGCATTTTAAAGGAATCCATGAGACCCACTTTAGAACAAAATTGGTACCATAATCTATACCATTTTGCATAACCTTCCTCACCGATTGAGTAGAAAACATATTGTTATTATTTTTATGGCACACTTCCACCACCCGACACCACATCGAATCCGGATTCGAGCAATACCTCCAAACCCACTTAAACAAGAGCGCTTCATTTATCTCCTTCAATCTTTTGACTCCCAATCCACCATTTTTTTTTGGCGTAGTAACTCTATTCCAATTCATCCAATGGATTTTATTATCATCACTAGACCCCGACCATAAGAACCTATTCATTATCCACTCAAGATTATCAATAATTTTCCCCGGAGCTTTGTACAAAGAAAAATAGTAAATCGGAAGGCTTTCAAGGACCGATTTAATAAGTGTAACCCGACCATCTTTAGATAAAAGCTTCGCCTTCCATAACGCTAATCTTGCCTCGAACACCTCAATTATTTTCTTCCAGTTGTAACATTTGTTCATATTAGCACCCATCCTTATACCCAAATAATCAAAAGGTAAATCCCCCTGCTTACACCAAAGAATCATAGCCGTATTTTCCATCTCATCCTCGCCCGTACCAATCCCATACAAATTAGACTTATTAATATTTATTTTCAAACCTGAGCAAACATAGAAGCACCTCAAAATTCTAGCCATCTTAATCACATTGATCTCTGACCATTCACCCTAGATAAGCGCGTCATCGACATATAACAAGTGCGAAAGAACCAACTCTTCGTTCTCCAACTTCACTCCTTTGAACTCTCCTAACCGAAGAGATTTATTAATAACACAGGAGAGCGCTTCCATCACCATCAGAAACAAAAAAAGGAGACAACAGGTCCTATTGTCTAATCCCTTTCTGACAGTTGAACTCAAACGTAGGCAACCCGTTGACTAAAATAGCGGAGCGAGCGGACCTCAAAATCCCCAAAACCCACATACACCATCTATTAGGGAATCACATCTGTTCCAAAATAGAAATTAAAAACTTCCAATTAACATTATCATAAGCCTTTTCGAACTCTATCTTCAACAAAAACGCCTTCTTGGACTTTCTTTTCAACCAAGCTAAAACTTCATTTAGAACGAGCGGCCCATCCAAGATGTATCTATCTTTAATGAAAGCCGATTGGGATTCCGAAATCACATCGCCCATAACCGTCTTGATTCTATTCGCCAAAATCTTCGATATCACCTTACTAATCATTCCAATGAGATTAATGGGCCTATAATCCTTCATGCTAATCGGGGTTTTACACTTTGGGACCAAAGTAATAAACGAAGTACTACACTTCGGACTAATGTAGCCCGGAGAGAATGAACACAATAAATTTTAAGTTTAATGTTCTCTTCTGGTTCTTATGAAAGAAACTTTGAAATGGAAAAATAAGATATCAAAGAGCCTAAACCGTGAAATGAAACCGGAACAAAACCGTAACTAACGGTTTGGTTTGGTTCGGTTTAAGAGTTCTACGGTTCGGTTTTGGTTTACAAATAAAAAAAAACCGTTGCTTACGGTTTGGTTCACGGTTTGATATAAAAACCGCGAAAACCAGACCGTGAATACCCCTTAAGTGAAACCACATAAATTCATTAAAAAAGTTTATATTATTTTTTTTCGGAAACTTTTAGTATCCAAAAAGTATAAACTATTTTCTTTTATTTCCAACAGGTTCGTTGGAATTGTCAGCCATTGAAAAAAAACACAATGTGTTATTTCGTTTGTCCGTTGTATTATTTTCGTCTATTCGTTGTGTTTTTTTTGTCCCGTTCATTGTGTTTTCATTTATGATCATTGTGTTTTTTTTTACTGAAATTTGTGTTTTTTCTCTGAATACGGTGTTTTTTTTGTACTGTGCATTGTGTTTTTTCTATCCATTGTGTTTTTCTGAGTTGTCATTTGTGTGTTTTTATTTTATAGTCATATTTTGGACTCAATAGTCAATTTAGTTTCGGTTGCCATATGTTTTATATTATTTATATATTTAGAGAACTTAAGAAGAATACTAAAGTGTAGCTTCTTTTTATACCCTAATATGCTAATATTATGCTTTGACTTAATTTATCGAAATTCAGACCTTCTTAAGTTGGTTTTTGGATCTTTGCTTCCATTTTTGTCACTTTGTCATACAACGTTACTTTGATCAATGTTTCTTTTTTTATTTAAAGTTGAGGTTGTGGCCATGATGGCTTTGTACATGTATTCATTGTGTTTGTGTTCAGGTAATTTATTAATCATATCTGGGTTAGCCACTAATCATGTTAAGATAGTATATATATTTTTGAACCTACTATTACATATAAGAACCAACTAAGTACATATATATTCACATATGTAGCTAGTTTGGTAATAATCTAATTTTTTGTATTTTTTATTGGTGTTGCTAGGAACATTGATTACAAAGGTTGCTAAACCGGTTAGATGTAGTCCATGGTTCTTAGAAACCATGTAAATCTCTAGCTGATAAGTGATAATTAATCACCTCACCATGCACGCCTCCTAGATCGTTTCTAATGTATGTACTTTGAAATCGACTAACATATGGTGATTATTGAAATAGATAGTTAAATTATATATGAATAGAGAAAATAATCGGGAGACATGAAAAGTTACCATCCGACAATCTTTTTAGTCGATAGCACTTAAATCATTTTTACTTAGCTTCAAAATGGATCTCCAATGCTTACCTATTAATTGTTTTATTCGGTGTCATCCAAGGTGATCGATTGTATATCCATAATATATGGTGAACAGGTATGCCATTCTTTCACATATGTTCACTTTACACATCAGAATCGCCTATCATCATCATCATGGCATGTCATTTGATATCAATTTGGTTTTTTTTTCAGGTTCACATTGCAGCTTTAGAGTGCCTTAAGGAAGTGACAAAGTTGTACAGAGACTTCACTCGAGTTAGTAGGTTTATATGTTATCGAGTGTTGATCCTTTCAGGTTCACATCGCAACTTTTGAATGTTCTTTTTTCCCTGTAGGGTATGTTTGGCAAGAAGCTTTTAAGAGCTTCAAGCCTTTAAGAAAAAGCTCATAAGTCCTACTTAATAAAAGACTTTGTTTGGTTGAAAGAGCTTGAAGCTTTTAGGTTAGGAGAAAAAGCTTTATATTGAAAAGCTAGTAGTACTAGCGTTTAAGAAAAAACTCCTACTAGCTACAAGCTTTTCATTAGTAAATGACACAAATACCTATTCTATTATAAAAATAAAATAAAAACCTTCTTTACAAGCTTTTAATTATGCTCATTTGGGTCATTTTATACATTTTATTAAAAGCTCCAGGTACTCTGCCAAACACAAAAATATATTTAAAAAGTTACAGCTACTAGCTATCAGCTTCCAGCTAGTTTTGCCAAACATACCCGTAATGTTTGTAACTATATGTATTTTGTTTAATATTTTATGTTAATAAGATCTTTGCTTTTGATCTATCCCTATCCGGCTATCTTCATTGCCGGGAGAGAATGTCTACAACTTTGGAGAGCTACTTGCACATCCAGTTGTGAGTATACTGTGACTTTCTGACATAATGGTTTTCGTATTTACTTGTAAATGTGTGAAATTAAGTGCTGCATCTTTTGAGCTTATGTAGATATGTAGATAAAGAGTCTGCTAGGGACAAAGGTTGAATGGCTCTACGACATTCGTGAAGCATTTAACTCTAGAGATTTAGTTCGCTATCAAGAACTATGTCGTGTTCATAATGCTTCATTTTTTGCTCAACCAGCTTTAGTCGAAAATGAGAAGAAACTTATGGAAAAATTAACATCCTCTGTTTGATGGAAATCATCTTCAGGTCTGTTACCGACATCCTAATGCTCTCTGATTACAAACTGTTTAGGAGTACAGAAATGATCATTTTTGTTAAATGTGTTTGCCTGTAGTCGACCGTCAGAGGACAGAACCATTCCACTAGGCATCATTGCAGAGTGGACAAAACTTACGGTTGAAGATGTTGAATATCTTCTCATGAAGAGTTTATCTGTAAGCTCTTAATTGTAACCAACAGTTTAATGCACACTTAAGTTCATACTTGTAAGCATTTTGTTGATATTGCAGGTTCATCTTATTGAAGGGATAATCGATCAAGCTGATGGAACCGTTTATGTTTCATGGGTGCAACCAAGAGTTTTGGGAATTTCTCAAATCAAATCACTGCCTGACCGTCTCGATGGTTGGGTGGGAAAAGTACACACTGCTTTGGTATCAGTGGAAGCGGAAACACCTGATTTGGTTGCAACTTAAGTTGGTTTTGTTTCCATTGGCGAAGCATTTAAGGGGCGGGGAGGGGCGGCTGACCCCCCGAATTTTCGCTCAGAAGTTTCGAGTATATAGTCTTTGTATGAAATTTTTTTTTGTATATACGGTTTCGACCCCCGTTTAAAAAAAATAGTTATATAAACCAAAACTTTAGCCCAAAACAAAGTAAATGTAAAGCACAAATCCTAAAGTCTTAAGCTCAACAACTGCATGAGCGGGATAGTAGATTTAGCGAGCAAGTGATGGAGTTGCTATCTCTTAGCTACTCGAGCTCGGCTTGGTAAAAAGCTCGAAACGAGCCGAACCTGAGTTAAGCCTTAGTGTAATATTAGGTTTATTAATATTTAATAATATTTACCCCCTCATTTAAGTTTGATTATTGAACGAGCCTGAGCCGAACTTCATTTATCGAGCTCCGAGCCTATTATTTATATAATTCTTGTCTAAAATATTAACTAATAGATAGTAAACGAGCCAAGCTCGAGCTCTCATAAGTTTTTCGAGCTCGATCTTGGTCGAGCTCGGGCTTAGCTCGGCTCGTTTGCACCCCTACTCATAATTGAAGAATTCAAAAATCTTAAACGTCGACGGACTGAACTGTAAATCTTCATCGAGGTACCAACCCTTTGTTTCCTTTTTAA
This sequence comes from Ambrosia artemisiifolia, assembly GCA_032199755.1. Lineage (NCBI taxonomy): Eukaryota > Viridiplantae > Streptophyta > Magnoliopsida > Asterales > Asteraceae > Ambrosia > Ambrosia artemisiifolia. The sequence goes on along the minus strand of CM063515.1, from coordinate 10,874,542 downwards.
TGTATTAGTGTCTTTATTCAATTGTTAAACATTGCTTACAACTTTGATAATTATTGTATTTAGTGTTTGACTTGACCCGAATCGAATCACCGACCCGAACATATCACCCGAACAGCTATAGAAAATTTTTTTAGGTCCCGTCCCGTGACCGCTGACTTCCGACCCCCCGGTTCAAATTCTCAAGCTTCGCCACTGTTTGTTTCCATCTCTGTAACATTCTCTTGAAAGCCCAAAGAAGAGCTCATGATAGAGCTTAAAAAGAGATTAGGATACTAACGATGACTGGATACGGCCTATGGGTCAGCTCTTTGTAACTTTCTTTCATGTTTCACCTTTGGTTTTCACAAAGGAGTCCCTTTTGTGCCCTTATTCCTCATCCGTCCGTTACTCCAGTGGGCGACAGTAAAACTGTGCTCGTGTGGAGGCGGTATGGTTTCCGAGCGGGAGCCGTTAACAGCCCACACAACCTCCAACGTTGACCCAGTTAAGACAACATAGACTAGGAGTGTGGAGGGTCAAGGGCCTGCTGTGCCGGTATGACAACTTCCGAGTAAAAGAAAGTCATCTTCCAAAAAAAAGCAAAAAATTCAGAATGATAAGTGATAAAACTCTAAAAAGTTTCCTTTTATGATTAGGACTTAAGGTTATAACATTTACCAAAGAAATTGCAAGACCCAATGGTGTGTTGTAAATGAAAGATAAAGTTTGATAAGTTTAAATAAACAGTGTTGTTTCTATTTTGGTGATTGAGCTCAAATAAAAAAAGTACAGCAACTTTTATACAGTACATCAAATAGCCATCACTAAGAATACAATTATTAGATATGAAAAACAAATTGTTGCTAGAAAAAACTGCAGGTGTACAAATACTCGCTCAAATGAGATTCTCAACTTGTCTCGAGTGATTGGTTCTTGCGTTGGATGCAACATTCATTCAAAAGATGGGGTTAAACACTCGTCAACCATATCAACGAGATTCGGGTTCTCCAGAGCTGCAGCAACACGTTCTTTATCATTCAGTTGTTTGTTCACTGCAAAAAAGAAAATATAAATTAGCGTCCGCAATCGCATACATGTCTTTTAAGTAATTCTAACTGCTAAAAACGTGGTTATCATAAATGCAGTAAATTGAATCGTAAGTCGTAACCACAACTTTGGGTGGGTTTTTGTAGGGATGCCCGCGAAGGGGTGTCAAGGAACATGTGCAGGCAAAAATGGGAGGGTTGTTTGAACCCATTATTATTATTTGATGTGGATGTCGGAGTGTGACCGACTCAAAACGATAATAAGAAGGTGATGCAAGAAGAGCTTAAAAATTCCCCATTTCAAGAACTACCATCATCATGAAAAATTTGGATAAATTTGGCGTTTTTAAGTCACCTGCAAGAATCAGATTTTCGGACTTCGGAGATCTATAAGCAAAGGGTCCATGTGCACAATGGCAATTTCAGCAAAATCCGGACAAAAGGATGTCCGTTCAGGTTAAGTTTTATTAAAAACATGCGAGAGAGGTAAAACTTCTTACTTTAGCTATAACAGAAATGGGTCAAACAGGCCAGATACCTCCTAACGTGTGCTAAATGCATCCAACCTTTTAATATAATAATAGGTTTTTGAAGCAATATTCAATAGATTCATTATCGTTACTAAACAAAAACCATGACACAAGAGCGTTAACTAGTCATGTCGACCCATACTTGGTTACTGTTTGAACTAGTAGAAAGGGAGGGAAATAGGACAGACCTGCATCCTCAGTTGCATGAGTCCCAGGAGCCACCTTTATGTCAACCTAAACAAACCAACATTTTCCAACTTAGCACAAGAACACCGAAGGACCAAATCGTTCAAAAGTATTCATCATGATCCTATCCTCATGCAATTATAAGCAACAATGACACCTTAACAATATATAAAATTAAATTCTTAAAAGATAAACAATAGGTTCAGGCACGATACAAACTTTGGCATAGGCGACTCGTTTCACATGTCATCTCGCAAAGTTTTCAAACAGAGCAGTAGCAATCAATACCTTGAAACGAGAAGGCAGGCTGCGCATAAGTTTAACCCTCAAACAAAGCCCAATTATAGTCGCCATACTACAATGCTCAACCGTAGGCGTGAAAGTAACCCTGCAACAAACTAATTATATTTCCTCTTCCTAACAACATTATCAACACAAGGTCCCATGTAGAAAAAAAAAAAGATAGCTTACCGAACATAACTACGCTTATCGTCGACCTCAACAGCATCTTCCGTAATCACCTTAAGCTCTTCTAGCGAATACGGATGCTCGGGATCCTTAATATCTCTAATATGGTGTAAGAACATTAAGAATAACACAAACCAAATACAAATACATTCAAACTGTTCCCACATATATATAATTATATAAATAATAAACAGAGATGTTATGAATAATATAAAAAAAAGTAATAATAAAGTTGAAGGATATCGAATACTTCTAATTGGTCAATGAGTTCAGTAGCATATTCATCAAAAGCTGCATCACCGGGTCTGGTTCGAACCGGGCGTTCTTTCTTCTCGTAGACAACTGGGTTAGCGTTGATTAAGGCAGGGGACATTTTGTTATTGAATATGGTGTCTGCAGTTTAATAAATTATGTCAATTTTTAATAAGGAATTGGAAAGATTATTGTTTAGGGTTTTGAAATAGGGGTTTTTGATGGGAAGATAAAGAAATTAGGGAAAGAGAGAGTACCTGTTGATTGGGTGATGGTTGATGAAGTCGTAGAAGTTGTTTGATTGGATTAATAAAGATTTTTGTGTTGGAGAACATTCATTCGAAAATGTTATGTTTTAATGTTTTATCATCGGACGTTATCGATGAGAGGCGGCGTCGTTCGAGAAAATTATAATAAAAAAGGCATAACACATGTTTCGACCCCTTAAATTAAACACTTCTTAGGTTCTATGTAACAAAGAGCTAAATTTAACGTCCAATTCTCCTTTCATTGGTGGATCCACAAAAAGGCAAAGTGCACGCCATCATCAGTCAAATTTGAAGTTTAACGCTCACGTGGGGGGTGTTGGGGGGCGAATGGGGGCATTTAACGCCCTTTCATTTCTCCACCACGAATGGTCTTATGACTTACGATATTAAAAGATATTTTATTGCGTATATAACATTGTTTTCAAATAAATTTTATATCAAAATGTCAAGAAAATCATAATAAAGAATACCAGTATAGGTATTGATGTCAAGAACATCATAACAAAGAATACCAATATCGGTATTGATGCTGCTCAAATGATATTTTGTTTAGTTCTAAAGAGCATAAGAACAATATAAGTAACCAATTCATATTTGAATAAAGGTTTAATCTAAACATGCACGTCGCAACGGTATATTTGTAATTTTATAACGAACTATATTATATTATTAGAATAACGAAAAGGGTAAACCCCATCACGTTTTACAATCATGTTTTACAAAGAGACTAAACCATCAAGGTGGATTCGATGCCATGTATATGGCTACCTTTTCAACTACGTAAATGTATATCAGGAACGTCAAGAAAATGGTAAACGAATACCCGTACCATGTTGTTTTGCCACTATCAGATCCAACCAATTATACTTGACCCTTACAACATCGTTTTTAACAAAAAAAACTCATAGTGGAATGTCGAGAAAATCATAAAAAAAAATACTAATACCAATACCGATATTGTTCGAACAACATCGGTTTCACTTTAATACTTGAAGAGGAAAAAAACTTACCCTAAACACATGTACACAAGAAAACTCCTTTGTGTCGGCAGACTAAATTATCAAACCTTAGGGGTGCTTTGAAAAAAAACTTCAAACTTTTAACAATCGAATCGAAATCTATATATATTCAGAAAACAAACCAAAACCCTAACCTAATAATCGAAATCAAGATGTATGCTGTGTATTAGTTAATTAATCTGTCTCTAAATTCTGTTCATTGTCTTCTGCAAATTTATTATTACATTTTTCTACTATAGATACTGATTATACAAATTGAATTACTAGATGTTTAATCCAGTCTCATTTTTTATTTGTAATATTTTAGCACATAGATAGCAAGTTATACTCTGTCTAATTCAAGTGCACTGACTTTAAAATTTTCATATAGTAAAGCTCAAATTTAGGAAGGTGAATTTTATTAAAGTCGGTACAAAATGCAGAACGATGAGATTATATGGCAAGTCCTCAGGCATAAGCACTGCAGTTTTATGAGCAAGTGAGTCTTTGATCCATGCTTGTTAAATCAACATTATTTATGTAGTAAATAATATGTTTGCTTGCTTTTTAGCAGAGGTGAGCTAACCAAATAACCGAACCAATTGGGATTCGGTTATGATATAAATAACCAAATGTACTGAACTAGACGTAGAAGCGCAGCCCTGCGCATATTGTGTGCTGCGTCTTGGGCCTTTGACAACACTGCATAAAATCTATTGCTTTGATAGAAGTTTGCAGTCTCTACACGGATGAAAGCTACTTGCATACCAACATTGTTTTTGTCCCAGGCTTAGGGGTGTAATATTTTCTGGTTTTATTGGTTTATTAACAGAATTACGGCTGGAATTTTTTGTCGGAACCCTTACAATTTAACTGGAGTTTGTAACCGGAGCTCATGCCCCCTTGCTAATAGTCGTTATGCTACCATACGCGATCATGAAGGTACTGTTTATAACATAGTTGTAGACCTCTATTTTGATCTTGATGATTTATATATGATTACAACTGATTTAACATGCATAACTTTATTTATTGCAGGAGTCTTTTACTTGTATATGAAAACAATAGAGAGGGCACATATGCCAAATAAGTTATGGGAAAGAGTTAAACTGCCTCGCAATTACGAAAAGGCACTTGAAATTATTGACAATAATCTGGTATAAGTATATGTAGAATGTTATTTCTAGATGTTTAAATTCCATACTGTTAACTGTAAATTGTAATCACTTTAGTAAAATGACAGATGTATTGGCCCAAGTTCCTTGTGCACAAGGCAAAACAACGGTTGACTAAAATGACACAAATGCGCATACGCATGAGGAAACTTGCCCTTAAAACACGGTAGGCTTGGTATCTTATCTTTTTATCTTGTGAAGTGGCAACTATACCTCATTACCACTTGAATTTGTATCTATTAATTACTCTAGTTAAATCATTAAAAAAGGTGGACATGTCGCTTTAATTCTAATGAGTTTACATGAACTGTTCTTCTGTTGCTATGTTACAATTGTAGGGAAAAGATAATAACAACTCCTAGAAAAGAAAAGAAGAGAGAAGCTAGAAGAGAGGAGAAGGCAGAGAAGGCTGCGCTTTTGGAAAAGGTTACATTTTTTTTTAAAACCGTTTGTGCTACGTTTAGATTTTTTTAATACGTATTTACAGCGCTAACAAGACTACGCGTTTACAGAATATTGAGAAGGAACTGATTGAGCGTGTAAAAAGAGGAATGTATACTGAGGATATATATAATATTAAGGAACACATCTTCAAAAAAATTATTGACCAAATTGAGAGTGAAGATCAGAAAGAGGTTGGTCATAGACTCATAGGCTTTCTATAGTTAACAATTTAATTCAGAAGCATTCAATATTGTTGTTTTAGTAAAATTACATTCTTCTTCTTTTGTTTTAACAGGTTGAAAGAGAAACATATTATGTTGCAGGCAGTGATGCGGATGAAGAGGAAGAGGATATCGAGGATCTTTACTATCCTTCAGTTGAAGGATCTGATCAAGATGATAATGGTAACATTCTGGGTTTTAAAAAGCGCGCCTAGGCGCAAGGCGCATCAAGGTGCAGCCTTGGGCGCCTCAGGGCTTTGCGCCTACCTAATTTCCCAAAGGCGGGCTCCTCAGGCGCTTTTTTGGCAAAATTTCAGTCGCTTTTGACCCTGAGGCGCGCGCCTCACATACACCATGTAGTTTTATGCATAAAAATGTTGTACCTTGGTGTTTTGGCTTGTAAATATCGGCAAAATCACATAAAAACCTTCTTTATAGTTATATTTTAGGTAAATGAAGCTAAAAACTCATGGGATATATAAAAAAAATTACATAATTAGTGTGCGCTTCGGGTACGAAAATCCCACGCTTTTTGCGCTTTGCGCGATGCGCTTAGACCTCGTCACTTTTGTGCGACACGCTCTTTTTTAAACCAAGGTAAGATTCTTATTGTTGTGTGTGTAATTGAATTATTGAAGGCAGTTTTTGTTCTTGATATCTAGTTATTCAATTTATACCAAGTCGAAGATCATGATCACATTAAATACATACTATATGGTCTAAATTCTTTTATTTTTCATATTGTCGAATGACAGAGGGTGATGATGACGAAGCGGAAGAGGTGGTGGTGCATAGAAAGAGGGGGAGGGCCGATTCGAAATATACTCTTAAGAAGCAGGAGAAAGATGCTAAAAAGAAGAAAGGAAGAGTACATGTTGAGGTACAAACTAGTGATATTTTACTTTATGTGTTGAATAGAAAGGAAGAGTACTTGTTGAGCCACAACTTTTCTTACCACCTCAGCCTTACAAGGCGTACGCACAAAATAACCCCATAAGGCGTTGCCTGATATTCGTTTTCTGAGCTCCGTCGTTTTTGTAAACTATGAAAAGGGGAACATGTCAAGTGGGCTGGTCAAAAGTATATTTCTAACACTTGCAATCACTATCCTTTCATGTATTTTTTTTAATCAAAATCAAAGCTTTCTTTATTTCTAAATAAATGTGAAGAATATGGACCAAATAAACACCAAAACTGTTTCGACCCATTAAATTACTTGTCAACTATATAAAACTAACATATTGGGACATAAATAAACTTAAACATGACCCGTTTCTACCCTAACATGTTTTGACCCATTAAATTACTTGTCAACTATATAAAACTAACAGAAATGGGAGGGGTAGCCCAACTTGACCTAGACATGACCCGTTTCTACCGGACTACCCGTACTTGTTTTTGAGCCATTAACCTGTCTATTAGCTACCTCTATATGGATGCGATCTGATGACGTGTCTATTTTGGTACAGGTTGAGCATGACGATGCAGATAGAAGGCAAAAGGCATTTGTATGAGTACGTCCTTGATTTTTGTTCATGAAAAACGTCCAAAAAAGAATGTTTTTATGTGGTGGATGATTTGCTGTAGAAATTTTGATCTCTATTTACCTTTGACTTTGTTCTTTTCAATTAGTTTGATATTCTTTATATAAAAAAGCATTAATGTTCTTGAATTTGTGTTCAGTACTTGTTTGTGTGTATTTTAACATAGTTTTTTTACTTCTTAAAGTTTTATTTTTTGTTCATTATTTATGTTTGTTGGTAGTTATCTGAACGAGCACAGCTACACAAGCTACCACAAACAAAATAACACTAGTTAAAAAGTAAATAACAACTAGTTTTATACCCGCCGCGCGTTGCCGCGGCGGGGGCAATCGGGTTACTGCGTTATACATAGCCGATGTACGTTGTAGTTACGGCATATGACAAAACATGAATCTTGGAACCGGGCGTGTGTATTTAACCGGTCGTGTAATCTTTGTTATTTATATGTTGTTGCTGTGCATCATGCATGTGTCAGTACATAATATTGAGTTGCATAATATTTAGTAGCAGACGTAAGACGAATATATATCGAGAAGCATAGTTGTTTATGTCCATAATTTAACCAACATATCATGCACAGAAACCACCAAGAAATAAGTAAAGAAGCAGTACGTGTAGTCAACCCAAACCGACCCGTTATTGAATTTCAAAGTGACCAAATGTGACGTCTCATCCAGCCGGACATTTTTAGCCATGTACAACGTATATATATTTTGGAGATACGTAAAGCAAGGTCAAGCCTCATATAATAGCAACCAAAAAAAACAAATAAATGACAAAAATCGATAAAAATCACCACTTTACCAGTAATGTTATAGTTAGCAAAATCGTAATGCGCCTATGGTATTCTAACGCATTTAACTTAGGATTTTTCCCCATTTCAGTAAACTCATAAGAGGTTAGTAACATTTTTCATAAGCTTCTTTTGTAATCCAATATTCATCAAAGGCGAGCGTCCTGCGCGTCGATGCACACCTAATGCGCTTCGGGTACAAAGATAAGTAAAGCTTGTCAATACGCCAAAGCTGTACAGGCTTGACATTCGGACAAAACGTTGCGACTGTAATATCTAACTATCTAAGTTGCGGCATAATTACGCGTCTTCGGTTAATACTTATTATCCTATTGTATTTTATGGAGGCCACTCAACTGTTGTAAAAGATAATGTAGGGCGCGCAACTGGGAAAAAAACGCAAGAGGCCACCCAAGTATTCAATTAGTGCGGCCAAAATCATCCCAGAAAACATACAAAAAAGGAATATTAATAACAGAGTTTGTATTTAACAGTTGATTTATATCTACCTAATTATGATTTTATTTTAGTAAGAGACATAGTTGATGAGTCTAAATGAATTTTACTTCACTGAGTTCTGTACTTAATTAATATAGCTATCCATTTTTAACATATGCTCCCACTGTTTTTTGTTCAGTTCTCAAGTCGGCACTTTCTACCTAATTTTGTTTCAACTAACTAAATGCATTTCATTACCATCCTTGGCAGAACAACGCCTTAAATATTAACCAAATAAGCTAATGATCTCGTTTTTTTCCCTTTTTTAATTGCATCTAACCCTCTGTACATTAGTAGAAGACAATTATCTGGGGAAACACGCCTGTGAAGGAAACCTAACCGTGAAGGCTTTATCAAGATATGTATGGACCAGCTATAAAAGGAAGTGCGTCTAATCGGTTGGCGTACAAAACCGTACAAAGCAATTACAAAAGGAATGAATCCATTCAAATGTAATGAATCAATGTTCAGCATGATAGGTTAATTGGTAAATCATGAATAAATTCCCCAACTATACATTTATACCTGCTGAACATTACTTGATTACTAACCTAAGGCTCAATTATAGTCCATGTTGCACTAACTATTCTAGTAGAAGCATTGCAACAGCAAACCGTATTCATAGTTAACGAAATCACAAATTGCAGCCCATGCTCATATAACAGTTATAATACGTAGAAAAAATTAATTAGATGGTAAACATCAAATTGCATAGTACTTTTAATGCAGCCTATAAATTGTATTTTAAGCCTAATCCTAATCCACGACAGCAAGATCGATTGGAAAGAAATAATTAATTTTTGTTCCCAAATAATTCTTGTATAAAGTTTAAGTTAGAAAATCGTAAAGTGTTGGAATCAAACAACAATATACAAAAAGGAATAACATGTTTGGACAGAGAGAAACAACCTAGGGTTCTTTATTAGCACTCAATAAGAAGCAATTAAAGGAATGAAAGCAAGCAACAGAAGTGACGATAACCATTAGGCATATATATATACGAAGCTAAGATTTCCTACTTCAAGCTCATCTCATAAACATTATCAACCAAAAAAACCCAACGAAAAGAACACGGAAAAAACCTGCGAGAAGATGACGGAGGCAGAGATTTAGTCGCAAAGGCTGAATCAGGACGCTGCAGATACAGATCAGTAAGAGAAATCTTAGCGGTGAAGGGGAAGGCTTTACAGCATGGTAATACACGTGGCAGGTAAGGAAAGAATTGGCTGGGAAAGAAACACGTAATAGGTAAAAGCTTGAGAAGGTTGTACGTTGCATAACATGATTGTAATGAGCGAAACAGTAAATGCCACAGACAGCCGATCTTATGTTTTAAATATATATATAATGTCAAATGAGAAAAGTTAAATGTTTTGAATTTGTTCTAGTAGTAAATAAATTCGAATAAATATAAACATAACCTTAAAGCGAAAAACAAACAAACGTAAACTGCTGTAAATACATGCATATAAACGAACATAAATTAACGTTCACAAATGTATGAAGTATGTTAAATTCGTTCATTAAAATAGATAAATAAATTATTTTTATTCACATCCGTTCGTTTATAAATAGAGCTAATGTTAAAAATTATATTTTCACCTTCAAATTTGAGTATGGTCACTAAACATATAAAGCTCCCCTTTCTCCAATAATCTTTTTTGGATATTTATACTTCTCTAGCAAAAAATTTAAGGGAACTTCCCATAAAAAGGGTTACTTTCATAATTTTAACTTAAAAGCTAGGCTTCTACTTTAAGGTTTTAGCACACAACATGCTCAACACTGATGTATTACATACCGTATGCATTGTGGTGTGCACATATCTTTTGCATGTACTTGTATATATGGTTTCATGATGTTGGGTTTTTGCCACACCACCTACAGAAGTAAGGCTATCTGTTATGGGTTCACAGTCTTTAACCCCGCGTAATAAAATGCTTATCACATTACTACATTAATGTCACGTAAGCATGAGCTCTCACTCACTTTTTTTCACCTTAATGGCTTCACAAGTTATAACTATCCATCATCTCATTAAAATAGAAATAAATCTAATAAACTAAAAAAACGAAAGAAAAATTATGATTGGCGGAAAAAGTTTAGGGCCCACCGACCACATATATATGTTCCAGCTCCACCACCAGAGTCGATAGATCACGAAAAACATACAAAGAACCATAATTATATGGCCCTCCCCGCTGGTAGTGTTATCCATTTTAATATTATTCATTTGTTTGGCCAAAAAAATATACATGCCCCCTCCCATAATTTTGAAAACTAATCGATCACTGAACATTGGTCGAGAGTAGTTTTAATAATTTTGAAGAGATAGAGTGTGAGGTAGATATGTGATAGGACTAAATTTGATGAGTTTAGTAACAAACAATTCGGGTCATTAGAAAACCTGTGATTTTATAAAATTTAGTTTAGTTTTCTATTACAAGTTTTAAAATCTTTATGGTTGTGTTGTGTGTACAAAAATAAGCTTTCAATACAAGTTTTGATTTAGTATCATACAAACAAGTATGATTTATTTGTTCGCTAATTCTCACATTGCTAGGCACCACCTATAAATTGACACTATTACAAATGAATCATAACAAATACACACGTATACATATAACCAATTTGACGTAGCGGGGTCTAAATTAGAGATATCGTTGTAAATACTCATCAACGCTAGTGTATTGGACCTCAGGATAGAGCTTGGAAGCTTCTTCTCCCTCTTCGTCAATTTTGAAGTTCATCGAACAACCTTCATAGTAAATGTGATAGTAACGTTCAAGCGCTGCTTGAATAGCACGATCGCCCACATCTGAAAACATAAAAACATTAAGCGAAAACATTGTTAGACAATAGTCACAATATCATAGTTGTTGAAAAACACATTAACTTGTATTTGTACATTATTATTAATAGAGGATCGATTTCTTGTTTGTATCTCGACAAGATTGTTTATATGCACCTTTTATGGAAGCAAGAAAATCATTAGCGGATATGTGCACTTTCTCGAATGTTTGATTTGTAAGTTTCTCCCATTTCTCAATCAACTGGTTGTGCGTAAGAATGTTCTTGTGCGGCCGAAGATACAATGTCTTGTTCAACATGCGAGAATCGTCTACAGTCTTGATTGTGTATGTTGCAACATCATCCTCGTCCATGAAAACAACTACAAAATTTTAAAGAAAATAAGAACGAGCAATGAATTTAATTCATACACATCCACTAAGAAATCATTCATTTTACAATCTTGAGTTAATTAAAGTATGAAAAAACGGTTAAAGTTATATATATTGCCTACACGTAACCTACACATGTGTAGGTAAACGGTTAAAAAATAAGAATAATTAAGTTAGTTTAGCGTTTTTTCTTATAAATTACATACTCATTTGCATGGTACACATATCATATCATACCCTTTTGATCATTCCCATTGCCAAAAATAGACACTCGTCCCCTTGGTGGCACGAGGGAGCCTGGCTGGGAAAGGTTGCCGACAAAATAACCTGCTAAACAGTTTGCAGAAATGTATGTATATGGAATTTTAGCGTCTTCAATGGCTTTTCGTATAACCATCTTGTCCTCAAACGTCTCTTTTCCATATTCGATTGAGTGTCCCATTCGCGAAGGGTCCATCCCAAACTCTGAAGGCAAGAACCGCTGTTTCAAGAAACTAATTGTCAAAAGCTTTATTAGACCACTCGGTATGGTAGAAAAGAATGGGCCGACAAGTGATGTGGAGGCCAGGCATGGCTATGCCGCCCCGGGCAACACCGCCCCCCATGCCCATCATCGGCATGCCCGGCATCCCTATGCCTTCCAAGCCGGGCCATATTAATGTTTTTAATATGTTTTTTTATTATTTTTAATTATTCTGACCAATGAGGAGGCCCGTCATCATAGCGCACACCACCCCCTTAGAGGCCCATCATGAAGATGCCTCCCCTCCCACTCCTACGTGGCGCCTACGTGGCGGCCCATCATGAAAATGCCACCCCTCTCCACACCCAATGGTCTTATGCATGTATAAAAGTTTCAACTCAAATGATACAACTAACAAAGGGGTTGTAGCCCACTTGTCTAATGGTACCAAGGTGTTTGTTAAAGTGTTGTCCCTCCTAATTGGTGATGATACAAGTCCCATTGTGGTAAAATGAAGTACTTTTTTAGGAGTAGGTTAGTTTGTCGTTAAAATATGATACACAAGTGTTTTAAGAGTCTATGTTATTTTTAGCAAGTTTGAGTTGAAGTTGATGCATAGTCATACCTTGATATTTCCGGCTTCTTTGATGGCATCAACAAGCTTAAGTTGAAGTAGAATATTATGTGACCGAAACTGCACCCCTGACATGGTGCATATCACGACATCAACTTGTTTGGCAGCATCCACAAGACTCTGATGATCATAAAACGAACCCTCAACCAATATGGCTCCTTGTTCCTTAAATGACAACAACATTTGAAGCTTCTCAATATCGACACCTATCTCTCTACGCATAAGGACATAGGTCGGGTGGCCTTGAGCCAAACTAGCCTTCACGACCCTCTTGCCAATGTAACCTGTCCCACCCACAACAAGAATCTTGCTCTTCGACATTTTTAAGGTTTTTTCGTAGTAGTTAATGTATGATCAAGTGTGTGTTGTATTGGTTCTAAGTACCACAAGTGTATATATATAGGAGATAACATAGCATGGTCGTTAATTTGGTGCTAATATTATATTCTTGAATCACTTGCTTCTCTTGAAAGGTCCCTTTTTCCATGCCGATGGCCAGACCCAACTTGTTGATATATGTCCGGCGGCTTTATTTTCAGAAAGAAAAAAACAGTAAGTGAAATAATTGTATTTTGGTCTCTATATGATTTTAGGTCCAAGTTATATCCTTAGATATCTATGTATTTTTAACGACTTAAATTACACAAAATCTGTTTTTAGCAGGGGCTCGAACCCTTAACCTCAAAGAAAGCAACACCTTAACTCCAATTATTTTGTTAATGTTAATTAGACCCAACCCCCACCCCCTTATCTATCATATTATTAGAAAAAAGAAACATTAAGTGACATACTTGTAATTTGGTTTCTATATGGTATTAATTCTTATTTATTTTCTTTTTACAGCATACTCCTGAACCTTACTATTTTATATTAAGTGTTTTCTTGCGAGTAACACGTACTTTTGACTTTTTTAATCTAGACTTTTTTCAGCGTATGAGGTTAATTTTTCTAAGTTCTAAACGACTCGGTACAAAATCTTATTTATTTCAGTCACACAGACCCTTCTCCCAATCACACAGATCTTTCTAGTTCGCTTGGTCATCTGGCTAACACAGAACCTCTCTTCTTATCTCATGCATCACCCCTTCCTAGTTACTCGGCTCATACATAAAATCTGGCTTTCTGCAATTGTTACTTGATCTAGCTCAATCTTAGATGATATGTTAAATTAATTCATCCGCGTGCTTGTTAGCTTAAATTAATTACCGTGCCTAGTTGGTTGCTTGACCTTTCAAAGCCGCTTTAAAATAAATGACCTGTGTGGTTGGCTATGATAAATAACCTACTTGCTTCAATTATCTTTTTTCCAACTCCACTTTGGTAGTTGTATGGATTTTCTCCTATTTCAATTTAATTGGGTATTGTTAAACATACCAAGTTGGTCAAACATTTTGGCTTCCCCATGTATACATAATACCTTGTACCATTTAAAAAGGATGTTGGTATTTACACCATACTCTCAATAAATACAACCATCATAACTTAGGCTTAATTAGCTTAAGTTTTTTTTTTACTATTTTATTATTACTAAAAATTAGCTTTTACGATTTTTTTATAGTCAATGTGTAGTTAACTTGTTTGTTCTTTAATCAACATTATTTTTTGTTTTACTATTTATTAATATTGTTTTTATAGAGAAAGACATTTAAAAAAAATAAAAGACATAAAAATTACATGTACAAGAAAAAATATATTATGATATGATATAAAAATAGAATCTTTATTCTTTTTTAACTCATATCTTTTTTTGGAAGGGCTCCTTTAAAGAATAGACAAATTCGAATCATGAAACACACCATAAAAAGATATAACTTCATGTATGTTTATGTACATCCAATTTATTGTTTTAAACTCTTCATTCTATAGATTTAGAGAAAATAGTACTTATTTATATTTGTATGTAGATCAATATGTTCCCTTGGATTCGATTGATATTTGTAATTGATGTATGTTGTTATCAGATTTAAATATTTAATAAACTATGTTATTTTTATCGTCGTTTTTAATCTATTTTTAACCGACCAATATTGTGCCCACCCTACATGAAAATTCTGTATCCGCTACTGATGAGTACATTCGACATATGATGCGAGAAGAGTTAAAAACTAAACATGATATCTACGTGAAATTGTGGATATCGAGCACTAGGTGTTCTGATTGCTAATAAGTTTGGTGTAACCGTCCATTCTTTAAGCATGTCAGGCAGTACGACTATTTTTCCGTTTTGGAGTGGTCTAGAAGAGATTCAACATCACAGAGCTCTTACAATTGCCCTAGTTAATGATGAGAACCATTATATCATGGTGGAATTACAAGAAGGGTACCCAATGCCTACTATCACGCCTTATTGGAATTTTCGCAACATTAGCCAGTCTGCAACTAAATGGGAAACCATGTATAGGCTGTGTCTAGAACTATATACCCAACTTTGTCACCGTGAAAGTGGTTTTGTCGATCTAGTTGATTAAGTATTTTAATGTTTGCGTGTTTCCTTTTTTTATTAGAGACTCGTATATTTATTTATTTATAATGAACTTTTGCATTTTCGTATTTATTTATACTTTTTATTAAATGTTATTTATTTTTTATTAATATTTGTATCAATATTATTAATAATAGTACTACAAAATATAAAATGATAAATAAAAATGCGCTTTGGAGAAAGGTTATTTGGGCATTGCATCATACGTCTAGAGATTGGAATCCTATTCCTGCAAGGCTGTCAACACCGGGGCCGTGGAAAAACATAGCGGGGGCTGTCCAAGTTATGAAAGATAGGGGTGTCGATGTCGGTCGAGCGATACAAGGGGTGGTGGGGAATGGGTTGGGCATTTCATTTTGGTTGGACATCTGGGCGCTGGGGGTTCCCCTGGCTGCTCAGTTTCCGGCCTTGTTTGCTGCTGAAAGGAACAAGTTCGCTACGGTTGCGGAAAGGGTTCACTCATCGGGTCGGGGTTGGGTTTGGGACTGGGATGCAAGGGGGTTGGGGGCTGTCGCTGCTGCTGAATTGGGCCAGTTCTGCTCGTCAGTTCGGTGTCCAGTTCTACAGGACGGTCGGGATAGCTGGGTTTTTGGGTTGGGAAACACTATCGGCTTCTCGGTCGCGGATTTAAAGCACCTGTTGCAGCCGAATAGTCCTTCTGCTGCTGGTTTAGTGCTTCAGAAAAACACTTGGGTACCGCGCAAAGTATGGATTGTAGCATGGAGAGCTTGGCTGGGGAGGCTGCCTACTAGAGTGGCTCTTTCTAGGCGCAATGTTAATGTGGGCTCGAACTTATGCCCGATGTGTGGTGAGTTGCCAGAGGATATCGAGCATCTTTTTGTTTCATGTCAGCTTGCTCAGTCCGTGTGGCAACTGGTGTCTCAATGGTGTAAGGTGGGTAATGTTTTCGCGTTTCAATTACGGGATCTTCTGACTATGCATGAACACATTGGAGGCTCGAAAGGAATGAAAAAAGCGTTTTATGCGATATGTTTGTCATCTATTTGGTGTATCTGGAAGAGCCGGAATGAGGCGGTTTTTGATAACAAGATGTGTTCTCTACAAAGTATCATGGGGGAAATCAAAGCGAGGAGCTTCTTTTGGGTAAAGGCGAGGTCTAAACAGCAGGAACTAAACTGGGAACGGTGGGGTGGGTTTTATGTTTCTAGCCTAAAATGGTAGCTTGTGATTGTGTGTTTAATTTTGTTTATGTGGTGACTGTAATAACAATTTGTAACGGGTGATATCGCTAGTATCCCGCTAGCTTGGGTGTTAATAAAATCTTTGTTGGCCGTTTAAAAAAAAAGTATAAATAGTAAATAATAACTTAATCATTATTTAATTAGTTGGTAGATTAGCTCATTAAATGCAGTTTGACTAAATTGGTGGATTAATTCTCTTACTTGGTATATTTAACATAAGCCATTTAATTCCACGAAAGACGTTCACAAGTGGCGGCTACCCCTAGCTTATGTTGTTTTCTTGCTTCTATCTTTCTTCTTTTCTTTTCTTTTCTTTTCTTTTTTCTTTTTTTTTCCTAATTAACAAAACTGTGACCGCTCCTCTCTAATTGGATCGA
>CM063515.1:6345949-6508449 GCA_032199755.1 Ambrosia artemisiifolia | reverse complement strand
ACGAGGCATATTCATTCATATTTTTTTTTTTAAATTTTATTAATGTTTTAAAATAATAATAATAATAGGCTAATAATAATAAGTTATATGCAGATTTTTTATTTAAAATATTTTTTTTTAAAAAATAACATTATTTTTTAAAAATAACATAAATTTTTATTAAAATAATTTAATTTAAAATAATAATATAAATTTCTTTAAAATAACATTATTTTAAAATAACATATGTTTAATATTTTTTTTTTAAAATAACGTAGTATGGCGGATTTCTTTGCTGACGGGGATGCGGACTTTGACATGGGGGAGGCGGGAGGGGTAGCGGGACCACCACCACCACCACCACCACGAGTACCGGTTGACCCACTTTTGGGTCACCCGTACTTGGACTTTCCTGCTGACAGCAAGGCGTGGCGCCGCTGTCGGAAGCTTAGGAGGATGCGGGTATTATATTATTATTATTATTATTATTATTATTATTATTATTATTATTATTATTATTACCATAATGCAGGTCGCGGCTCACAGGGCCGTTTCTTATACTGCGTTGGAGGAGTTTGGTGAGCTGGCACGGGCACGTGCTATCATCGGCACTGATACGCCCTGGAGTCGTCTGTTTGATAGTGCACATACGGAGACATATCGGGAGTTGACCGTGGAGTTCCTGTCTTCATTCACTTTCACCGCCCGACCAGCAGATCAACCGGAGGAGGACGATGATCCTGCGGATCCTTTCTACGAGATCACCTTCCGTCTTGCCCAGCAGACGTTTCAGATGTCCTTACGCGAGTTCGCGTGGCGGTTGGGGTTTTACACGCAGCCTGAGACGGATACCGCGTTATATCTAGACGGTATACGCGCGGCGTCTAGGCCTACGTTGCTTGGGTTTTAGGCGGTCGTAGCTCCTGGTCACCGGTTTCAGAAGGATAAGGGCAGGGTGACCGCCATTCGTGACCCCCTTCACCGATATATGCACCGGTTGATCGCTACGTCGATCCAGCCACGCCATAACTCTCGCGAGTGGTGCACTAGGACAGACCTCTTTTACCTTTACTGTCTATTATATCGGAGGCCGTGCGCGCTCGCACGTTGTATGACGGATTGGTTTGCCTCCGCATACCACCGTCAGTCGCGGGGAGAGTTATACGGCGGTGCGTATGTCACCGTCCTCGCCCGTCAGTTAGGGCTTCTACCCGAGGGTGACCCCCACTTGGGACCTCCGCTCCAGCCATCCCGGTTAGATCGTAGGACGATTATTGGCATGCGCGTTACGCGCCAGTTCGCTGGGATGGGTCGGCGTTTTAAGAATGCCGAGGGACAGCTTTTTGAGCCTGTGGAGTTACCGGAGGTCATCCCACCTTATCCTTGGGATGTTGAGGAGGATATGTTGGAGGACGTGGATGGGCCGTTTGAGGTTGACCTGGAGCCAGAGGTAGAGGATGAGGCACCGCCTCCAGAGCCGCCTCAGTACCCAGCTCACGTTTACCGGGGTGTCCCTCGTGACGTTGTAGACAGGATGCGCCGTGTGGAGGGCAGTATTCGGGATCTGCGGCGTGGTCAGGAGACTATTCTTGACTGGATTAGGTGGATGGCTGATTCGGAGGCGGAGAGGAGACAGCAAGCAGGATTACCAGAGAAACCGCCACCAGCGCCACGTGCGGCACCCGGCCCAGATCAGTAGTTTTTTATGTTTGTATTTAGTACTATTATGACTTCTTTTTTTTTTTAATGTTTGTATTCAGTACTATTATGACTTATTTTGTATGAACTTGTTGGTTGATATGTTTGTGATGTTTATTTACTGGAGTTAATGGTTCTTGATCTGTTATTCGGTTACAATCAGTTTCAGTTATTTATGTTTATGATGTAAATTTGTGTTTGTGTTGTATATACATTTGTTAAAAATCAAAACTATTTAAAGAAATGGAAACAAATATTTAAAAAACAAAATCAACTGTTTAATATTAACACGAGTCCGTTCAACTTCAAAAACTATACGTAATATATTCAGACTGTTATTGACGTATTGAGAGGAGTCCGTTCAACTTCAAAAAATTATACGTATTATATTCAGACTGTTATTGACGTATTGAGAAGAGTCCGTTCAACTTCCAAAAGTATACGTAATAAATTCAGACTGTTATTGACGTATTGAGATGAGTCCGTTCAACATAAAAAAATATACGTAATTTATTCAGACTGTTATTGACGTATTGAGACGAGTCCGTTCAACTTCAAAAAGTATATGTAATAATAGTTCGTTCAACTTCCAAAAGTATACGTAATAAATTCAGACTGTTATTGACGTATTGAGAAGAGTCCGTTCAACTTCCAAAAGTATACGTAATAAATTCAGACTGTTATTACGTAATTTATTCAGACTGTTATTGACGTATTAAGACGAGTCCGTTCAACTTCAAAAACTATATGTAATAATATTGTAAGTACTCCTCGTATTGCACTCGTAAAAAAAATAAAAAAAAGTATATGTAATAATATCGTAAGTAATATTCGTATTGTATTCGTTAAAAAAAAATAGAAAAATGCAATCCACATGGTAGACTAAACCCTAAGTTTCAAAAATAAAAAATGTAAACCCTATATTCTTCGTATAGAGCTATACGGGTCATATAAGGTACCAACTTGCAGGCCAATCATTGCCTTAAAGTCAGTAATCAGCTTTTTGCCCCTTATATGCCTCGTATAGAACTATACGAGGCATATATAGGGCGTCCAAATAGATATTAAGGGCGTCCAAATAGACAAAGCCTTCGATAATCAAGCACTAATGAAAGTAGAGTGAAAAGTATCACTAAGAAATAATACATTTTTAAAAGGTATTAAGAAATTACACATTTAACAAAAGTAAATTCTAGAAGACTGAACAATGTATGTTGCACAGGACTAGCTTTTACATCCATTATTCTATTTTTTTTTATTTTCTTGAAATAAATATAGAACTTTTTTTTAATTACTTATAAAACACAAAATGTTGTTACGTCCTTGGTATATATGATTTTCAGGTCAATAAAATTTCCTCATTGTTTATGAAATCGTATATTTTATTAAACCAGTCATCTTAATGATCTTATTGGTACATGAGTTATTCATTAGAGTGGTTATAAAAAACGGACTATGAGAGAAATTAAGTTAAAGACACACACACATATATATAGGTTCTTGTACAAAGGACATATTTCGTGAGAAGTGTGAGAAAGATTAAGAATTAACATATAGGCATCATGTTTTGAATTTAGAAATGATGATTTAGGTTGTTTTAACTTAAAAAACACCGAACACAACAATCTAAAACACAATGCAATGTATTATAGTCATTAATTTAAAAAACAGCTAAAACACACTACTTAACACTTAAAACACACTGCTTAATGTTCTTAGCATGGTGTTTTAAGTTTTAAGCCTAAAATATATTGTTTTCGGTTTTTAATTGTTATGTTTGGTGTTTTTATAGGCAAAACGATGCAAAAACATCATGACTAAGTTCAAAAAATGATGCCTACATATCAATTTTTAACCTTTCTCACACTTCTCACGAAAAATGGTCTTTGTACAGGAACCTCACCATATATATATATATTTATATATATATATATATAATTTAAAACGAAATGTGAATCTACTTTATTTTTTGGTGTGAATTTACAATTCTAATAGAATATGAAGACTAAAATAAACAAAATACAGGAAAGGTAAACTGTTCTCTAGTCCGAAGAAATAGGATCTCTCCAAAGAATGCCAGGGCAAGGAAGGCCAAAAGAGGGTGTGTGGTATGATGTTCCAACCAGAAAGGGTAAGGGTCACGGTGGTGAAGGCACGAACAACAAAAATGAGGTTCTCTCAAAGTTCTTTGTATCGAATCTCCCTCTGAAATGTTCATCTCTAGACTTGAATGATGCTTTGTGGAGATACGGAGATATTGAAGGAATCTACATAGCAAGGAAATTGTATAAGCTTGGGAAGCGATTTGGATTTGTCTCCTTTTGCAATGTTAGGGATGTTACTAGATTAGAGGGAGAGATGAAAGATGTGTGGATCGGAAGTTATAAGTTATTCATAGTTCTGGCACGTTTTGTAGATGGTGAAAAAGTTCAAAAAAAGGCCAGAAGAGGTTCGGGAACAGCCTAAAGAAAAGACTCAAGTAGAAAAGGCAAGGAAAGTTGATAGTAAGATCGCTGGTTCAAAAGTATTAGGAGGGAAATCGTTCAGAGAGGCAGTGAAAATGAAGGATTCGATGACATCAATTGAAGAAGTTAAAACTGATAGCAATGTTAGGGCATTTGTCAATTTTTACGAAGTTGTTGTGCTGGGAAGAGTGCATGATTTAGCATCGCTCACTGGTTTGAAGGAACGTTTGAGTGCTGGAGGGTGTCCTAAAGTTTAGATGAAGTATTTAGGTGGTTTTACAGTTTTGTTAGTGTTTGAGAGTTCCGTCATCAGAGACTCCTTCATGGATTCTAGTGAAATTTGAAGGGATGTTTAGATAAGATAGATCGATGGGAGGGACAATCTGTTTGTTATGAGCGAATTGCATGGGTTAAATTCATGGAGTACCGTTTCATTTAGCATTGAATCTAGTTTTTAACGTTATTAGTAACCGGTATGGTAAAGTTGTTCAACCGGTGCAACTATCGGATCAAGATAGAGATTTCTCATTTGTTTTAATTTGAGTGCTTTGTAGCAGACATTCAAGAATCGAGGACCAAATTAAGCTGAGTTGGAAGGGAGAGTCGTTTTCGATTTGGTTGGAGGAGGAAAAGGGAGATTGGATTCTGGAATGTATAGAAGACCTTAAGGAGGAAGTCGGTGTTTCGGAGAACATAATTAATTCCTAAGAATATGAACTTCACGCAAACATGGATGTCGGGAACTTAGTCTCCGTTGACAATCATAGTATCAACTGGGAAAAGAATTTGGAAAGTGAATCTTTGCAAGGTGATAATGGCAACTCCGTGATTCAAGGGAATGTATATGGAAATAGTGAGGAATTGCCGAATATAAATTTTGGTGTAATTTTGGGAAGAAAATTTTGAAAGCAAAGGTCAAAGGAAATTTTAAAAAAAAAAGTCAAAGAACCAGACAAGGGCCCAACCAGTTTCTCCAGAAGCCCATTCAAGGCCCAAAAAAAAGAAATAGAGTGGACTTGGAAGGGAACCCTTTTGATATTTGATAGATTTCTTGGGGTTATCCTTGTGGGCCTCCCAAATGAGACTTGTGGATCAGTAGAGGTGAATGATGGGTCTCAATATCAAACTCCAGATCTTAAAAAGGGGCGGTGGTGGTAATGAGAGGAGTAGTGGTACTGTCTTTTTTCAGGGGATAAAGAAGGAACGGTTTTGGTTGGCGAACATGGTGAGGTCAACGATAGATCAGATGATATCATAAGGTAGGTGTCGAAAATTTCATCTTTTTGAACGGTTTTGGTTGGCGAACATGGTGAGGTCAACGATAGATCAGATGATATCATAAGGTAGGTGTCGAAAATTTTCATCTTTTTGAAAACTAGGTATGTAGCATTGTGCAGGCCGAAGGTTTTCAATCGATGAAAGTATGAATTTTTTATCTGTAAATATTAGGGGGGTGGGGTTGTTTGGGGTTAAACCGGGGTGGATTAGGGATATTAAAAAAGGAGAATGAAGTTTCATTTGTTTTACTTCAAGAAATTCAGAATAGGGATTTTGTCTGGGGTTGATTTTGGGGCATTATGGGGTAACATGGATTGCGGATTTGTTGGTGTTGAATCAGTGGGAAGGTCTGGAGGTTTGGTGAGTAATTATGGTGTAGTAAGACATTCCAGGTGTTGATTACGGAGAAGTCGATGTATTGTTTGTTTACTAGAGGTTTAGTTAGAAGGGTGGAGGCCCCGCTAAATCTTGATGTGTATGGGCCAAAGAATGTAGGAGATAAACTTAGACTTTAGATGGGAATTCGGAGGTTGTTGGATATGTATGATGGATTGTGGGTAGTCGCTGGTGATTTCAACACGGTTAGGAGCGCTGAAGAGAGAAAGAATTATATGTTTAATCCGGGGATGGCTGCAGATTTCAATGATTTTATTGATGATACAGGTTTGTTGAAATATGGGATGAAACGTATGAAGTTTACTTTTTCCTTAGACAATAAACTTAGTCGCATCGATCGAATCTTGGTAAGTGCGGATTTCTTAAACCTGTGGCTGGAAGCGACTTATATAGCATTACCGAGACATTTGTCGGATCACTGTCCGCTCCTTTTGGTGACTAAATCATGCAACTTTTGGCCCAAACTGTTCAGATTTTTTAATTCTTGGTTAAACAGGATAGTTTTGATAATATGGTTCGTTTTACGCGTGTTAATTTTGAACCAACTGGTACTCCGGATGTTAGGCTCATGGCAAGATTCAGAAGGTTAAGGCAGGTTATCAGGGATTTGTTAGTAAAAGTTAAAAGTTTGGAAGTTGAAGAAGAGTTGAACCTCAAGAAAGATATTGAACAGTTGGATTTATGTTTGGAAGAAAGGAACTTGAGTGAAGATGAGGAGTGGATTTGGGTAGTCGTTGTTCAATAAACTTAGATTGTGGGTAGTCGCTGGTGATTTCAACATGGTTAGGAGCGCTGAAGAGAGAGAATTATATTTTTAATCCGGGGATGGCTGCAGATTTCAATGATTTTATTGACGACACAGGTTTGTTGGAATATGGGCTGAAAGGTATGAAGTTTACTTTTGCCTCAGGCAATAAACTTAGTCGCATAGATTGAATCTTGGTAAGTGCGGATTTCTTAAACCTATGGCTGGAAGCTACTTATAGAGCATTACCGAGACATTTGTCGGATCATTGTCCGCTCCTTTTAGTGACCAAATCATGCAACTATAGGACCAAACTGTTCAGATTTTTTAATTCTTGGTTAGACAGGGATGGTTTTGATAATATGGTTCGTTTTGCGCTTGTTGATTTTGAACCAACTGGTACTCCGGATGTTAGGCTCATGGCGAGATTCAGAAGGTTAAGGCAGGTTATCAGGGATTTGTTAGTAAAAGTTAAAAGTTTGGAAGTTGAAGAAAAGTTGAACCTCAAGAAAGATATTGAACAGTTGGATTTATGTTTGGAAGAGAATAACTTGAGTGAAGATGAGGAGTGGATTTGGGTTGAAAGCAAAAAGAGACTGTTGGAAATTGAAAATTATAAACAGACGGATTTAATGCAGAGAGCTAGGAATAAATGGGCTGGTCTTGGGGATGAGAATTCAAAGTATTTTCACGGGGTTATAAACAAAAGAAAGGTATCTAATTCTTTACCTGGGTTATTAGTTAATAATGAATGAGTGACTAAGCCAGAGATGATAAAGAAGAAGGTGTATAAATTTTTTAGAGACCGATTCAAGAAAGAGATGGAAGATAGGCCAAGGCTGAAATGTTTCGGTTTGAAGACGGTTTCAGCGGCAGATGCAGGGCTGTTAGAAGCTCGTTTTTCAGAAGTCGAAATTAAAGATGCGGTCTTCGGATGTGGGAACGATAAAGCACCGGGACTGGACGGTTTTAACTTCAAATTCATTAAAAGGTACCGGCAAATTTTTGCTAATGATTTTTATCAAATTATGCAACATTTATTTGATTATGGGGAGTTTGGTAGAGGAGTTACATCGTTGTGTATTACTTTGATCCCAAAATGTAAAGATCCGGTTGGGTTAGGAGAATATAGGCCGATAAACTTAATTGGTGTTATTAGCAAAGTGGTGTCAAAGATCCTTGCTAATCGTCTGAAGATGGTCATGGGTAAGATAACCTCGGAATTGCAGTCAACGTTTTTTAGTGGCAGATATATTCTTGATGGTCCTTTTATGCTCAACGAAATTTGGGCATGGGCAAGGAAACTCATAAGAAAATGCTTTGGTTTAAAATTGATTTTGAAAAGGCATATGATAATGTGTCTTGGAGTTTTTTGTTGGAGGTTATGGCGCAAATGAACTTCTCAGATAAATGGTGTACGTGGATTAAGGGGTTTTACAGTCTGCCAGATCGTCGGTTCTTGTTAACGGGTCTCTATACGTTCGAGTTTGATTGTAAGAAGGGGCTACGTCAAGGAGACCCTATGTCTCCGTTCCTATTTATTCTTGTTATGGAAGCGTTTGCGGGTACTCTAAATAAAGCACCGGAATTGGGAATTTATGACAGAATTAAGCTTCCAAAGGATGGTTCCGTAATTTCCAACATGTTGTATGCTGATGACGCTTTACTAGTGGATGAGTGGTCGTATGCGAATGTTAAGAGTATCGCTAGATTGCTGAGAATTTTTTATGTTTGTTTCGGCTTAAAAATAAATTTGCATAAGTCGAATCTTTTTGGGATTGGGGTCGATAGTGGGGAGGTGGAACGGATGGCGGGGGAGTTGGGATGTAAGGTAGGTTGTATTCCGTTTGTGTATTTGGGTATAAGAGTTGGATCGAATATGAATAGGATACAGAATTGGGATCCGGTAGTCGAAGTCTTTCGAAGTAGATTATCTAAATGGAAAGCTTCATCTTTATCTATTGGAGGCCTGGTTGTTTTGATAAAGTCGGTACTTCAATGTCTACCAACATATTATTTTTCGCTTTTTAAAGCGCCGCTCAAAGTCGTCCAAGTGTTAGAATCTTTAATACGAATGTTTTTAAGGGGTAGCTCGGTGGAGGTTAAAAAGCTTCACTATGTGGCATGGGAGATGGTCACTCGTCTGATCAAAAAGGGAGGTTTAGGTTTGTGTAGATTTGAATGTTGTAACAGTTCTCTTTTGTCAAAGTGGTTTGGAGGTTTAAACAAGATACTCAAGGTTTGTGGAGGAAAATGATGGTGGCGATTCATGAATCACCGAGAATGTGGAAGCAATTTCCCCCAAAACAGTCTCTTGCAAGTCCGTGGAACACATTAGTTCGGTGGGAAAACTCGTGGCGTATACAAGGTAATCAGGTCAACAACTTTATAAAGGGGGTGGTTGGGGATGGGAAGAAAATAAACTTCTGGTTAGACACATGGATAGCGGACAAGCTGCTGTAGTTCCTGTTTCCGAGGTTATTTAGCCTCGAAACACAGAAGAATTGTAGTGTTTGGGAGCGATGTTCGGGTCTGGTGGATACGGGATCATTAATTGGGATTGGTCTTCTACTCCGGTCGAGAATGAGGCGGTTTCCGAGTTAGATATATGCAGCAATATTATTCAAAATGTTAGTTTATCTCAAATGGAGGATTTTTGGAAGTGGCTCGGAGACAACACAAGGTCTTTTACGGTTAAGTCAGTAAAGAAGATGTTGTTTAAAGGATTACTGGACGGTTCTAATGACAATTACAATTTCAAGTGGTGTAGGTGGTTGCCAAGTAAGTGTAACATTTTCGCTTGGCGTTTAGTTTTGGATAGAATTCCGACAAAAACAGCTCTTATAAAAAGAAACATTGTCATGGGTAGTACGGAGTGTGTTCTTTGTGGCGATTGGGAGGAAAATGTTGAGCATATTTTCACAGGATGCATAATTGATATAGGAGTATGGCAAAGGGTCTCGACTTGGTGCAAGATTTCAGTTGTTTTCGCATTCACGGTTAGTGATATGTTTGAGTTTTACAAAACATGTGCAGATTCGAGTTTGAGGAAGGAAGTTATTCGAGGCGTGATCATTATAGCGTGTTGGTGGATTTGGCGGACAAGAAATCAAAGTTTGTTCGAACACAAGAGTTTTAAGGTGGGGAATATAGTGGCGAATATCAAGGCAACGAGTTTTCTTTGGTTTAAGCGTAGGCAAAACAAACTTGCAGTGGATTGAATGATTGGTGTAGTTTTCGGTTGATGTAATTATTCTTGCCCTCCCAACTTAGTTTCTCCTTGAAACTTACTCGGGGGTTTTTAGTTTTTAATGAAGTTTAATTTAAAAAAAAAACTAAATTAATTAGTAAATAAGATTTTTAAACAAAGTAATGTTTTAAGAATTTGGTCTAACCATGTGGTCCGATTCAATAGTAACTGAGTGATTCAAATAAATGTGGTTTAAATTTACAACAAAATCGATTATATAGTCAGTTCCTAGTCTGATTTTGCTTTAAAATGGTATACAATGTTGATTTGATGTAATTGTTGAATTGGTTTTGGATTATTGTTCCTTTTCTACAATGAAAAGGTAAAGATTATTGCTCGAGTAACTTTTGAAGAGAGGTAACTTTCATTAAAAGTAAAGATGTACACTTTATTTTTATTTTTCTTACTTCCTAAAAGATAACCAAATTGGTATTTTAGTATCATGAAAAGGTCAACTTATGACACATTTTATTTCTTGATATGTGTGCTTGCTTTTACAAAACATCATGATAAAAAAATCCATATATAAAACGTTTTGCTCTGTCGTATAATTTGAACTTTAACTTTAAACCCGAATAGTATACACCACAAGATTTATTTTTTTAAAATATTGTCATTAGGTTCATAAACAAAAAGCATCATGGATGGATTAACTAAATAAATGAAAGTATTGGTCATTTTAAGAAAGATTTGTTGCCTCTAATTATGGTTTAGTCACGATAGTAGAAAACTAATCCTTTTTAAGCGACATTTTCTTCCATCTTTGTCAAGAGTCCTTTTTTTTCTTCATAGAAGGATTTATATTTCTTAATTTGTAGATAAATTAAAAAGGCATCTCGAGTCAATTGCTGAATTGAGAGGTATGAACTTCAATATATTGGAGAAAAACATACTAAAATCGTGTAATGATATTTTCGTAAAATAATAGTTTTCTTAGACCCAAATAATAATAATAATAATAATAATAATAATAATAATAATAATAATAATAATAATAATAATGTGACATAAATATGTAAAAGTAAAAAAGATGATTATTAAAAAAATATATACATATACTATACTTATTTATATTAAGCGATTGACTTTAATTATCTGATTTCATATATATGTTCAATACATAATCAATTTTTAAGTAAATAACTTCGACTTGTGAGAACCCCATAACACGTTAACACACAATGCTTTGATGATTTAATGCGGGAGAGGAAAAAAATTAACGGGTATATAAACACTTTGTGCATTGTGGTTAAATCAATAGATATATTTTTGTTTTACATTTTTCTAAGTAAAAACTTAAGATTGATGAAGTAAACGTACCCCTCTTCTGATAATGTTTACACCGTCGTATCATCAAATCACATGTCTAAACACCCCTATGATTTGGGTGCTTAATTTTAGTTAAGCTTTAAATCACACAAAATAAAGAAAATAAAAAATCAAAACCGTACATCACGTAATTATATTATATACGAGTAATATCTTGTAAAATTTGTATTTTTGTTACTTATTGTTGAAAAGTCGTTTAGTGGCTGGCCATATATTTTTTCTATTGGAATATTAAATGAAATTAAGATATGTAGATTTATTCATGAATTATTGAGGTTAGTTAGGGCATACAGTATTTATTAAAGTGGAGTGTTTATTTTATCATTTACTGGTTTTATATACCCACCCATGAGGAAGAAGTTTGGTGGTTCAACCATCATATTTCTTTTTGCTTGTTTTTTTAATCACAAATTAACTTAAATCGTCTCAATACTCATGTTTAATAGTTTCAATTTGGGGTGTGCACGGTCCGGTTTTTCAATAAAACCATAACCATAACTAAAGTGTTTGGTTTTTTGGTTTTTGAAAACCGTTTGGTTTCGGTTTTTTCGGTTTTAGTAACGGTTTGGTTCGGTTCGGTCTTTACGGTTTTTGGAACATAATCTCATAAAATTTAAAAATAAAACTTATAATCTAAGATTTAAGAATCTTTCTTAGATGTTTATATTTATGTTAATATATTTAAACTTTTAAATTAATATTGTTCACATAAACCGAACATTTTACGATTTTCATGTTTTTCCAAAGTTTTTATTAAGACATTTCTTTTGTAACACTTTGAAAATTAATTATTTTCAAGAATCAAGCTAATAATTCTTTAAGCAATGTATAAGATATATTAAAAAAATGATTTTTTGGGTTATTCGGTTCGGGTTTTTTTCGGTATTTTGTAAAATGTAATACCGAAACCGAACCGCTAATCTCGATTCGGTTTTTCTGGGTTTTTTTTTTTTTGTTTTTTTTTTGCGGTTCTGTTATTTTTGGTTTGGTTAAATCGGTTTTTTCGGTTTTCTGCTCACCCTTAGTTCCCCTTACTAAAGACATTATAATTAATTGACAATTTATTTTTATAAAATGAATTTAACAAAGAGGTTGGAATGAACTTCACATATCACCACTTTCCCGAGTGTGAGAACATCCAAATGTACGGTTTCATTTAAAACTTAGAAGTTAGAATGCTCGTTGTGGAATAACGGGGTACCACGTCACCCCGTTAACGATGCAAAACACCACTTCGGGCCGTTATTCGCTTTTGTTTTTGAGGGATCTGTTATTGGGTTGGCAATCATCGTTCACCACCATGGTGGGGCCACCAACATATCCATCCAATCAAATTATTTTTATTTTTATTTCTTTTACTTTTTTAAATTTTATTTAATGTTTAGTTAATTCACTACACTTAGTTATTGAACGGTTTAGTTATTGCCCCTTTGCCTATGTGATGATTAGGTGACAACACTTTTAACTAATTATTGAGTTATGTTGTTATTCCAAAACACATACCCTTAATAAAATAGCTATCAGCTATACACTTATCGTATAATTACTCATATTTATCGCGATTACTTCCGTTATTGCCGTATTTATAACACGACACAGCTTATCTAAAACAAGTAACACGGCCTTAAGGAAAAAAAATGGAACATTTTAATTTGCAAACGAGGCAAAATATCATAGACACTTTTCTCATTGTACATGTTGTTCTTTGGTTGGTGGGTCTCGTGGGGCAGCATGCATCACTTTTGTAATTTTATTTATTTGTTTTCTTTCATTTAATTTGTTTTCCTATATTTTGAAATGTTTAAAATTTGAATTGTGGTTTTCTGTCCCATGTTGTTTTTATGGTCTAGTATCAACTCAATAATGACTTGATGAGAGTAGAGTAGTAATGTACTCATATGAAGTTAAGCTTTTCACCTTCATTTTTAATGGTTGTTTACTTTGGTAGCTTTGCCATTAACATTTATTAAAGTAGGTGTTCAAAATTAAATTTCATCAGAAACAAATATGAATCACACTAATTATTTTAAGGACCGCATGTAGCAATGAATGTTACTAACTTATGTTATTATTATGAACAAAATAAGTGTAAATAATATACATCCTTTACGTGGTTTGATTAAAATTGCAAGTTTAAGGGGCTGTTTGGTAGCCTCTTAATCAGCCTCTTAACCATTCAGGTCTGAATCATTCAGCATTTAGACTGTTTGTTTCAGCATCTGAATGGAATGATTAAGTGCTGAACCATTAAGCTAATAAGGGATGCTGAATAATTCAGCTCTTAATCATTCAAACCATCTTAATAATTCGGCACTTAATCAACCAAACAGCCTCTAAGCCTTTAGTTTTAAGGGAAGTTCCAATCTCATTTACCAGTGGAGCACAAAAACAATAAGTAAAGAAATAAATAAAAATAATAAAGTTTTTGGTAAAAGCAAAAATTGAAACATTGTGTTTTAGACTGACGATCATTTCAGTAAAATGTGTTGTATAAATATATATTTGATTAATGATTTTGAACATTTTGTAGTTGATGGAAATTTAAAACCAATATGAGAATTTGTTTGTGGTTTGATTTTCGTGCGTTGTGGTGGATAAATTGGGCCATACACAAACATAACCAGAAGTTTTAAGATGAGAAAAGTTTGGTACTTCGGTTCTCTTCCAAAGCCCATTTGTGAATGAAGAATTGATACATCGTTGGTTGATCTTAAATGCAACATGTAAAATGACACGTAGTAGGTTACATTTTACAAGTAAAAATGGAACCGGGAAGTTGGTACCAAGGGAACCACACATGAATGTAATTCGAAGCATGTGGTTATTTAAACACAAATTCGAATCTGACGGGAGTTTGGAAAGATACAAGGTACGATTGGTGTGTGACGGTCGCACACAACAGGTGGGAATTGACCGCGGTGATACATTTAGTCTAGTTGTAAAAACCGCAACCATCAGAACTGTTTTGTCTTTGGCACTTTCAAAATCATGGTCGGTTCATCAACTGGACGTCACCAACGCGTTTCTTCATGGCAATTTACATGAAACGGTTTACATGCATCAACCAATGGGTTTTCGGAATCGCAATTTTCCTAACCATGTTTGTTTGCTCAAGAAATCACTCTATGGACTCAAACAGGCATCACAGGCATGGTATCAACGGTTCACTGACTTTGTTCTAACTTTGGGCTTTCAACACAGCAAATGCGATGCTTCTCTATTTACCTTACACAGTGGTCACGACACTGCCTACTTTTTTCTCTATGTTGACGACATCCTGCTTGCCACCTCCTCTGATCGTCTTCTACACCACCTCATGGCTAAACTTGCTGCATAATTTGCCATGAAAAATCTTGGTCCACTAAGTTTTTTCTTGGGCATTTCGGTCACCCGCCAAAGGGACACCATGTTCCTATCACAACATTCTTATGCCACTGACATTATTGCTTGTGCAGGTATGCAGTCTTGCAACCCCGTGTCCACTCTCGTCGACACCAATCCGAAACTCAGTGCAAACTCCGGGGACCCATTTCTTAATCCCACCCTTTACACAAGTCTCGTTGGAGCGCTTCAGTATCTTACTTTTACACGACCTGATATCACATATGCTGTTCAACAGATATGCATGCATATGCATGATCTCCGTACTGATCACTCGAATGCTCGGAAGAGGATAATTCTTTACATTTAGGGCACATCTTCCTATGGTCTGACTTTGGGCCACTCTTCTGCCCCATCCTTACAGGCATACAATGATGCAGACTGGGCTGGTTGCCCAGACACACGACGATTAGGGCTGTAAACGAACCAAACGAACATGAACAAGGCCTTGTTCGTGTTCGTTTGTTAAGGAATTAACGTGTTTGCGAACTGTTCACGAACACTTACCGAACAAGATTTTTTGTTCGTGTTCGTTTGTTAAAAAAATAACGTGTTCACGAACTGTTCATGAACACTTACCGAACGAGATTTTTGTTCGTGTAAGCTTGTATTTATTTGCTAAATTTAGGTGTCAGACAAAAACAAACACAAACAAACACAAATGAATGTAAACGAATACAAATAGGCATTACTGAACAAAATCGAGCACAAACTAACACATTAAATTCTGAAAATTCGCATTTTTCATCGCTAACATTGTCCTATTAGAATATACTAATCCAATTACTCAAATATACATGACATAATCTTGATCACATATGTCTTATAAAAACACAGAGGTATCATATTAAACTTGAAATCCTCGTTTAATCCACCAAAAATAACAGTTAATCAAAATAGTTAAAGTATTATTAACATGTGATACACTAATATATGTTAAATAATCTACCACATGGAAATTTGAAATACTTAAATTAAATATAAAAAATTAAAAACCCTAATGAACTATCGAACAAAAACAAACATAGAACACGTTACCGAACGTTCACGAAAATAAACAAACGAACGCGGCCTTTGTTCATGTTCGTTTGTTTAGCTAAGCGAACGGAATTTTTTGTTTGTGTTCGTTCATTTATTAAACGAACAAACACAAACGAACTTCCCGCCGAACAGTTCACAAACTGTTCGCCGAACGTTTGGTTTGTTTACAACCCTAACGACGATCCACTTGTGGATACTGTATTTTTTTTCGGGG
Source organism: Ambrosia artemisiifolia (assembly GCA_032199755.1). Classification (NCBI taxonomy): domain Eukaryota; kingdom Viridiplantae; phylum Streptophyta; class Magnoliopsida; order Asterales; family Asteraceae; genus Ambrosia; species Ambrosia artemisiifolia. The sequence goes on along the minus strand of CM063515.1, from coordinate 6,492,673 downwards.
AATACCTTATATCATGGTCCTCCAAGTGCCAGTCAACTGTTTCGCGATCCAGTGCGAAGGCTGAGTACCGCGGGGTCGCCAATGTAGTCGCAGAAATCTGTTGGTTCCGTAACATGCTACTCGAACTACATCATCCTCTGACAGGAGCCACCTTGGTTTACTGTGATATTGTTAGTGCAATTTATCTTTCAAGTAACCCGGTACAACATCAACGGACGAAAAATAGAGTTGGATATTCACTTTGTCCGTGAACAAGTACATCGTGGACAAGTTCGTGTTCTACATGTCCCGTCATGCTACCAAATTGCAAATATCTATACTTATAGTGTATCCTGGACGGCTAAAATAGTCATTTCACATTCATCTATACGGGTAAAATAGTAATTTTATTAATTGGTAAGACACATATTTAAGAAAACAATTAAATCTATCTTTATTGAACTATACAATTAGATGGTCATAAAAAAAGTTAAATTACTTTATGCTTTGAATGTGACCTTTACCTTACCCTACCTATCATAATTTTAATGCAAATCATATCCTATTCATGAAACTCTCATGCTTTGGTTCTCATTCTAAGTCACACACTTATGGGTCTACAAGTGAGGTGATCTATAACATTTCTACTTTGTAGCTCACCAAATTATACAATACAAAAGTAAAATTAAGTGTTAACGAATGAAATGATGATGCATATCTCATCTAGAGGAACTCAATTTTATCTTTATTTATGTGTAAAATGATTATTAAAGTACAAAGACAACCATTGAATTTGACTGTGACCTTTACCTTACCCTACCGTTAAACCACAAAATGAAACAACCATTTTATCATTGCCATTAAATCGTCTCGACAAAACAATTAATTACGCAACGAAACTGATTTGGAACTCATCATAAACTCATGTGCAATCATAAAACCCAACTCACGAATCATCTCTTCTCTCGGCCTCCTTATTTCTCCAATCAAAGTTCCGGGACCATCCCCACACACACATCACTTTGCCACCACCTTTCCGTTTACTTCCGGCACAGAACCAACGTCACCACTCTTTTTGCTCGAACTAAAGACCGGTGACCAGAATAGCGGACGACCATTGTCGCCAGTGACTCACCTTCCTATTTCTTTCACCATCGTGTGATGAGGTATGGACTCTTTGTGTTTTCCACTTTTCCTTATGTGTTTTTTGGTCGATTAGTTGTGTTATGTGAGCTAACAAGATTAGATTTGGGTGGGGTTAAATTCCGGCGATGATCCGATTGTCGTTTATAACCATAAGAAAAGAAAGAAGATAAAAATAAGGTTATTAGTTGTATCGTATGCATTTGAATGTGTGTTTTGTGTGTGTAACTTTTAATGGCGAAAACTTTGTATGAGTGCTACTGTATGACTGTGTTTGATTGTGTGTATGTGATAAAAATACCAAAATCTTGCAACGTGAAGTTACTTTGATAAAAATGAAGCTATTATATCAAAAAAAAAATTATTTGTAAATTTATTAAAGAGTTTTAGTGAGACTATTAAAGATACCTAAAATATACAATCTATTGACACATCAATATCTAGAGCCGACGGAATTTTAAAAAGAACGATTGTTTACTTGTAAGATCATCAAATTCTTATTTTAAGAGAAAAAAAAAAGATCAGTTTGAAAGTCGCCTAAGGTGTATTTTCAACGCAAATAAATTTATAAACGGTTTCATTCATTGAACTTAGATGAATATTGGAGTATATAGCTTTCATAATCATATTTACCGCATTCATTAGATGAATAAAGAAATGTTTTAGATGAATAAAGAAATGTTTTCAGGCCAACCCATTTCAACCGACACTAAAAAGTACTTGGTTTTGACCTCAACTCGTCTGTTCCGTTATCCTTAATGTTTTCCATAGGCAAAATATCAAATTTTTTAATTTGATAAGGACGTGCAACATCAAAACACGTCAAATGAGTGACTATCACACTTTGGGTTACTTTCACATCACATGGTATTTAATACAAACTTAACGTCTAACTCTACTCCACTTTCTACTCCTATGCATAAAATATTTGTACAATAAGTCAATTTTATACTTTTCTTAACATTTATGCTACCACTTCGTCGGAAAATCTATAGTAATAGTAATAATAATATGTCATCACTATATAACTATATCCATTTTGGTTATATCTTTTTGCCAATAAAACAAGTTTTAAAGCTACATGTACAAGTCTTAAAACTAAACCTATCAATTATACATATATATACAATTATATATAGCCAAACATCGTGCAGTCCCGCCGCAACGCGCGGGTTCCTGCTATATTCATAAAAGGCCTTCCTCGCGTGCTCTTTGAAGATTTCAGATCCGGTCTCAGCATCTGCTCCCCCCCATCCGCTTCGACTGCGAGGGTATAATAGATAATTGATAATTATGTAAATAATATGAGAGAATCATATCAATTATTGTAATCCTGTAATTAGTGATAAGTAGTTATACACACTATTAGAAAAAAAAAGGCCTTTCTTGACACGTTGCATGTCAAGAAAGGGGTATGATGGCAAGATAAAGAATGTCAAAGAAGACGGTGTCATAAATTTAACATGACATATTTTCGCGTGTCATCTGTTTATGACACACATTTATGACATCATTTATTGACACGTGTTATGACAGTTTTTAATAACACACATTTTTATGACAGTTTTTATTGACATTTTAGCGACACATTTTATGATAGAATTTTATGACGTTCATTTTGCGTGTCATAATTTATTAATCTAAAAAAAATTCTTGTAAAATTACAGATTTACCCTCTTGGATTTATAGCCATTTTATTATATGCAAAATAGAGTTAATAGCCAAAATCGTCCCTGAGGTTTGGTCACTTTTGCCACTTCAGTCCAAAACCCAAACGTCTTAAATCTGGGTCCGTAGGCTTTTGATTTTTTGCCACATTCGTCCCTGACACTAACCCAGTTAACTTATCTCGTTAACTCTGGGGGCATTTTTGACTTTTTGCCTACAAAATCGAGGGCATTTTAGACATTTTGGCTATTAACTCCTAAATAAATAAAAGAAAAAAATAAAAACAAAAACATTTATTTAAGTGAGAGAGAGAGAGAGCAGAGATAGAGAGAGAGGAGAGAGATAGAGAGAGTCACCAAGAGTCACCACCACCGTCGCTCGCCGTCTGACCCCCACCATAACCACCGCTGCACAACACCTCGGCAACCACCATCACTAATTACTACATAACTACCCTGTACCACCACCCCTGTTCGCCACTGACCGACAACCATCGAACCTAGACCAATCGCCCAACAATAACATCACCACCGTCGCCCGTCATCGTAACCATAACCATCCATCAGATCCATCATAACCTGTTTTAAGAGATGGGTTGTAAAGGGGTTTACCTATATTCAATGGTACTCGGGTGATGAAGGTGCCGCCTGTAACCACCGTGTCTCCACCCTCTGATCTATTCTCTCTCTTCTTCCTCTTCATTCTCTTTCCGCCTCTGCGCCTCTCTCTCCCTACACGTCTCTCTTCTTCTGCTTCTTTCTTTCTTTCCCTCTCTACTTTTCTCTAATTTTATCAGTAAGTGTGTGGGTGTGTTTATGAGATAAGAGAGAGTATGAATTGTGAGTGTTCAGGGGCTCGGGTCCGACGGGTTCAAGGGCTCGGGTCTGTTTGGACTCGGTGGGTGTGGGTGTTTGGACTCGGTGGTTCAGTGGAGTCGGGTTTTGGTTCGGTGGTCAAGCAGAGGTTGTGGTTCGTGATGGTGGTCAGAAGATTGGAGGCTATGGTGGTGGTGGTGGTGGTGTGTGATGGTGGGAGGTTTAGAGTAGAAGAAGGTGGGGGAGGTGGGTCCCACTTATTAAGTAAAAATATTAAAAAATAAAAGTGTAGGCAAAAAGTCAGAAATACCCCCAACTTAACGAGATAAGTTAACTGGGTTAGTGTCAGGGACGAATGTGGCAAAAAATCAAAAGCCTACGGACCCAGATTTAAGACGTTTGGGTTTTGGACTGAAGTGGCAAAAGTGACCAAACCTCAGGGACGATTTTGGCTATTAACTCATGCAAAATAATTAGCAAACTAATAACAAAAACATCATTTCGTTATATAATCCATATTTATCAAATTACAAACTAATCGGAGACAACGTTTAGCGTTTACAAAAATATTGTATCGACATTACATTGCCTTCAAACAGGTTTAGATCATTTGAAAATAAATGTCGCGGCGTAGATGAACCGCATATTCGATCAAAAAGGAAGAAAACCATGACCATGGTTATTGTGATGACATAATGGGCGATATGGGGTGATAGAAACAGAAGGATTTTTGATGAAATCTAGTATACATGTGAAGTTGTTAGAGGAAATAAAGGAGAGCACTTTTTTGTGTTTGAAGATTCGGACGAGATGGGAAAACTTTTCGTTAGAGAGGTGGCTTGAATTTGATGGAAACTTTACTTAGAGATCTCATTTTGGTTGCATGTTTTTTCCCAGCAACTTGCTAGAAAGGTTTTGATGATGAATAAAAATGGTTTCCTAGTTTGATAAAAATAAAATAAAACCGAAAACTAAGGATTAATTGGTTTGGGCCATTGATGTAACATTGAAAAATGGGCTGAATTTATACTAATGAGTTCGGCTTGGGCTGCCAAGAAAGAACCGAAATTCTAGGGGTGCAGCCCTTGGGGCTTGGGCTATGATTTATTTAATTTATTTCAAGAACACAACATTAATTCTTTCATTTCAAAAATTCAAGGACACAATATTAGTTCTTTTATTTCTTTGGTTAGTTAAATTGTTTCTTGAGATGAGGTTGGGTTTGATTCACAAAAAGCCATTGAGTTAAGGTGCTGCTCAAGATTAAAGGTTTGAGCCCCGTCAAAGATGGATTTGGTGTAATTTAAGCCGTTAAAAAAATCAAATCATTTCTTGTAATCACAATGTTACGTATGGTTTTGATTAGGCATGTCAATATGTATTTATTTTAAGTTGTGAGTTTTTGCAAGACATATTACTGATATTAGTGAATGATTAGAGTGTATTTGTGTGCTTAATATAATTAGTGTTAGAAGGATTTACTATTTTGAACACTTTTATAACACCTCAAACTTTAAAGAAAATTTGTAGGAGTGGCATGTTACTAAAAGTAAAAATGACAAACCCTAAATGAGCCAAGGTTGGCCCGAGCTAGTGCAGTTCGAGCTCGGCTTATTCAATTTTGGAGAGCTCGGGCTCATAAGGAGTTTTTCAAGCTTGGTCTTGGCTCGCTTATTATTAAGTAATTATTTTGTTTATAATTTTTTAAAAATACTTACATATATTGACTTTCATACACACATTAAATAAAAGTTATTAAACTAAAAAAAGCTTGTTTAGGCTAAGCCTACTAGAGTTTGCTTTGTGAATCTTGGGCTCGTGCTCAATTATTAAATGAGTCTCAATAAAAACTTGAGCTCGTTTTAGCTTGGCTCGATTTGAGTTTTTGCAAGCTATTCTCAAGGGTGGCTAACTCCTGTATACCCAGAATAGGTTAATCACAAAAAAATCAAGTTCAAGGAAAATGAAGTATCAAGTAAAAACCACGTGCTTGACAAGTGACAAATGAAATGTAATGAGTGATCACTTGACAACTTCTTGCAAATTTTAAATAAAGTTATACAGAAAAGTCCTTTTATAAACGAGGTCTTACAAGTTTTATTTACATGTTTTCGTACAAAGTGTGTTCTCAAATCATAAGGAATAAAATTAAAAAAAAAAAGATCAAGTAGTAATTTTTTTTATTTCCCTCATTAGATTCTTACGTTAAGGTAATTACCCTATTAAGAATATTAAAAACTTCATGAAGATATGGAGAAATATCAATGTCTTCGGTTTTGTCCGTGGCAACGTGTCGTTTTTGTCTTGATTGTTTTCCACAATATTCATATTCCTATAGTACACACTATCAATTGCGTCAACAGTACTTAATCAAGATTGGTACACTTGGCTATTTACTATCCACTTCAAAATGTTTCTTTGATTAATTTTGGTTTCTGTTTGTGTTTCTTTTTGGATCTTACTTTCCCTTTAGTGTATTAGTTAAGGGGGCAAGTGGCATCTTCGGCTTAAGGCATTGGGCTTGCGAAGTCTCGCGTCTACACTGCCCCTTGCTATGGGGCTTGAGGTTGAAGCTTGAAAATTCGGTTTCACCAAGCCGAAGAAAGGAGGGAGAGAAGCCGAAGAAAACAAAGGAAAAAGTGGGTTTTTTTGGGTGGGGACCATCTCATAGGGTGTGTGTGATTTATGTTATGTTAAAATGATGGGGTCCTTGGTTTCAGGCTACTTTAGGCTTGACGTTTTCAGTATTTAAGCTACTTTAGGCTAGTTTGGGGTTAAAATAACATGACACTGTGATGGGCATGCGGCTACACGGGGCTTGTGCCCCTTCACCCCAAAGACTTTTCTTATCAACACTATTCAATAACGCTATTCAATTTTTATGAATTTTTGTTAACGGGTTAAACTTAATTTTTAATTTTACTGTAGCATGACATTCTTGACACTATAACTCTTTCCTCCGAAACTAAACACTATGTTATTTCTAATAAGATAATCGGAGCTCTACCAAAACCTCCCAAGACTCTCGTTCGTAAGCTTATCAAACGCACCCAAAGGTGAGTTCATACTTGTCCATTTTTCCGTTTTATCACTATTTGGGACTCAACATGTATCCTATCAAAAATCACACTAAAATCACTCGATGATTCTTTTAAGCACATAAACTCAATCTATAAATCATGCTTATATGTTATGCCATGCTATATGTCAAATACTATATACAAATGCCTTAAGCATAACTCATTAACTTTGAAAGCCTACCTTAACATGTATAGCGCTATAGGAGTAACACCCCGCCCATCTTGTGGGTCATTGTTAAGTAATCTAATCGGACTTTCACTTCGGTGATAGGATATGCTAGTGATAATCTATGGTTTGAGTATGCCTTTTATATATTGTATGCGCATCTAGACTAGCAAACTATAGCATGAGGATTCGAGTTAAACATTCTTTATACTATGTATGTAAACCAAAACTAGTATGCTCACCAATGCTTTATGTGTTGACAGATATTTTATACATGTTGCAGGAAATGCTTGATATGATGATCCAAGAACTTAATTAGGATTAGACTTAGAAACACACTATTTTAATTTTGTTGTTATGTTGTTGTAATTTCATTTTCTATGAACAAGATGTACCCCTTTTGATTATTTTATGAAATCAACTTATTTAAAATTTTATTGCCACAATTTAGTGTCATGATGTCTTTGAACAATCTATCACAAGTCGCGCCTCGATATTTTCCGCCATCGGTTGGGATGTGACAGTTTACATGATGCAACCCCCCGGTTATGTGAATCCTTAACACCCTCACCATGTTTGCAAGCTACGTAAATCCTTGTACGGCTTGAAACAAGCCCCTCGAGCTTGGTACAACGAACTCACCACCTTTCTTCTCAAGTTTGGTTTTCGCAAGTCATTTGAGGACCCATCTTTATTCATCTATAACAAAGACTCCATTAGATCTTATGTTATTGTTTACGTAGATGATATTGTCTTTACCGGCAATAACAACACCTTTCTTGGGTCTTTCATAGCTTCGCTTGCAAATAGGTTCTCCATTAAAGACCTTGGGCCTTTTCACCATTTTCTTGGCATTGAGGTCATTCAAACCACAAATGGCCTATTCCTTTCCTAACATTGCCATATCAGGATCTCCTCACAACCTTCAATATGGACGGTGCCAAAGATGTTCATACCCCTTTCGGCACATCGGTCACTCTCTCTCCGCATGACCTATCTCCAAAAATCGACTCTACTCCCTACCGGAAACTTGTTGGATCACTTCAATATTTGGCCTTCACTCGACCCGATATTTCTTATGCCGTTAACAAATTATCCCAATTCATGCATATGCCAACTCAAACTCACTGGCAAGCGCTCAAACGCGTCTTACGGTATCTCAAGGGAACCATTCACCATGATCTCTTCCTTAACCAAATTTCCTCTGTCTCTCTGCCTTCTCGGACTCGGATTGGGGTGGAATCTTAGATGGAGGACGCTCAACTACTTACCTATGTGCTAATCTCGTCTATCATTCCCGCATGAAGCATGTTGCTCCTGACTACCACTTCGTTCGTGAACTGGTCTCAACCGGTCTACTAAAAGTGCTTCACATCAATTCTGCCGACCAGCCTGCAGATGTGGTTACCAAACCATTGCCTCGTCAACCCTTTCATAAATTCCGCTCTAAGATCGGAGTCTCCAACGGATCCTCTATCTTGTGGGGGCGTATTAAAGAGGATTTTATGGAGGATACTAAGCCACTAAATCAGCCCAAAGAATCAGTCAACAATATAAATTAATTAGTCAATATTATGTATTAACTTTTCCCTTAATTATGGCCCCAATTCTTGTTGTAAATTAATGTATATATTCACATTGTATGAATGAAAGAAAGAACAGAACCTTTTACCATTACTGTGTAATCTATACTACATTATAAAGGATGATGCATGGACAAATATGTTCAAAGTTAGAATAGTATACCAAGAGTTTCTTTACAATTTCCTAAATTTTACCACTTTTCTTCCCTAAATGCCCCTATAAGATAATCAACTTTTATATGAAAATGGAACTCACACAAACTCAATAAACACACGGGATAACAATATTTTTGAACAAATCTCATATAATGGCGATGGAAGATAATAATTTATATTACCACAATTAATAATCTTATATCAGCTAAACTTGTATGAGTTTTAAAACTTTAAAATATAGTGACTGAAGCCTTCCTAAAGTTAAAGTCAAGCTAACCAGAGTACCTTTTTTATATCATTCAACACAATCATTTTTGTTTTCAATTTTAATTATGATAATTACGTGAAATTATTCCAACCCACTTGTGGATCCCGCTGCAACGCGCGGGTAAACCCACTAGCCTCTATAATATTTGACTTGTAAACTTAAACTTACAAGGTGGCATTCGATATCTTGATCACACAAGAACATAGAACTACACGACTTTTTGTTTTTGTAAATAAACATTTTTTATTGACTTTTGATATCTTCTCAATGCACTCCATGTACTGCCTGTTTTACGCCACTGCCTTTTTGCTTCAATATTATCCCACTGACAAGCAATTGAAAATTCCAGCAACCAAGGATCCTACTTTGCCGACTCCCTTTCTATCGACACTCGGAGTTCGGTCACCTCCATTTCTCTCGGCAGCACTTCTCTTTCTTTCCATCCGAGTTGACCCGAAAAAAAAAACTTAAGCAGACTACCTTAGCCTCCTTGTTATTTTGCTTTCTTTGGCTTTGACTTGAAGCTAATTCTACTAACCAAAACACAATGCCAATTGTAATGATCGAACAATTAAACTTCTTTGGTGTAATAAAACTTGATTGATAGACAACCAACAAACTTCGATGTAGATGTACGACTGCTCTTTTTTTTTTTCTTTAAGTTCTTCCTTTTTTCGTGTTCAATCATGCATCGGTTTACCATCGTCTCGCAAGGGGTTGCTGCTCCTATAAAACGACTCTCAAAACCGTTGCTATGATACTACTTGTTAAACTTGGAGGAAACTAAAAACTTTTGTTGATTAGTGGATGAATATAAACATAGGAAACAAGAGATTATATAGACTAGCTTTTTTAATCCTACTAGAACTCTAAAAGTACTAAACGATAATTAACTAAACAATACAGAACATAAATTAATCGTAATACTAATAGATAACCTAAATAATAATTAAACAAACTTAATTATTATTTTACTCGTTTACTCTTTCGACTTTAGCCATTCGAGTTGATATCAATACATTTTTCAAAGGGGGAGCCGCCTTTCAAAGGTCGATCTAGTGCATAAGGATGGGACTAGGCACCCGTACACCTTTCTTTACCCATAATTAAAAATAAAAAAATGGGAAAAATCACAAAAATGGCCATTGACCAAGGTCTTTTTTGGGAAAATCACAAAAATCTCCCATCTCTTTGGATAGAGGCCTTATGGTGCACAAGACAGCTCTGGCGTCTCCCGTGAGGCTTCCATGATAGACCAATGGTTGTGTGACACGTGTATTATTTATTTAATATTAGAAGAAGTATATTATTTAATTATTAATTTTCCTTGGGACTTTAACAGAGGAGAATAGAAGATGAGTTGTAATATATCTATATTATTATACTAGCAGGAATGCCCGCGCGTTGCCGCGAGTACTTACGTTTTATTACCGCACGTTGCGCGATGAATTCCACGTAATTTATTTTTAAAAACAATTGATGAAGATCAAATTTGTACAAACAAAATAATTTACAAAAATGATCTTCTGAAAAAGGCAATCTAATTCGACCTACCTTAGTATTAAATCGAAAGAAGTTACCATCCAAAGGTTGTTAATGGGTGGTCAAATATAATGAAAGCTAGGGTCATCCACGAGAAGATGTTAACTCATATCTATATCATATATGCAACAAATTTGGTATACTAAACCTTGATATATGATTGCAACATGTGGTAATTAAGTTACTAATTATGTATGATAAACTTTTTAAAATGAAAAAAAAAAAGATCTTACTCTTTTTATTGTTCAACTCCAGTCTTGTTCAACTTTCTCTGCAAGATTTTTAGAAAATATAGGTAACTGCAAGTATGTTAAATGTTAATCCCATGGCATGTTTACAGCTAAAAGATCAAGAAAAAAGCTAGGTAGATTGGGTAATGGGTCAAACAGGCTTTTGTTGAAATGGGTCATCTTGTCCGGGTCATGTTTGATTGGCCAACAAATATGTTCTGGTCTACTCTTTGATTTTTGTAAATAAAAAAAAAAGACGAAGAAACAATCTAGGAGGTTGTTTGAGCAGAGGACGTGTATGAGATCTACGTAAGTGGTAGATAGAAAATAAAAATGAGATTGCAATGAACATCATTGTAAAAAACTTCAAAAAAAGAACATAAATTAAAGTCTTTCAAAAACATAAAAACTGTTATCCCAACTCAAAAACAAAGTTCCCAACTTCAATCTACAAATATCAAAAACCAACACACATCAAAACCTACAAGCACAAATAAAAGTCAACATGATGACCATTTGACCACTATGATATGTTTTTCCTCTGCAACGTTCTCGGCCTTGGCTTATAATTTGTTAAGCTGTTTCTTTCGTTCATAAACAAATTGGGCCTTCACCTTCCTCTTTTTTCTCAAGATCCTGCAAGTAATTGAAACAATAATGATACATCAATAACTTAAATGTTTTAATAGTTTCAGGTAAAACAAAAATGTTATAATATTTTTAGGTAAAATATAATAGGATCTATGAATTCTTAGTGCTAGCAATAGAAAAATGACATGAGTCCACTTCGGGCAACCGCATAGTCATCAAGAGTGTTAAATAAGCAAGACGCTCGTTAAGTATTCATGCTTGGTTTTCCAAAAGCTAGAATTGAGCAAAGTTAAAGGAGATCAAGCTTTAGTATCATATTGATTCTGTATAAAAATATTTTTTTTTGTAAATTGGCTGTTAATAAAGACCAATTTTATAAATTGGAATTGTCAATCATATGAAATAATAAAATAACTCAAAATTATACTACAGCAGATGTCCATCAAAAAGAAAATAATGCCTTTTTACCAAAGTCAAAACTAATTTGTGAATATAATTAGCACATGGATAGAATTATTTGATTAGGAAATTTGATAGCAATTGAAGATAACTAAACATAACATTATCAACATGAATGAAAACGAATAACATTATATAAAATAAAATAAGATCTGCAATTTCATGATAAGAGTGATTACCTTGATGGTTCATTAATGATTCCATCCAACTTCAGATGAGAGCCGACCAAGCAAATAGTACTTATGTCTACCAATTAGCCTCAATACCCTACAAACATGAATGGATATCATTAGACCTTTTCTTGTAAATAGTATCAAAGACCATATTATGTCTCTCAAAATGCAAAAGAAAAAAACAAATCGTTCAATTCTCAACCTAACATAGGTTACAGACGCAAGCACAAACAAACCTAACTGGTCTCGTAGGTCTAAATTTATATCAGCAAAATTAACAAAAGAAATGATAATCATAATCAAGTCAAGAATATGAAAGAAACTTGACAGTAAAAACGAAGGGTAACCTACATATCTGAAAATATATATAGGAGGCACGAGACGATTCACATGAGGCAGACGATTCAGCAGCCTGAGCATTCTCATTCATATTCAATTTTGCCCATTACTTGTTGAGACTCCAAAAGCTGAAACCCATATTAAAGAGACATTGGGTTTTAATGGGGTTTCAATTACAATAAAGGAGTCTGTGTACAAATGGGGGTTATATTATTGTAGAGAAGATATTAACTATAACTATGTATTAAACACAAGTACTATGGGCATGATATGTTGTATAAAGGGGCATAATTGGAAGAAAGGGAGTAAAATATAGAGATGTATGCTTATGCCTCTTCATATGCCATTTTAAACACTTGATAAAATTACATTTGTAGCCATCTCTCCTCCTTAATAAGGTAACATAGATTATTAAGGATGAGTGATGTACAAGATGGGAAAACCACAATTGTTAATTCTTAAAGTGTTATTAAATGACGTTGATTCAAGGAAGCGACAGTGGTAGGGTGGGTAAGAAGCCTCTCAGACGACTCGATGGTATGTCAGATGCCCTCTCCATTGCCGCTGACCTTGGCTTCTCTGTTGCTCCTCTTCCTTCTCAGGTCTATTTTTAATCTATCCCACTATTATTATTATTATTATTATTATTATTATTATTATTATTATATGCTGTGATTTTAATACTTTCTAGGGTTTAGGAATGTTAGTTAGTTTGCTGCTTTCTAGACAGACACTCTTGTTGCTTATGTTGAGCACCCACAATGTTCAAACCTCGCAAACCGCCACATCGGATTCATAAATCTCCTTCAGAAACTCCAGTTTTCCCACAATTAAAAAAATGATTATATATATGTGTTGGGGGGAAGGGGCACAAATGAAGTTCATTTGAGGTAAGGACTGTCGGACTTGCTTAGGACTGGACGAGGTAAGTGGTACGTGGCATGTGTCACATCAGATTCGGACAAGCAAAAATACCACATTGTGGGTGCTGTAATGCCAAGTAGCAAAAGTCATTCAGATGAAAGCCAGAATTTATTTATTTAGAGATTGACATGTTTAGTGTTTTTTCTTTCAAGTATTAGTATATGAAGAGTGTAAGGGTGTTGTATAGTACATTGTTGATATTGTGACATTCTTTATATTTTTCAATAATGTGTTGTCAAAGATTGTCAATTTAGAATTTTGCAATATATGGGTTTAAGATTGCAAGAAGAGCTTTTTACTTCTTCACAAAATAAAGAAGCTTGGGCTAATTGGCAAGGATGATATAAATATATAATAGCGAAGGTTTAGGTTTGTATAGTTTATGATTAAAGAAATTAAGAGGGAGTGGTTGCCCCTTTTGTTGCTTATGCTTATACTCGATTGGGTTCTTGAATCACAAATGATTAATATTGACTTTTTAGGCTACGAGTATTTAGCCGAAACGTAGTGGGTTGTGGTCTTTTCATGTACATATTGACTCAGTCCTTACAAAAGTAACCCCAAAGTTGATTTTACGACAAGTACCTTCCCTATGAAGTTTAGAGAAGTTAAAGTATGTTCGTATTTAGAACCCATTGGCTTCAACAGAGTACATATATAATATATATATATATATATAATATATTTCCTTTAAATTACTTATTGATTAAACATAATTCAGTTACATTAAAGTTGAAACTGCATAAATCTGTTTATGTATAGTTTTCGCAGCGCGGAAATGGAGATGATGATCCGCAACATATACAAGGAAACTATATGCACTATGTTTTATGCAGATGTGAGTCTCACTGTCTCCTATATTATGTGTCTGCAACTATTGAAATTGACAATCTAAATATGAATCAGTTTACGAAATAAATCCGTGAATTAAAAACATCCCCGATTCATGCGTTTTTACAAAGGAAATTAATCAACCAATTGACTCAATTTGGAGGAAAATTGTCAAAGTCAAAATCCAGGCTAAGAAATTTGGGTCCGAACCACCTATGGCGCTGCGCTTGTCACAACGCCTGACCCGTTGCAGTGCTTTTGTACTATTTTATGGCCCAGTAACTCCCAAACGGATCAAAAGTTATGCCAGTTTTTAAGTTGGACCATTTTCTAGCCCGCTTGTTTTTATGCTGAGTTAATCGTGCAATTATTTATCATTCAATCCCTTTGATTAACTGATTCATATTCTATTAATATACATTAACTATATGTCTACATATAGTTAATATGTGACTTTATATTCATGTTTCTTTATTATGTATGCTTCTTTGTACCAAAACTGGACTCTGTGATCGCTAGCTACTATACTCTCGTCTTTTATTATGTTAGATGTAGTAATGCTTTCTATTGCTTCATGTTTTCCAGTTCAACAAAATCCACCAAAACTTTCTTTCCATGGTAAGAGAGATATTTCGTTTGGATTTGTCGACGGACATGACATGGTAAGGAACACATCCATAGATGTTGATTTGATATCCATTTAATGCCTTTGAGCCTTTCCAGCCAAATTGACACCAAAAATATGTGCATAACCTTGGACTATGAGCCTTGCTCTGAGCTTGTCCACCCATATAACCTCAGTTTCTAAGTTCTAACAAATTGTATGTTAGTATTTTATTTTTTATAAGACATAGAATTTGACTATGAAAAGAACGGTTACTGGGCATAAAGTTAGTATTTTATTTTTATAAGACATATATTTTGACTATGAAAAGAACTGAAATGAGCCTCGAGGCGAACTAAGGCGTCAAAAACATCAAAAATACACATTAAAATGACATCAAAAATATGTAATTGACTTTTCAAACATTAGAAGCGACATGGGATGTTAGAAATTGGCACTAAAAGTCTAAACATTAAAAACAAACATCCAAACCACATGAGGCGCAATTTTCCTTAACGCCTCAGCCCTATGAGGCACATGTACGAAATAACTCGCTGAGGCGCCACGCCAGACTCGTTTTCAAGCCCTCGAAGTGCATGCCTCAACCGTTTTTTTTAAACCATGACCGTGTCTTATATTGCCAAATACCAGGCTGCTCACTTTGCCATCAACTTTGTCCTATCGTCCTATCTGTTTTCCTATTTAAGAAGACTTGCAGAATTTATCAGCTGGTGGTGAAAAGGGTGATGATTTGATACGAGTTTTAAGGGACCTTACCTCTGTACGAAGAAATATTGAAGATTTGCAGGTTGAGCTTCAAGGTCGAAAGGTGAAGTTTCTAATTATCCTATTATTGGCCATGTTACTGTGTGTTTATAGTGAAATCCCAATGTTTTGAGATATCGAATACCGATCATATGTGTTTGACACTTGGGACCAAAATCCGTAAATCATATTATTTGTGATTCTTTTCAGGAAGATAAGAATGTGCTCACTTGACACATGTGAGTGAAATGGAAAAGAAGATAGAAACTTTAGCAAGGATCACTACTATATTGACAGGTGTTATTAAGAATAAGGTACTGTAGATGGAGCGCTGAACTCTCCCGAACCGGTTCTCACGGTTACAAAGGAAAAAAAAGGCCAATTGGCAACATGTTCACATTTGTTCTTTCATTTATTTTTTAGGATCGAATTATAGCCCGTCTTCAACAGCCATATTCATTAGATTGTATTCCCGTGGAAGAAGAGTATCAGGTCAATCCAATTTCTTATAATTTATATCGAGTAGAAAATAGAAAATGATACGAACCAAATGAAATGCGAGTCTTCTTTACATGCTTGGCATCTTTTTGTTAACATTTTGCAACGTTTAATAATCAATATACTAATCATTTTCTCCCGGGATTTACAGAAACAATTCTCAGAACCGTTGATGAAGGCTGTCAGTGATTATGATCCTCTAATATCGTCGGTTGCAGATTTCCAGTGGACTCACAACTTTAAAGAGCACCCGCTACAACGCGCGGGCATTACTACTAGTTATGATAATAATTTTTAAAACAAAAGATGTCACAGCTCATGTTCTCGACTTATAACAGAAAAGAACAGAAGCACCACCGGAGCTTCCACCTCCACCTCCGGACTTTAACAGAGGAGACGTCAGTGACTTTTAAAACCTCCCACTATATTATTTCTTCAATCAGACAGAGACGGTAGTGAGAGACGTCTCACGTCTCCGTCCGAGACGTCGTGAAAAAGAAAAAAGCACCATCGGAGCTTCAACAGATCCCGTCTTGGTTGTGGTGGTGGTGCCAGAGAAAGGAGAGAAACGGAAACAATTGGTGGGGTTGGTCTCGGAGACGTCTTTGCGACGTCTGCCGGCCTTTGGCGTCTTTGTGCCTCCCCCACCTCCCAGGAGACGTCTCGGCAGCGCGGAGCCGTTTCTGAGACGGGTCACAGGAAAAACAGACAGGTGGCGTCGTTTCATTGGGCAGCACCGGTGGTGTCTCCGGAGTCGCTTCCACCTCCTCGGAATCCGGGAACCGACTCTCCCAAATCATGAGAGGTGGCTATCTTGATGATTTTGCTCGGTTAAAGGCTATTATGGTCGTTTTCCCTTAAAAATTTCCTATCTATACAAAACCTGAAATAAAATACAAAAAGTACTATTCATTAGTCACACTTTTAATCTATGTAATTTTGTTTTTCTTTATATTACTTTTGGTGATTAAATTATTGCTTTACTTTTTTAACTAGTTTATTACATTTGTTAAAGTAAGTTCAAATTGTTACTGAAATAATTTGTTTGTTATGTGAACAATTACGATATATTAATAATCATGTTGATTTAAATAGTAAGGTTTTAATATTTCTATTTTGGCTACAAATTTTTTTACTTTTTTTGTTAACTTTTTTTTCCCATTTTGACCATCAAATTTTTTGTTAAGTTTTTTTTTTCCTTATTTTGGTCACACAATGTTTTTTTACTTTTTGTTTAAGTTTTTTTTCTCCTGTTTTGGCCACCAACTTTTTTACTAAGTTTTTTTTTTCCATTTTGGCCCCCGACATAATGCGTTTTTTACCCGATTTCACACAGGTTCGGTTTTTGTTCGTTTATTATCTATATATTTAACGACCACGAAATGAATAGCTGCTTCACTCTAACGTACGCAACCGGCCACCGACCACATCTACCGTGCCATCTCCACCATGTACGCCGCGGACCGCGGGAGATTCCCGGTATTCTCCGCGTAGCTGCTGCCACTTTTGTATTTTCTCATTGTCCAATGTTAGTCTCTATGCCTTTGTCGGTTACCAAAATCCGCATTAACGCGTCATGTGAAAAATGCGCAACGCGCGTATTAATACACCTAGTTAATTTAGTAACTAAGTTCAAATTACTAAAACAATGTGATCTTTGAACGAAAATTCAACAAATTTAAATCATATGACTAACTAGGTGAAGTTGACCTGACTCATATTTTACCCTCGTAATAAAAGTTTCTGGATTCGTTACTCCTGCCTTCGTTCATTTTTTTCGCACGACAAAAGATTTTATCATACCATGCTAGCAATGAGTTGTAAAACCCGCAACAACAAACTTTACGTAATTGTATCTTTTACATTAAAATCACTCAATCTTTCTCATCTGTGTCATACAATCTTATGGACCAACTTTCCCACCAATCACCATCCTCGCTTTATTTATTCCGTTTCTTTTTGTATTTGGTGTTTTAATTCTGAATTTATTGTTTTCATAGATAGTAAATTACTTCACTTGTGCTGTTACGCCAGATAGTAAGTTCGAATCCTGAGCCCATCCGGTTTTTCGTTCCATCGTGTGTTACGCCAGAGAGTTCTTCCCTTGTGTTGGCACAACGATTGTCAAGTGGCAGCCAACGGTATGGTTTCCCGGGGGAACGCCCAAGCCAAATTCTGAAGGCAGCGTGAGCTCAGTTAAGACAACATAGTTTGGTCAAAGTGGAGGCAACAAGACTCTTTAATTTGAAAAGTGCGGTAGCCAAACACAAAGAAAATCGATGTTTAAAAACAAAACTTTCCTCATAATTAGTTTTTTATTATTTTTTTCAAGTTTGGGCCCAGTATAAGATTACACACCAAACGTGAACAGTGGATGGGATTGGATTCTAGATGTTCACACCAAAAGATGTGAGACAACGAAACTTTACTATGTGGAGTTGCGGACACATTTGTTTTTTTGTTAATGCCAACAATTACGTTTAAAAGAAACTACCAAGAAGCTAAAGCCACTGATGTTAATATAAATCACATATATACGTAATGAAGGATCGAAAGTTGTAAGAATGTGTTGCTCGGCTGTCGCTCTTGGATTGCCATCTACCGTGTTGGAAATATGTGAACTTTGTACTTATATATCTAATATATTTGTGGTTGATACAATTATTGTTTAGTATTTATTTGTTTCACTACGAGAGAGGATCACTGATGTGCGTGATTTTAGCAAAATAAAAGATATTATTTTTCCGGTGCTAAAAACTTGGTGTTTTAATCCAGAAACTTTGGTTTGGGTCAAATGACTTAATTTTACTAAACCGGTTTTACTAGGTTTTAAATTTATAAAATAAACAATATTTACTTTCGAAACTAAAACCAACACATAGGTAGAGAACCTGACGTGCATAGTATAGTTTCTAGGGTAAGTATTGAGTATCGTATCCCCAAGGATCACACTTTCCCCTACTCAACCTTACATCAATTTACTGATCGGGTTTTAAAAGAAAAATAAAACGGAGGGTTTCGAGCTTACGAAGAAAAATTAACCAGCTAAGTCCTTTCTTATTTGCCCTTGTTTTTTTATTTATTTTTATAATTTTTGTATTCGGAATTTATTTTGTTTTGAGTCGTTTTCTATTCCTACATTGAGGGCAATGTAGAGTTTAAGTGTGGGGATTGGGAAACTGTCGTTTAGTTTGTATATAGAGTCATTTTGAGTAAAAAAATAATCGAAAAAATTTGAGAAAATGTCCCTGATTCTAAAGTTTGCATTATATAAATTATGGGAAATGATAGATAAAATCAAATGTCTGGTTTTCAAATATTATATGTATTAGAAGAATAAATAATCAAAAGCGTGTTGACTTGGGATGTGTGGGTAGGCCCAGCTGGTAGAAAAGTTTCCTTTGAGCTAATACACCTAAATATATTAGGATACCTTGTGGGTTCTCATCTAGGAAAAAATGGAGAAGCTGAAACCGCCAATAATAGTATAAGGAATGTCGTTATAAGTTTAAAACCGTTAGAATTTCTAATCAAAAGTTGAAGAAAAAGAGCTGGATATAAAATAAGGGCAAGGCCAATGGTGTCGTTTCTAGGGATGGTGACTCCGGACTCGACTCCCTCTAGGATTGTCTGAAAATAAATAGCTAAAAAAGCTCATGAATTAATTAGAAATCAAAGCGAAAATGCTGAAGCTTAAGGTGCCTGGCCACTGGGATAGCGACTTGGATTGGTAACACCCTCTGAGTTAAGTGTGCTGAGATGAAAAAAAAAACAAATGATTTTAAATTCTCTCGGTTTTCTACATAAAACGGTTAGGAATAGTCAATTGGTTGTTCCTTTTGTTTCATAAGCTTGAGGCGAGATTAGGTGAAACTGTGGTTTCTTTAGTGTGACCTAAAATTAAACTAACATGATAAAGGGCTTAGAAACCGGCGGTTGGGTTTAAGTGGACAAGTATATCTGCAATCACAGTTGGCACGTGATTAGATTTTTAATATTAAAGTAACCTATGTTTTGAGGCCAGATTATATGATTATGATTCCATAGCATAATTCTTTTTCAGGGACGAAAAAATGATAAGTATGGGAATATTTGATGTATTGTAAAATACATCTATTTCCAGTGTAAAGTTTGTACAATTTTTGAGTCGTTTAGATAGTGTTTTTATTAGTTTAAGGCTTGTACCGGTCTATTTTATTTATTATAGGTTTTTTTTTTCATAAATAACAATAATAATAATACAAAATACGAAAGTTACATCATAATAGCAGGTAGACGGGCAACAAGCTGCGCCGCCACCCCTTTTTGAATTGCAAACCCTAGTCTACTAAAGACAAAACCTTGCCCCCCTGGGGATGAAACGTAAACGAGCAACTTTGACAAGTCAGTTTTAGTATTATCTATAGGTTTTTATAGATTTTTATTAGTTTTGAGTCAGTTTTAGTATTATGTATTTATTTTATATTTTGTTAGGTGTTCATGGACGTTGAAGCGTAAACGAGCAACTTTGACAAGTCAAGAACACCCGAGTCAAGAGCACTGAATAATAATAATAATAATAATAAAAATAAAAGAACGTGTCTTGGAGCCAAGGCCCAAAGTCAAAACAAAATAGGGCAATTATTAGTTCTGGAGAGGAGATGCCACATAAATTTAATCTTGGGGGGAGGCTTATGAGATATTTTTGGAGGTAGGATCGATCGATGACTGACATATTTGAGAGGAAGTGAACGTCGAGCAGCCGGAGAACAAAAAAGGAAGGTATCTAGGTTGAATCATTGGTGCGAGTACGGGTCGGTTCTAATTCAATTATTTATTATTTATTTATTTGAAACCCGTTGTGAACACCATGAATTTGTCTTGCTTTTATTGTTTTGATTTTGTCATGACTTTTAAAGGCTAAACCTTTATCACTACCTAGGTTAAAGATGATTGCACTTGTTTGATTTATTTTCTTTTGGTTTTGGAACTTTTGGTTGTGGATGAATTTTAAAGTAAAGAACTTTTTATTTTCTGATTTGATGTATATGCGTATTTAGTTTTGTTTAATTATTTTTTATAAACTCCACTTGCGTTTTTGTGAATGTCTTTCATGTATGAATGTCGGTTAGGTTGCGGACTGGGTGTTAGCAGCTAGTTTATGGTTAATTTCTGCAGGTTTTCCATAGGAGTTATAATTATTAGTTAGGTAATTCTAAGTGTTCTACCAATTCTCAATAGCTATAAGGTGCGAGATTGTTGGTCTGTCTAGGGTGTTAAATTGCTAGATCTAGAGGCTTTGTGAGAAGATCTTCCTAGTTTCCCTAGCATTCCTTGTAGGCCAAGTCTTATCATAAATATTTTAGTTACCCCTTGCACTTTTGGGTGTATTGTGACTTTTGCGCTGTGAGGTAGACTGTCTAACGGGTACTTTAAGATTCGAGTAGGTAAGCCTGTGAGGGTAACCTCTCAACCGGTGGTTTAACAGCACAACAGTATTCTAGGGTTTCCCCTTGAGAAGGGTTGAGGGTGTCTAGTTTATTCTTGATGTTTAGTATTTTAAGATCCCGGTTCCACACCAGTTCCATAACCATTAGAAACTTATCATTCATGTGTAGGATTCTAACCTAGGTAGTGCATTCCCATCATCTGATCTCAGTTGCAGTTTCCAGTTTGTGTCTTTAGTTATTTTAGTTTTATTTTATTTATTTGCATTAGTTTGATAGAAAACCCCCCCTTTAAGCAACAAAACATTATTAAGTCGGTTTGTAGATAAGTAGTCAAGTCTAGTTTACGTTTTCTAGTAGAGTCTCGTGGGTTCGATACTCGGACTTACTTTGGCTATACTGCACTGACCGGTACACTTGCCGGTTGTGTGGTTTAGGTTTAGAGAGTCTTAGGTTATAAATTTAAAACTTAGAGTGTCTAGTTTAGGTTAATTTAGTTAGTTTTTACTAAACCACTTTGAGCACATCACACAACGTATACCTAACATATTCATGCTAGGCCATTTAAATCTTAACAATGACCCAGAAACGGGGCGGTGTGCTAATCCTATAGCGCTATACATGTTAAGTGGGCTAATAATAGTTAATGATCTATGTCTATGTATCTAAGAATCATAAGCATGGCAAGTTGCATATAAGTATGTTTAATAGATTGGGCATGTGTGTTTATGAAAGCATTAGTGTGTTTTGCATATGATACATGTTTACACCCCAAAAGTGATAAAGAGTAAAAAGGGGCCAAGTATGAACTCACCTTTGGGTGCGTTTAGTAAGGCTCCAAAGACGAGTCTTGGGAGATTAGTTCCTTAGCCTTGGTTAACTAGAATTAGAGAATAAAGGGTCTTAGGTTCGAGTTTATATTATAGATTCACGAGAGTCATGCAAGTCTTTTAGGCAAACCAAAATACAAATTGCCTTTAAGGCAATCCGGATGGTCATGAGAATAAGTTAGACCAAGCACAAAATCATCATAGATGATTCGGATGGTATAAGGTTAGGAATGTGAATCCATTTGATAGGTTCATGTCATAACCACTTCGCTTATGGAATAAACGTGGGTTTTGGACACGGGATTTCCCCTTTCTAGTGTGGATAAATCCGTAGCACAAGAAGGGCCAAGAGAGTTGGTAAGGTAAGGTGTAACCACAAACCTTCCAAAGATTAATAATAAGCTAGTAAGATAGAAACTTGAAAGTATATGTTTATATTATTATATAGTATAGCTAAGAAGTTTAAGTAGTTTGGGGACTGATTTGGATGAGTCTTGACTCTCATTTGTCACCCAATACCATAACACGAATCTCTCAAACATTAGATTGTTAGTAGACTTGGTTGGTTCCTTCACAACAAACATTCTTAGAACATAAAAACAATTCAGAAAACAAACACCTTTGAGACCTCTTTTAGGTACTCTACTCTTATCACACTTCTGTGGATAAGTATGGGGAAGATCCTAGAAGGTTCTCCTTGGAGTTTTGGATAGAAAAGAGAAGGAAAGTTAGAAGAATAGAGCAAGTTGCTCAATAAACTTGAAGATTAGAGAGTGTTTTAGGGAGATTATGGATGAACAAGGGATTAAAGGGTGGAGAGGAGTGGTATTTATAAGTGGATTAAGATGGTTGGGGGTATTAAATGGAGTAAATAGGGTGGTTAGAAAAAGATTAGGTGGGGTTTAAGTTTAATTATCATAGGGTGGTCATGGTTGTGTAATGGTACTGTTGTTGACGTTCGAATAAAAGAAACGAATAAATTTTGTGACAACGAGTTTTAAAGATAAAAAAAAAAAAAAACAAACGACATCCATGTGATGATGTTGTTGTTTTGAATTGAAAGTCAACAAAATCTATTAATTGGTCACGCTTTTCTTTTTTCTTTTTTTTTTAAGTATTAGATGTTAAATACATATTAAAACTAAATATATACTAAGATCTTAACTAAAAGAGTTTCTTGTTATAACGTCTAAATTGAATAGGATAAATTATAATGACGACTCGTCATAAATTGGTAGGAGTAACATAAAAGAAGCGAATAAAGGCGAACTTGGAATTTGTTAAGTATAGAATTTAGAATATATGCAAAACTAAAAATCACGCGATGTTACATAAAGTTTGCGTCACATAGAATTTATAGAATAATGAAATAGATTAAGATTAAATGCAATTGACAAAATACTTTTCCATTGATCATAAGCTCGGGATTACAAGGGTGTAAAATGACAAGATACAAGAATACAAGGACTAGAATGGAAAATACGAAAAAATACGAATGTTACAGTAAAAACTCAGCCTCGTATAACTTAATGACGACATTGCAAAAAAAATTGTAAACATTCGCGCGACGTCCTCTCAGACATACATAAATATTCATCTGGAGGATTAGCGGTTGCGAGTTGTTTCATTGTTGAAGATACTTTCTACATGGGCGTAAAACTCTTTCTAAACTGTCCGTCCGCATCCTCTCTGAACCATTCGAAGTTTTCTTCAACATCTGCTACAATTTTTTAGAAATAGACGTCTCGACATGCGATACCTTAGTTTAAACTGTGCCTCGATTTCATTTTCGTACGTTGGCAAAATAATCATCTATTAACCAAATATTGCATCCCTCGCGATCACGTGACACATATCTTTTTTTTGATGTTGCCGTGTCTTCCTCTGCAACTCGCTTGGCAAGGTCCATGATAAACTCAATGCTACTATCGGTTGAGTTTAAAATCGGGTGCACTTCGATCAGGGGAATGAAAACTTGATCATCTTCGATGTCAATGTCACTCATTTTTTTTAAAAGTATGGAGATAATTTCTATTTTTTTATATTAAATTGTGGCATTGTTTTGTATATACATATAGCCTTTTGAAAAAAATGGTCACAAAATATGACCGTTTGAAAAAACTTAAAAATGTCAAATTAATAAAACGGTAAAAAATGGAATTAAAAAAGGAATAAATTCGACCGTTGTATTTAATATACTAGTTAACCAGCCTGTTAGATAGAACAAGAAAATGGTTCACAGGACCACTACCAGCATGGGTGGCGACGGTGTTACCGTGCTGATAGTGGGGTACCCGTGACTATTTCTGGTGGTGTCCCGTCCACCCTTACTCTTGTTTTAGAAATTGCTTCAAACATCACTCCTCCATCTACTATTATGACACCTTCATCCGCTACTATGGGGCCATTGGTTGGTACCCAAGCGGTTCAGGTAGTTAGCAATCAAGGTGAGAAACTGGAAAATATTTGTAATTTGAGCTTCAAATGTGGCAACAAATGATGTTGTTTTAATTGATCACCCGAACCACCGTGACTTGCACCTTGTGATATAATCAAGACACAAGATTGATCGAAACTCAATGACCCCTATTATGAACTGTGCGTTAACATCGACCGACCACATGGAGAATGGTTCAATCAAGATACATTTATCGTGATAGGAATAAAGGTTAGACGACTGGAGTTAGTCTTGGCTTATGACAAATCAACGCGGCCACCGAAGCCAGGGGCGGACCTAGCTTTGTGCTAGGGTCCGCACCCGTTGCCCTACGGTTTTTCGCGCGTAGTGGGAATTTTTTTTTATGATTTTTGTAGAACGTTACATCTAAAACAAATTTTACGTTACTACTGAAATAAATTATTATATCATATTAATATTTTAAGGAATGATAATTTTATTAAATTATTTACTAATGTCATCCGGTTCTTAAATCCATTTCGATTGATTGGACCACTAAGACGTAATAACTTTTTATCATTTTACTCAATATTTTTTTATAAAATTTTTATAGTTTTAAAATTTTTTCCCTTTTATAATACTAAAAAAAATAGCAAATCCATAACCTCTTGAAGAAACAAGTAGTCTAACCTCCTGAGGGGGATGATAGACTAGATGCAACCACAGGATTGATCCTTCACTAGCACTTCTTGGATTGGAGTACCTGCAAGTAAAGATGATGTGGGTAGGGAGACGACTACTCAAGGTAGCAGTTTATAACAAAAACGTGGGTGAATGGGGATACTATCAAGTGTGATAGCTCTTAGGGTTAGCCAAAAAGTGTCCTCCTATTAGGGATGTGATCCCTTATATAGGTGTGGACGTATGCCACCATTACCCGAAACCCTAATCGTAATGGGCCAGGCCCGATTAGGGTTGTCTCCACTACCCGAAGACTATATTAGTAAAGTAGTTATGGAATAGCTATAAATAAGGAAAGGTTGGAACGGATACCGCTTTTACCGCTTACGCGCACGAGTATCGCTCCGTGAATGTAGGAGAGCCGTTATTCCTTAACTTGCTGGGGAAGTTTCTACTGTCCGCGGGTTGTTCCTCCGCGGGTTACGTTCCGGGTTTGGGTACGTTCTGCGCAGTAGTGAGCACCCAATCCCATCAAGTCCCCCTAGTCCAGTGTGTACCCTTTTTTCGAGCATGTGAGGGAAAAGGGTGGATGCTGGACTCATAATATTGATTCGTGGATGACAGCTCATCCTTGCCTTGGTAGTGAAAACTGGGATGTTGGTGCTGAGTTATCTGTAATTCCCCGCGACCCAATGAGAATGCGGAGTTCTGAGATGGTGGAATGCGGAGAACGGTAATTTGTTTGACGTAAACATTCCGCATCCGCTTTGCGCGTCGTTGTGATGGAGGACAGATGTCCTCTGCGTGAGCAAAGAGTAGTGAGTAGCGTCTGTTGCAAGCTATACTTGTGTCAGCGGGCGTCCCATCAATTATGGCAGACGGCTGAGTCAGGCGCGTGTGAAGCGCGTGTACGGCGCGTGTGCCGCCTAAATAGCTGTCCAGTGCCACGCGTCATGTGTAAAGTCGTTTCCTTTACCAATGCTGACGTCACTGGCAGTTACTTCACGTCCTATATAATCATTTCAAATTATTTCGAATTTCACTTTACCCACTCTTTGCATTCCAGACTTCTTCAAATTCCTTTCTTTTCCTTGTGCAATCTTTATTGTTCTATACACATCCCAACATGTCTCAAGAAACATCTTGCCCTGTGGATCAATCGAAGGCTACTGAGAAGACAGAGAAGGCCGAGAAAGGTATCAGCACCACCCTTATCAAGTGGGATGCCTCCTCCTTTTCCACATTCCTTGATCATTATGGGATTGAGGCCGATTGGGAGCCTGAACTACCAGCCGTTGGTAAAACGGCACTGGATGCCCCCTCCGGTAAGATTGCGTTGTATGAAGCTTTTTTCACTC
The DNA here is from genome assembly GCA_032199755.1 of Ambrosia artemisiifolia. Lineage (NCBI taxonomy): Eukaryota > Viridiplantae > Streptophyta > Magnoliopsida > Asterales > Asteraceae > Ambrosia > Ambrosia artemisiifolia. Next base: position 6,466,166 of record CM063515.1, on the reverse strand, counting down.
GTTGTTGTTTCCGTCTTCCTATTACCAAGTTCTTGGTGAATGTTCTGATGAGATATGGGGTTCATCCCACCCAAATGACGCCTTTCGGCCTCTCTAGGCTAGTGCATTTTGAGGCAACCTGCCGATCGTTGGACTTGGAACCAACTTTCGACATGTTGAATGTTTTCTATGTTCTTGAAGAGGCACGTGGGGGGCCTGGTTGGTACAGTGTGTCTCCCAGAAGGAATCGGACTCAAATTGTTTCCGAGAGTCCAAAATCAATGTACGACTGGAAAGAGAAGTTTTTCTACATTCACAGGGGTGTCATTCCTGCTGCGATGCAATGGATGAGCGTTGGGGTGAAGGAGAGAATTAAGGAGTTTCCGCCCATGAAAGACTATCCGAACCAACCTTGGTATGATACTTTGTGTTCGCATTCCACTCCATTGTCTATGGAGAAATGCCCCGAAGGTGTGTTAGTGATGCTGGGTATCAGTCGCTTAGGGAATCCTGAAGGTTATGAGCCCACTGCATCTGATCAAAGTAAGTGACTTGTTTTCTTTGTGAAGAAGACTGGGGTTGACTCGGGGGAGACTTCCCCTGGTCGTAAAAAGATGTCATGTACTGGTAAGTGTTATGATCGTAACCATGTAAATGATTTTTCCTTTATACTTTGGTTTGTGTGACCGTAGGGACTGGCCCGAAGCGTCAACGAAAAGAATCACGAAAGGGGAAAAAGGTGGCATCTAGCTCGACCGTTTCCAAAGATGATGATGAGGATACAGAATCGGACGATGAAGTCAAGCGACGTCGTACCCGTGAGTCAACGCCTGTTGACAATTCCGTTGAAGTGTCAACGGAGTTGTACCACAAGCGTTTGGAAGACCTTGCCCAGAAACAAGTGCAAATTCCGAAGCCAGTCGCGGAGACTGTAAAGGCTACGTCAGCGACGATGGGTGCGGACCTGACTACTGGTGGAGAAGCAAGTTCCGTGTCTACCCATGGAAAGATGGTTGTCAAGCCTCCTCCTAAACGACAGCCCTTGTTTGTGAAATCTGTGAAGCATAGTTCTGGTAAGATTCCTTGTCTTCACTTGATTTTTCCGGATTGTCATAAAATATGGAGTAATGTCCCTGTTGAATTAATTTTTTAGGTAAAGGTCCTGTACCGCAGGGGACCTTGAAGAAACCACTTGTGCCTGCGAAGAAAGTTCTTGAGCCTGTGATGGAGAATGTGGAAGAGACGAATGTGGCTGCGTTGGAGACTCAATTGTCTACACATGATAAAGTCCAGACGCTGTCTCCGGAAGCTGGTAAGAACGCGGAGAAGCGTCCCGTGTTTGAGCCATTTCAGTCAGATGTGGAAGTTACAAAGGTGTCTGCGGATGTGTCACTTGAAGGGAAAGAGTTGCATGCTGAGCAACCTCCTGAGTCAAGCAATCCTGCTCGCACCGAGAGTACTGCGGAGAAGGTATCCGCGAATGTGTTGCAGTCGACTCAAACTCCCAAGAAGAGCTCAACAGGAGCAAGTCGAAGTGCAAGGGATTTAGGCGGTAGTGGAAGGAGAGTGGCTCGCCCTGATTATGATCCTAGCAGGCCATATCAACCACTTTGGGATATAAGGCAAACAACTCGCTTGACCAATCCACTAGACGCGGAGGAGTTTATCTCTTATGCTATGCCGCCTAGTGAACGAGATTATCAAGACGGTGTTGATCGTCGCTCCTTGATATCTGACATGAGCCTAAACCTGGCTCTGTGTGTCAGCAACTTTGGTTCCTTTATGCGTCGGGAGGAAGAGCTTCAGCGTTCTTGGCAAGCTTTGAATAGTGCAGAAGAAGCTCAAACAAAAAGGGAGGAAGAGTTTCGTCGGTTCCGTGCTGATGCCCGCGGAGAAGTTGACCAATTGAGGGGTCAATTGCGAGCTGCGGAAAGCGAAATTCAAAAACTGAAGAGTGAGAGAGCGGAGGCATCCAAACATTGGAAAGACTCTTGCGAGCGCACCAATATGGAGCTTGAGCGCGGTCGCAAAGCTGCTGAGAGTTTGAAGAACGAGCTTGCCCGAATTGTGCTTGAAGCTGAGGAGAAACAAAAGGCGCTTGACGCGAAGCAGGCTGAGTTGGCGGACACTGTGAGCAAGTTGAAGGATCAGCATGAAGCCCTTGTAACTGCAACGACGCGCATGTCAGAGTTAGAGGAGCAGATGAAGGGGCTTGCTGGTCAGAAAGCTCAACTTGAAGAGACGAATGCCTTGTTGGATTCGTCTCGCGTGCAGCTGGAAGTCAGCCTTCAACAAACACAAAATGAACTTCAGGCAGCTGTGCAAACCTCCTTAGGCTCTCGTGAGCGTTTAACCTGGATGATGCAGCATGGTCTCCAAGGAGTAAGATCCCCCTTGTTGTTTGTTGTTTATTTTAATTGAATGTATAATTGTTAACTTGTGCTTGTGTGTTCCGCAGGTCTTCAAGCGCATCTGGAATGAGCCAAAGTTTGGCGATGCGGTGGCGAAGATTGGAGCTACATCCATGCGTCATGGCATGCAGCAAGGGTTTGCTGAAGGTTATCACCACCACGCTGCTGGCTTGGCGCTTGAAGATGGGGAACATTTTGGCAAGCCATATGAAGATGAAGCCATAGCTGCGCAGGAGGAGTTTGAGACCCTCACATTTGATGTGTTTGATGTGGTGGATCAGTGTTTGAAGACTGAGGATCCCATTGGTCAGCTGCGCGAGTACTTTGAGGAGTCTGATCGCCTTGGGGCTGAAATGGAGGAGAAGGAAAAGAGAGAGGAGGAAGCGCGGAAAGCCGCTGCGCAAGGGGGAGGGGAATCCTCCGCTGTTGGCGCAAGTTCCAGCGCGTTGAATGAAGGAGTAGAAGACGATGCCTACATAGATCTCATAGATTATGAGTAGATGTAGCTTAGTCGTCTTCTGTTTTTGTTTAAACTCTTTCATTTTATGTTGAACAATGGTATGATATGTTGCACTTTGCCTTTTAGAATTCTATTGAACCATGTGTTGTGACTCTTGCATTTTTTGCCATAATTGCTGTCTGACGTCACATTTGAAAAGGGAGCCACCTGTGTCAGCCTGCTGATGTCATCTGACAGGTTTGACGGCGCTTCCACTGATTGATGTGACTGTTGGCATCCATACTCAAGTATTAACCATTAATGGTAATTAATAGGCTGTCTCGTCGTCCCTATAAAAGGGTAATGACTTATTAAAATTTTCCTCATCCTTTCTTTCTTCTTCCTTTTTTACCATTTCAATGGCTTCTCCCTTAAGGTTTACAAGTGATGAAATTGAAGCGATTCAAGGGATGCTGATGTTGCCAAATCATCCCCCTGTGATCAAGGTACCTCCAACTGCTATGCATGAACTGGCTACGTATTGTGGGTACTTGATTCTGACAGAAGATCAAGTGTTCCAGCCAAGGGAGCAAGGTTCTTCCATTCCTCCGATGAAGGTTAGGAAAGTGAACAAGCTTGGTGATGCACCAAAGACTCCAAAGCTTAGGCTTCGTCGAACCCCCACTGGTTGGGAGCATGCAAATTAATGGATCACCATGCATGGGGGTTAATGTTAGGTAGATAGTGGTATCCCTGGTGTATAGGTTAGGTCTGTATGTTGCCACTGTTTTTTGTTCTGTTTTGATCAGTGGTACAAGTATGATGCTAGGGCTAAATTGTAAGTTGTTGATGTCTTGTGTATTGCCCTATCTTTTTTGATTAGAAATGAAGTTGTATGCACTCCTTATTGAAAAGAATTACGAATGATAATGGAAATACTCTTTATTGAAATTGAAATGATAATAGCTATAAGCTGTTTATTACATTGCTAGAGAATTTCTTACATGTAACAAATGCGCAACTGGGCAGCGTTCCATGTGCGCGGTATTGGGGTACCATCCAAACGTTCTAATGCATAAGCGCCTTTCCCCAAAACCTCTTGCACCTTGTATGGCCCTTCCCAATTTGGCGCAAGTTTGCCTGGCTTTTCTGCGTTGGATGCTTCATTGTTACGGAAGACATAATCCCCAACGCGGAAGGCCTCTGCCTTGACCCTCGAGTTATAATACTTCTCAAGCTGTCTTTTGTAGTTAGCCTCTTTGATGGCTGCCATATCTCTGCGCTCATCCAGTAGGTCCAGGTTGATTTTTAGCTCCGTATCGTTGACCCGATGATCTGCCAACAGAATCCTTGGTGATGCGCAGTGCATTTCCGCAGGTATGACAGCCTCAGTGCCATATGTGAGGCTGAATGGTGTTTCTCCGTTACTTGTCTTGGACAATGTGCGATGAGCCCATAAGACATGTGGAAGCTCGTCTACCCAACCAGTGCGTTTTGTGCCAAGTCTGGCCTTTATTCCTTCGACGATGCTTCTGTTTGCGCGTTCCACTTGTCCATTGCCTTGCGGATGCGCAACTGAGGTGAATATCTGTTTGACGCCCATAGAAGACAACCATTCTTGTAAGTGTTGGTCCGCGAATTGCGTACCGTTGTCACTTACGATTTCCATTGGCAAGCCTAAACGACAAATGATGAACTCCCAGATAAACTTTTTGATACTCTTCCCATCGATGGAGGACAAAGTCTTTGCCTCCACCCATTTGGTAAAGTAATCAATGGCCACCACCAAGTATTTGACGTTTCCCGGAGCTGTGGGAAATGGTCCCACAAGATCAATAGCCCACTTCTGGAATGGCCATGCCGCGGTGACTGGTATCAGGTTATTCTTGGGTCGTAGTGTTCCCGGCGCATGGCGTTGACAGGACTTGCATTTGCGCAACTCCGTCATGGCGTCTACGTGCATTCCGGGCCAATAATACCCTGCGTTCATTAGTTTGGCGACTACCATCCTTGGGCCGGCATGTAGGCCGCAGGATCCTTCATGTATGTCTTTGATGAGGTATATCGCCTCTGCAGAGTCAACGCAACGTAGCAAGGGGCCCAGATACGAACGCCGATACAGTATTCCGTCAATGACTTGGTAATGCAATGCCTTGTTCTGGAGTTTCCGCGCTTCCGCTTTGTTGTCTGGGAGCGTTCCATTGAGGAGATAAGTCTTAATTGGGGTGATCCAGGAGGACTTGCCAGTCTGGACCACATTGACTTGCTTTTGTGATACTGATGGGTTATCTAAGACTTCCACCCGCACCTCCTTGGCCAAATGGTCGAAAACCGTTGATGCCATCTTGCTCAACGCATCTGCGGGCTTGTTCTGACTGCGCTTGATATGATGAACTTTGCAATATGCGAAGTCGCGCATGAGGGCCTTGGCTTGCTCTAAGTATAAGATCATGGATGCTTCTCGTGCTTCGTATGAGCCATCGATGTGGTTGGCTACCAACTGAGAATCGACGTGAGCATCTAAGTGTTGTACACCCATTTTCTTTGCAATGCGCAAACCTGCGAGCAATGCCTCGTATTCTGCTTCATTATTTGTAGTTGGGAAATTGAGGCGGATTGCGTAAGTGAAATCCTTCCCGTCTGGTGTGATTAGGCGCAGGCCTGCCCCCGCGCCATCGTCATTGCACGCTCCATCTGTGTATAACTCCCACTTCTCTGCGGATTCGGGATTTGACAAAGTGAGATGTGCCTGTTGACATTCAGTTACACTTTCGGGAGGGACTTCTGCGGCAAAGTCTGCAAGGACTTGTCCTTTGAATGATGTTCTGGTCTTGTACTCAATTGTGTGTTCTCCCAGCTCAATGGCCCACTTGGCCAGACGCCCTGATAACTCCGGCTTACGCAGGATGTCGTTAATACGATAGTCCGTGAGGACATTTATGGGGTGTCCCTGGAAGTACCTCCGCAACCTTCTTGATGCGTGCACCAATGCTAACACTAGCTTTTCCATTGCGGAGTACCGGGTCTCTGCATCAAGTAAAGTTCGACTTACGTAATACACTGGGGTTTGGACGCCTTTGCGATCAACCAGGAGAACGACACCAATTGATTTTTCTTTAACTGATAAGTACAAAGTTAGAGGTTCTTTTGGAAGAGGTGCTGTGAGCGTCGGCAAGCGGCTCAAGCATTCTTTCATTTCCTTAAAGGCGGCCTCAGCTTCATCTGTCCATTTGAAGTTTGATTTTTTGAGGCAATTCTTCAGGGTGTTTACGAAGGGAAACGACTTCGAAGCATAATTTGAGAGAAAACGGTTTAGGGCGACAAGACGCCCCATCAGTGTCTGAACTTCCCGTACAGAAGACGGAGATGGCATGCGCTCGATTGCTTGTACTTTATCGGGATTCGCACGGAAACCATCTTTAGTGACAATCACTCCCAAAAACTTTCCTTCTTCCATTCCAAAAGAACATTTACTCGGATTGAGCTTCATTCGTACCTTACGGAGTTGATCAAAAGTCTTTTGGATGTCCGCCAGCATTTGGTCTTCCTCTGTGCTTTTGATAACCAAATCGTCAACATATACTTCGAGATTAACCCCGATCTGCGCATTGAATGCTGTATCCATGAGGCGCTGATATGTTGCTCCCGCATTCTTCAATCCGAACGGCATCTTTGTGTAACAATAAGTGCCGGTGTCTGTGCGGAAGGATGTTTTGTCTTCATCTTCCTTGGCCATCTGTATTTGATGGTACCCTTTGTAAGCGTCAAGGAAGCACTTGAATCTGAACGGTGCCAACGAATCGACCTTCAAGTCAATTTCCGGAAGAGGGTAACAATCCTTCGGGCATGCTTTGTTTATATCTTTATAATCCACGCACATTCTCCAGCCCCCGTTTGATTTTGCGACCATCACTGGGTTAGCAACCCAAGTTTGGTATCTTGTTCTTCGCAGGATGCCTGCGTCTAATAGTTCTGCGACTTGCTCATTCATGGCCTTTGTTTTCTCCGGCCCCATACTGCGCTTCTTCTGAACAACTGGTTCTACGGACTTATAAACGTTCAGTTTGTGTTCTGCGATGTCGCGAGGAACACCGACCATGTCCGCAGGTTGGAAGGCGAAGACATCCATGTTCTTAGTAAGTAGCTGTTTTAAATGGACGCGTATGGTGTCGGAGATTACTGGGCCAATGACAACCGTCTGATCCGGGAATTTAGGGTTTATCACCCATTTCTCGGGATCAGTGCGGTTTGATGGCTTCATGATTTTTGGAGGCTTGCATGCATCTGTTGCGTGGCAATTTTTGTTTCCGCGTATGAAAGCTACACCTCCGCGCGTTGGGAATCCAACCATTTGATGCGGAGTAGATGCGTTGCAGTTGAATTTTGCCAATCCTTCTCGTCCGATGAGAACGTCATGAGACGAGTTCACCGGTAGGACCATGAAATCACAGATCTCTGTGCGCGAGAGCTGTCCGTCTGTCCAGGTGACAGGTAGAGTGAGTATGCCCAGTGGGATTATCACCTCGTGAATAAATCCGGATATCGGCTCCGCGGTTGGAACTAGTTTTTCTTTATCTTCCGCGTCTAGTTGGTCGAAGCACTGCTGGTACATGATGTCTGTACTGCTTCCGTTGTCAAGGAACATGTACCTTGTGCGGTAATGTCCAATGACTCCCGTTATGATTAACGGTGTTGTGGAAGATGCTCCTCCCTTGACACGTGGCATAACAACAGGTGCCTCTTTCCAAGCGTCATCTTGTGCTGTAGAATAGGCTCTTTTCTTGTAATTCCTGCTATGGACCATGTAGCAGTTGTGCCTATTTGAGCGCTGCACGTGATGCGCATTTAGATTCTTGATCTTCTTATTATTAGTGTCAACATCTCCTTGCGGATCTCGAGGTTTCTTCCGCATATTCTTTACCAGGTGGGATAGCTGCCCTGACTTGATTGCATTCTCTATTTCCATCTTTAGACTGTAGCAGTTGTCTGTTAGATGGCCATAATCTTCATGGTACTCGCAGTACTTTGACGTGTCTATGTTTCTTCTGTCTTGTCTTAACTCTCTTGGCTTTGGGAACTGAATCTGTTCCGTTTTCAGAACTTCTGAGGGGGTTTTTGACAACGGGGTCCAGTCATAATTTTTCTTGCTTGGTGGCTTTGAATCGCGCGAGTGTTTGTTGTTAAGATATTGACGCGCGTCTTGCCCTGAAGAATATTTTCCTTCATCTGTGGCCCCCGAGATTCGAGACCACACTGACTGCTTTCCCTTCCCCTTGTCATGCGTATACGCACCTTGATTACCATTGTGATGGAAATTTTTCGAACGCGAAAATGAGCGTTCAGATGACGCATAGACCTTCGCGGCCTCTATAAGTTCATCCCATGCTTCGGGAACACCCTCCTTTCCCGTCAGACATCGCATAAGATCATCATTCCGCACTCCGTGGATGAATGCGGCTCTGGTGAGTTCTTCGCCACACCCCAGCTGTAGGGCTTCCTTGTTGTAGCGAATGATGTAGTCTTCCAGATTTTCATTGTCTTTCCGTGAACACAACAAGATTTGAGCCTTGTCTTTTTTGTGTTTCCGAAGGTGGGAGAAATGGTTCTTGAATTTTTTGATTAGATCATCGAAGTCCACAAGACTTCCTACCGGCAAGCTTTCGTACCAAACGCGCGCCGCGCCCGTTAGGGTTTGAACGAACAGATGGCACCAAGCTTGGACCGGCCATGGCTTAGAGCTTCCTGCGCAATCGAATGCATGCAGGTGATCATCAGGATCACGTAAGCCATCATATTTGCCAATCGTGTTTGGCAACTTACATTCGACTGGCATAGGAGCCAGTGCAATTCTTGCACAAAATTTCGATCTTTCAGCAAATGACTTAGGACGATACGGCTTATTGAGATCGTCATCTGGCTTAGGCTGGTTACTTGCTGTAGACTTTGTTTTCGGTCTATAAGTGGGATCAGAAGTGATCTCATTCTCAGACTCATAGCCATCAGGTTCCCCAGTCAGGGTGACGTGGTCCTGAACGTGAGTACCTTTACCACGTTCTCCACCACGTACCGCCTGCCGGGGTTTGGCTGTAGGGCGAACAACAGGCTGTTCCTCCTCTGGAAGTGAGTCGTCTTCAGTATCAAAAGATAGAGCTTTCTTTGATTCTAAACGAGCCTTTGCCATTAATTTCTTTTGGTACTCTGCAATTGTTCTGGCACTTTCTTGAGCCAGCCACTCTTCTGGATCGTCCACAGGCCCTTCAACTGTCTTCTTTTGTGATGATTGTGCCGGCCTTCTTGAAGAAAATAGTTGAAAACTTGGAGCAGCCTGCTTTTGATGTACGTTCTTTGTCACCGTTGTTGGTGCTCCAGCATCTTGATTCACTTGAACTCCCTCATCAACATCGATGGGGTCTTGACGTTGTTCAGCTCCAGAGTCCATTAGCACTAGTTTGAAAGATTAGAAAACCGTAAGTGATGGCGCCAATGAAGAAACAAGTAGTCTAACCTCCTGAGGGGGATGATAGACTAGATGCAACCACAGGATTGATCCTTCACTAGCACTTCTTGGATTGGAGTACCTGCAAGTAAAGATGATGTGGGTAGGGAGACGACTACTCAAGGTAGCAGTTTATAACAAAAACGTGGGTGAATGGGGATACTATCAAGTGTGATAGCTCTTAGGGTTAGCCAAAAAGTGTCCTCCTATTAGGGATGTGATCCCTTATATAGGTGTGGACGTATGCCACCATTACCCGAAACCCTAATCGTAATGGGCCAGGCCCGATTAGGGTTGTCTCCACTACCCGAAGACTATATTAGTAAAGTAGTTATGGAATAGCTATAAATAAGGAAAGGTTGGAACGGATACCGCTTTTACCGCTTACGCGCACGAGTATCGCTCCGTGAATGTAGGAGAGCCGTTATTCCTTAACTTGCTGGGGAAGTTTCTACTGTCCGCGGGTTGTTCCTCCGCGGGTTACGTTCCGGGTTTGGGTACGTTCTGCGCAGTAGTGAGCACCCAATCCCATCACCTCTCGAATATATTTTTAGGTTTGGTTTACTCTTCTCTTTTTATTATTTAACTAAAATAATAATTTATGAAATGATTGTTTCTATTGTTTTCCAACTAAAGAAACAAGTTGATCCATTTAAACGATATTATGATTTTTTTTTGTATGCACCGATATCAACCAAGTCGTCATCATCACATAAATAGAACATCAATGTCATTTTTTTAATTCCAAGAATATAAATTTAGCAATTACATAGACAGATTTACCATGCCCTTATTATTTTTCTAGGGTGAAAAAATTACCAAATTGGACTACGTGAGAGAAAGGACCTTAGGAGGGAAGAATAAGGAGGAACTTGAAAGCTCTGTTATGGTTCTTCGATATGTTGCAGGCCCGTCCATGTTACCATTTGAAGAGGATTAAGCCGCTGGATGAGCATGCAAGGAGTGTCGCCGATGGCAGACCTCATAATGTTGATGTATTCAGTTTTTGGTAATAACCGTGAGAAGCAAGGCCAGGGGAAGAGTTGTATGCATGTAAGTGAAGAAAATAAAAAAATGTTAGAAAATGTAGAATTTTCTTTTATCAATGCGGATGTAGAAATCACTCATCATTTTAAGTATTAAGAAAGTATTATCTCAACTATTTGTTAAATTTGTTCTATTTTTTACTGACTTTAAAACATATAATAATACTCTCTTCGTTCGAATTTAGACATCATGGGCCCACAAACACACATATTAAGAAATCATTTGTTTGTATGTTGTAAAATGACAATAATATCCTCAAATCTTTGATTGTGTTAAACAAGAAATTGCATTTCTAGTTTTGGAAATAGACATTTAATTTGGGACAACCAAAAATAGAAAGACAGACATCTAAATTGGGACGGATGGAGTATTTACTTTTAAATATTATAACTAAAGAATTACATCACAATAAAAGTAAAAGAAAAGTCATGCGGTTTTTAAATCGGGTCCAATCGGTCTAACCGGGCCGACCTATTGATGCTAAAGATATCCAGAATCAACATCCTGCCGTAACGCGTAGGTTGGCGTCTACTCGTTTAATACAATAAGCTGGATCGAGCCTGCCACTAGTTTAGAATGAAGTGTACTTAGTATATACAACATCATTAATAACTATGCTATGTGTTTGCAATGATTACATTCAGTACTTATTCCAATGAACACAAGATACTATAAAATCTCCGTAGTTAGTGATACACCAGATTAACCGATGGAAGAGACTGATCTAAGAAGAAGATGGTTGATTACGTACTGTCCTCCAACTTGATATCTAGCACAGAAGCATATGATTCATCCCTTTTTGAGCTATCTTTCAACTAAATTACATCAAATATAAATATAAGGATTTTAGTCACATCAAATTTACAATTGATCATGCAAATCCGAGATGGAAGATATCTAACTTTTATCTCAGACTTAAGGCTAGTACATCTGTACATGTATGTTATGCGCACACGCACACACTTATGAGGAGTCTCACGATATAGTGGGGAACATAACATGTTAATTTAAAAAAAAAAAACAATAGCAATAAAGTACTAAAATTAAAAGTGATAAAATGTTTATTTTTATGGTGTATTTATTTTTAAACAATAACGTATAATTTTTTTTTTTGCCTGTTTAAAAATCGTGATGGTAGTTGATTTAAAAGTAAGTTTAAAAGATTATACCACAAGTTTTAAAGTTATATTACCTAAACCTTCAGATTATAATTTTTTTTTTGCTCTCCTTATATGTGTATGTGTGTGTAAGGGTGGAAGGGCACTTCTAGCGCTACCCTCAAGTTCTCAAACCACCATCGAATAATATTATGCCACCTCATCTCCACCCAAAAGGAAGTGGACACTCTCCTAGTTGAACCCATCACCCTAATACTTTTCTAATTAAATTAGACAAACAGATCAAAGACGGCCCTCAATTATCCCCAGTTGTTATTCATCCCCAAGTTCTACAACTCATGATCCATATATATTTGCTTGGGTTGCGGCGATGCACCCAACCAACCCGCAAACCTCTGAGTAGCACGCCCTTCCACCTAATAGAAAGCGGATGTAACGATTTATATCGATTAAATATTTGAATGTGAAGTGTATGTTTACTTGTTTCTGCATGAGCTTCTTGTGATACTTGTATCCCTGAGAAAGGAGAAAACAGACACAACTTCACCTCAAGTGTTGGAAATAATATTTGATATATCCTAAGTTTAGTATGTAATTATGTATTATTATTGTATATCCTAAGTATGGGTAGTTAGGCAGTTATTAGTGAACCATTGTGTTGGTTCATCAAGGGGTATCACACCCTTTCACTATGTATAAATAGGACCAAACCTATTCATTTATAATTGATGTGTCTTAGTGCAAATTCTCTCTAAATCTTATTATAAGAACATCCCCTGTGACCACATCAAGTACGTACTATATATGTCTATACAAAAATAAAACAACATATATAACTATATAAAGTGTAAGGTTATCCTACAAAGCCTCAAAACCTTAAGAAGGGTAGGAAAGAATCTCAAGCCATACTAAGATTGATAAAGTGATATTTTTTTTGTAAATAGATATAGCTTTGAAACTACCAGGAAAGGTAAAATGGAAGGATCCATGTAAAGAAGTTGCACATGTTAATCACTTGCCATTTTCCCCGTCATTTTTAAACGTCTTAACCTTTTTATACATATTTTTTTTAATTACACCACAAAAACGAACGTTTTTATCTTTCAAAGAGTGTGTATTATTGCTATACTTTTGAAAAAAATAAACGACATCATGAAAGTGTATTTTATGCCGTGTTTTTTAACTGTGCAATTCTATGGTTTTTTGGTGTAATTTTCTGTATGTAGCGTTTTATAGCGTTTTGTTTAAAACTGTGCAATTTTATGGTGTTTTTATAAATAGTGCAATTCTAAGTTGTTTCATTATGGCATTTTAAGTTAAAATACAAGTTTTTTAAAAGTAATATTTAACGTATTGTTAAATTAATTTGGTTAGTATCTTTAATTAAAAACAAAAACTAGAGTCGACGTCTTCAATGGATAACACGTGGCCTAGTGAGTTTTCTATTAATAGAAAGTACAGAATATATATATATAGCTATATATAGATATGTAGTTTACATACCTTGTCTGTACCATATATGTAGTCACAATAGGTGAAGACGGGTGCAAAGTTGCTATGGCTTTGGCCTCCAACGCAATGGTGATAGTCATGGTACTCAGCACCAGCAGAAAATGGGATGATTTTTTTTAATGTCCAGGGAAAGTCATACCTGCATCGAACATGTTAATATAACATGACGACTAATAATTAAACATATATGTAAACGTACCCACTATGATTCTCAACGGACTCGGTCTCTCTCAAGACAAGCCATAAAAAGAGTGTAATCATATGTCCTGGAACTAGTGCAGGTCCCAAAAAAGATGGAATCCCAAACAACAGTACGTCCAACCAATGGGCATGCAAAGTAGCAAACCCCATAGGTGATGTATATTCATGATGAACCTTATGAACATTCTCATACATCCACTTCAAATGACAAAGTCTATGAATCCAATAATTAGCGTAATCGTCAATAATAAAGTAGATAATCAGTTGAGATATAACCTCCATTGATGATGGTAAGGGCAAGCTTGATCTGATACCAATCATCTACATATATACATGACATGATCAATCATAACATTTTCTATGATTATATAAGGATATCCAATATTTATGAGTATTTAATAATGAAGTATCTTACTTTCATCAAAGGATAAGAGATGAGTAGCATAGGTACTGCGGTAAATAAGAGTGTTTTCATTACGCCCAAGTAACATTTAAACTTATCGTATATTGAAAAATTAATCTTGGGTTGAAGTTTGTAAGTGGCGACGTAAGCGGGAAATAAGAGTTCCAAAACAAGGTAGAAGAGAGGTGGTAGAGTTGATAGGAGAAATACTAAAGGAATGTTGTGGCAATAGAGGACATAATCGGACATGTTGGCCGTATAATTAAACCATAAGGTTTCAGCACGAGTGAGAGATCGGCCAATGGCGGTTTCAGCCTCTTGGAGAGAGGCATAGGGCAACATTTGTGATGTCAAGAGTTTGGTTTGTTCACATATGAGTAATGAGTTTTAAGTATTTATATACTAGCTAGGGGACTATAGATATTGTGTAGGTGACTATCAGATATTTTTAAGATGTTGGGGTAAAAAAGATGATAGGTTGGGACTAACCATGCATATAGTTATCCCTAGTTTAGGATTTTTACGAACCATATGTCAACCTAGAGACCGACCTGTCACTTAAGATCGGATATGATGAACAACATGTGGCCTTAATTAGTGGCCAAGACTTGGTACTTTTTTTTTTGAACATAACGTTGCATTTAACCATGTGATCGGAGATACATTTGTCTACTTGTTAGATAGATCTATTCATTTCTTGGCGGTGCTTGATTTAAGAGATTCCACAATGGGGTGGTGGTTTAAAATTCCAAACCGTCAAGTCATAATGACACATCATTCCAAACTATTTCAAAACATAACCCTTCTGTACCCATTTTTTTCTTACAGCTATAAAGCATTTCAAACATCCACCTCATCACCTATGTTTTCTCTTATGTAATTTATACCCACACATACTAAAAAAAACATTTTTTTAATTTATTTATTCACAAAGTTCATAGGGTGCCCCACTAAATTTGGAAGGGCCCGAGTCTGGTCCGAGCGGACCATATTAGTTTGGACCTATTAGTATATTTGGCATGTATTATCTTGTGCATAATTGCAGGAAATCAGTTAGCTATTATAGGGCCTTAATTTATGTTGTAGTCGGTTTTATATTGTAAAGATTGGACTCAATTGTTGATGCACTTTGTGTGTGGCCGTCGTTGTTGAATAGACTAGGGTTGAGTCATATCATGTATAACATGAGATTGTGGTGATCTATAAAGGCATTTATAGATCTAATGCATTTGTTTAAGTCGACCAAGAAATTCAGATTTTGGTTCGTGCTTTCGAAGGGTCGAACCAGTTGGTTCATACCCAAGAGGTCGAACTAAAGTGGTCTATAAATAGCAATCTCATGTGTTGAGTTCATTAAGATTGTGAATTTGTGCTTAGAATGCTCTCTAGGGGGGGTCATGCCCGACCTCCCCTGGCCCCGAGATAGATGTTTATCCTACTGATGATAGTCTATGTAATTGTTAATGATGTAATACTGATGACATGATTTTCATCTATTTCTGTTTCATCTCCAATCTTCGTCTAAAACCGAGCTGATTTGTTTAAAATCCAGGAAATTGTTCTAAACCGTTTCCACAAGTGGTATCAGAGCCGTGGTACCGATTTGAATGATCTAACAATCATTTGAATCAATCACAGATCGATTTCATCGTCTTTAGATGTTAAAAGCAGATTTTTGAAAGGTTGAAACCCTAGAAACCCTAGATCCGCTAATTGAACACAAAATCATGAGATTTTTCCAAGTTTTTGATCAATCGAGGGTTAGGTTTTCATTTCCGCACCTTTCTCTGCAAATTTCATCATCGAATTCGAAGTATAGACTGTTTTTGGATCGATTTGCAGAAGTATGAGTCAGATGAACACGTTTATCTGCAAAAGGTCGAATGAAAATTTTGATTCGTGCCTTGGTGAGGTCGAACCTTTTATTTGATTCTCATTCGTGCCTGGGTTATTTGATTCGTACTAGGTTTAGGTCGAATGAGAAAATTTAGAATTGGTTCGTGCTTTTCATAATTCATTTGTGCCTAAACAAGTTTCGTTCGTGCTAACGTGGAACGCATGAAAATTCAGGAAATTCATTCGACCCTTTGAAGGAATGAATGGAAATATTAGAATTTTAAGGGTAAAAATTTCGAAAGGCAGATTTTGGAGATTTTGAAGAAAATTTTGATGGTGAACGTACATGTTATTGAAAGAAATGATGATGCAAGAAAATTATGATCCGAATTCCAGACTTATAAATGATTAAAAACTTCGAATTCAAACTGATCCAGTATCGAGTGTTGAACTGTTAATCACTGGTTCAGATTTATTGTGAGATATTTTGGGAAGATGTGTCCTGGCTCTTGATATGGCATACGAGTGATCAGGATAAACTTCATTATAAGGTTTCAAGTTTAAACACTTGGAATACTTCATCTTGGATACGAGTTTATTCCTGGTTTGCTTCTTTACACAAAGTTCAAGCGTGGGATAGCTTCATTAAAAGGTTTCGAGCTTTATCAGTCGGAATACTTCATCAAGGATTCGAGTTATTCCAGTGTGTTCTTTATAAGAGTTCAAGCGCGTTGGATTGAAATATAATGCCAGATCTAGTGATTGTAACAGATGGGTTTCTGATCAGTAGGTTATGATGATGAAATGTTATATTGTGGGATAGTCAAGAGAGTCAAGAGTACTGAGGTACAATGATCCGGTTCAGATGACTATTATTATTCAAAATAGATAGATCTTATTCCGCAAGTTGTGAACAGTCAACCTTGTTCCAGTATGATTGAGGGAACATGTTCAAAGAGAAGAAAGTGTTTATGCAATCACAGTCAGCACAAATGAAGATTTTCAAAGAAAACACAAGTGTCCGAGTGGATTATTTTGCACAGAGTCACATCTGAGATTTTTAATTGGGTACTGACAATTAGATTTCTCCAGTCGGTGTGAAGGGTGATGCATGGTTAAGTTTAGGTAGGAGACGTAATTGAGTGGTAGTACCTACGTGTTACGTTGAATATCTGGTCTTTCATTATGGAATCCTTCTAGCAGGGGTCTTATTAGAATGCAGGTAAGACTAGTTGGATTGCACGTGATGTACTTGGTCAAGATGACATCCCTGGGTACTAATGCTACGAGGCTGCAGTGCATTACATTGTCGACTTCACATTTGCGTAACTAGATGATCTGGATGTAATTCAACTGAGCGTGCCGGTTAAGTTCATAAATGATATACGTGGTCTAGCTGACTTCCTGCGTATTGATGTTGAGGGTCCGCAATGCATTACCTGGTCGGTCCATGAAAGATGTTGTACTTATACTCAATGCAATAGTGCATGTATTGAGGGAGAGATCTGTGATATTGACTGAAGATGTGCAAGATGTATTCAGCATTCGCTAGCAACGTTCAAGGGGGAGATTGTTGATGCACTTTGTGTGTGGCCGTCGCTGTCGAATAGACTTGGGTTGAGTCATATGTTGTCTAACATGAGATTGTGGTGACCCATAAGGGCATTATGGATCTGGTGCATTTGTTTAAGTCGACCAAGAAATTCAGATTTTGATTCGTGTTTTCGAAAGGTCGAACCAGTTGGTTCGTACCCATGAGAGGTCGAGCAATCTTATGTGTGGGAGTTCATTAAGATTGTGAGTTTGTGCTTAGAATGCTCTCTAAGGGAGGTCATGCCTGACCTCCCTATGCCCCGAGATAAATGTTTATCCTACCGATGACAGTGTCTGAAATCGTTAATGATGTAATACAAATATGTGATGACATGATTTTCATCTATTTCTGTTTCGTCTCCAATCTCCGTCTAAAACCGAGTTGTTTTGTTTAAACGATCCAGGAAATGGTTCTAAACCGTTTCCACATCAATGAAGACGAGCAATTGATATACCAAAACTATCATGGTATCACACCTTCTCTCCTAAAATCATCTGATCCTCCCTTTTTCTTCTTCTTTTTTTTTTGCGCCAGCAACCCTGCTCCTCCCTCTACAATCTGTTTCACCAGTTTCTTTGCAAATTAGGATGCCAACCAATATCTGTGACATCAATCGGTACAACATGAAATAAGATTGAAAGCTAATACTCCAGGATTGCTTCACAGAAATGATTACTTAGCCTTTTAGCTATTGTCTTCCTAGATCCGATTAGGATTGGCATGAACTCATGATTCCGGTTAAAAGAAACTTAGGATGTTGTTGGCATTAAAACTACACTCTGTGCGAATTTTAACCCACCTTAGCCTTCAACAAATTTGACCCTTTCCTTGATAACTAATCTTTTTTTTTTACCCAGGCTTATTTAACGTTTTATAGATCAAACAGAAACCCATGTACATGGGTCGAAATTTAACATAAGTTATCAAAATTCAAGCAAAATCAAAAGATAGGTGAATTGTTGTACCACGACCATGTGTTCAATAGTTTATTTCATTTGTTTTCTTATTGTATGTGTCTAGTTGGACATGAACAGTGCAACTTTTTTAGTTTGGTTTAAGCATAAATAAGATTAAATTTGTCGTTTTGCAGCTACATTATGGGCTGAAAACCATTTCGAAACTACATTGATGCCTATTGTTGGACCTAAAAACACAGCTTTGTAGTTAAGTTTAAACATAAAAAAAAATGATTAAAATTGCCATTGTTTTGAAGGTACATTGCTGAAAACCAGTCCAAATCAGCTGCTATAGTAGTAGCAAATACTCCCGAAATGCAACTACATTGCTGCCTAAAGTTGGACCTGAAAACACATCTTTGTAATTAAGTTTAAACATCAATTCAGATTAAATCCGTAATCGTTCGCATCCCCATTCTACTTTGATTCACATGTTAACATACATTAAGTCGGATATGTGAAACAAAGAAACATGTTTATTGTTAAAACAACTTAAACCATTCCCCCATTCTTATGATAGCTAAAATACAATTTAAAAACAACACGTGCACACTTTATAAGGTTATAATAACATCTATACAATTTAAATGGGTCACTATTCGTTCACCTGAGGTGCTTCCATCGGATATTTCTAGGAGAAATCAACTTGAAGCTGGTACTTCTCATTAGCATCAATAGTTCCCTAAGCTCCATTAACTTCAATCACCCACCTTTACACATACAAATTCCGAAAACACCATAAAGTTTACTAAAGTTGACATTTTTAACACAATGCAAGCATCAAATTCCAAAAATAAAGCCTATAATGAAAAAGGGTAGGGGTGAGCATTTCGTGGTTCGGACCCACAAGAACCTTGGACCCGAACCTTTTAAATATATGGTTCGGTTTCCGGTTCTAGATTTATATGAATTATCGGTTCCAGTCGGGTCAGTTTCAAACCCACGGTTCTTATATAAGAACCACAAAAACTGTTTGTATTTTAATTAGATAATCTTATTAATAGATTGATAATGTATGAAAAAACTACAATATATAAAAATGATCAATAGATTTGTATTATTAACGCAAAAAAAACAATACTCTTTTTTAGTCTTTTTACTATTCTTTTTTACGTCTCACTGTAATCGATTTCATCTAATGTTACTAAAGTATAAAAACATATTATTTATAAAAATAACAATGTATTTTTCAGCTTGATGTATATGCATAGATGCGATATATTATATACTATATATATTATATCAAAACTTGAAGTAAATATTTATTTATGTCGCTCTGATGTGTGTGTATGTATTTGTGATGTATACATAACAGATTCACATAATGTTTCGAGTGATAAGAATGACAAATTTTTTTACGAAAACATATGTTAAGAAACAAAAACTGACTTAAAAAGGAAACTCATAGGCTATTGTAAGAATCATATGGAGGAACTCTTTTATGAGCATGGTAAAATAACAGAAATATGTAACCTTCTTAAAGCTTATTACATCAAAAGGTTTTGGAGAGCCAGACCCTTTAATCGACCCATCAGAACCTTTTAGGACCCGGAGCTACATAGCCTTTTAAGGTTCGATTCGTGGTTCCTAATTTGAACAATAAAAGGGTACATGGTTCTGGTGGCTCCGAGTCTGGTCGGGTCGGTTCCTGACCCTTTGCACAGCCCTAGAAAAAGGGTATTGCTAAAATAAGAGTAGAATTGAATAGACATGAAAAGATTTAAGATATAATTAAAAAAGTGAAAGATTAATTAACTGTTAAAGATTATGGGTGACTTTATGTGTGAATCCAGTGCAAGGATTGATTTGCTACTCTGTCAGCTCTTTCTGGAAGAGGAGATGATATTGGTTGAGGAGGAGGAGGAGACCACACTAGTCGTGAACGTCGGCTGCAAGAATATCGTCTGAGATTGGAAGGTTCGGCTTCTTTATTATGATAACTACCACCCATATCTTTGATTGTTTGTGGGTAGATTGCATTGTGAGTGATAATTGTGACTGATAATTGGTTTTCTATCTTGTATTTATAGGGTTGGAAAACTAGTTGTTTGAAAAGTAGCCATTGAAAAAATAACCGTTTGAAAACTAGTCGTTTGAATATTATTAACAATTATTTTTTATTTAATATTATTTATTTATTTAATAAATTTTCTTTTAATAATTTTATTAATATTACTATTATTATTCTTTTTAAATATTTGTTATTTAAATAAAAAAACAAGAATTAAACAATGATTACTCAATGATTTATAAAGCCCCATAAAACCCACACCCACTGCACACATATTTTTCACAAAGGCCCATGGAGTCCCTCTTAATATTTTATTACTATTTTATCCCATAAAGTCTTAAGGGCATGTGTAGTGAAGGGCTTTATGGGATTAAAATATTAATAAAGTGATATGAGGGGCTTTATGTAAAATAAGTGTATGAGTGGGGGCTTTATGAAGCTTTATAAATAATTGAATAATCATCGCTTTTATTGTTTATTATTATTATTAAATCTAAAACCTTGTGAACACATGGTTTAAATGAACCATTTAACAAATATATAAATTATAAAACCCCCCAAACCACCCTTTTACCCACCATTTCTTTCACCCACTATGTGTACCTTATCATTAGCTTGTATTTCATCTTCATCATCAACATATTCTTCATCTTATTCATCATCATGTTGACCAACCGTTGACTCCCATCATTATCATCTGCAATCACAAGCTCAACATCTCTCTAACCACCTCTACCTCCATCATCTCCATCATGAAACGCCACCAACCACCGTGTAAATACCGCAACACACAAAGGTCCAGAACTATGTTATTTTTTAATAACAATTTTATTAATAATAATATCCAATGACAACCCAACGTTCGTTTTGTCAGTCCTTCTCTCTCACCATCTCCATAACGAGACCACCCAAAATGCTCCCATAGCGTCAGCGATGCGGTGTTCCCCATACCACGTTTTGAAGGCAAGAAAAAAAAGCATGGATACTAAGAATTAGTAATTTACTAAAATAATGAGGTTTTAAGCATGGATATTAAGAAAATACTAATAATTGTATTCGTGCTTTTAAGTATGGACTAACAAAGTACTTAAAAGCACGAATCCATTTACAAAAAAGGCCCACAAAACGCGGTATTGGGGTTTTATCACTGCGTTTATCATCGCTACTTGATTGGGATTTTATTACTTAAGATGCACCAAAAACATAAACAGCATTGAGTCATCACACCAAAATGATTAAAATAAAAACTTTCATTAATTATGTATTTACATGTTACAACAAGAAAATCTAGACAACACGTTCAGCCTAACACCTAGTAAACACCAAAATAATAAGTATAGCCCCAGTCTTCGTATTCCCATAAGCACCACTCACAACTCCGTTGTGGTTCGAAAACCTAACATAAGTCGGCCACATACTGCCTCATTTCATGTAGCGTCCAACTTGTTGCTTCGCATCATTTACACAGTCATTAAAAATATGCTTCTCTCCAAGAAATATAGTAAATCGCCCCCTGTTTATCGGGTTCACGTGTGCATCGTGGATTAACAACGTGTTTGTACCATCATTCGATGGAGGAACATACTGTAACGCCCCAAAATTTCGTTATTTCTATTTAGTCTTGTTTAAGCGATTAATAGGAGGTTTACTAACCAAACTCATGACAAGGAAATATTAGTATTTCCATTTTGGCCTAATAACCGAGTTGGACTCATTAGTTTAGAGGCCTAAATAAACACATAATGCTAAACCGGTGATTGTGAGGGACTAAACCTGCCCAAAGATCAAAGTTAAAATGTTTTATATGAAAATAAAACATATGATCATCTTCAAGGCAGGGAAATCAATCCCCACCCCAAAACACACACTAAAAACACACACTTAACCTAAAACTCAAGAACAAGCTGATTCAAGGCCAAATCGAAAGGGTTTTTTCTTGCATTTGCCCAAAAAACGGGTCATCTAGGCCTAACAAACATCTAGGTAACATTCAATTTGCTTGATTTGTTGAACTGTTCAAACATGGTTAAGTGATAATTATGTGTTGTTCTAAAAACGTGAAACTAAGAGTTAGTAGAGGTTGCTCTAGTATTATAGGGTCTCAATATATGTTAAATTGTGTGTGTTTTGCAAAATACTTGAATGATGATGGATTCTTAAGAATCCATGTTGTAGAACGTATGGGTTTTGATAAAATGGTAGGAGATGCTTTAGAAGTAGAAAAGAATCATTTATGTTATGAATTTTGAATGAAACTCATGGTTTAAGTGTTTAAGCTTATGCTATGTTATTGAACTTGTGTTAAAAATGGGTCAATGAGATCCTTAAGCCATAGAAATAATTTTGGTTAAAAGACGCCTACCAAGTGTTTGATGAAACGCCTTAATGAAACTCGATTTCATTTGGACCTATATTCTTGGGTGAAACTTGTATAAGTATATGATGTTTTACTTATGAGCAAGTATCTAACATAAATGCGAAATGCCCAATTCTAGGTACTAAGCTTGAGTCATCGGGGAGTCACTCGGGTAAGGACTCGAGGCAAAAAGGACAAGAGTAAGGTAAGTCATATCTATGACTTGTTATAAATAAATACATGTATGCTTAATCACGGATGATAACTTTAGTCGTGTCAATAGTAAAAGATGTCTTTGGTGGTTTCCAAGGGATAGAAGATTGAATGAAAAACCCATGTCGCAAGTCATAGAGGCCGAGCGAACGAGACCAAGAGAAATGGCACATGCGGCCATGGACACGAGGCACCGCAAAACACGGCATAAATGACTTGGGCATGAAGTTCTCTAGTCAAGTTAGGACTTGACAAGTGGTAAAAACCATAACTAGAACTTGGAAACTATAATTTTCTTATGATTTAGATATGTGCAAAAACTACTCGGGGTAGCCTAAAGGTGAGTAGATAAATGGTGGTTTAAAAGTTAGAAATCGAAGAAGGAATATAAAACTACCTTTAACCATGTTAGTTGATCGCATGGGAACTATTAAACGCTTTCCGGGAAGCCCCGGGAGTAGTTTTTGGATGACCCAAAAAGGGCTGCCTGATGCTGAAATATTTTTGTGCTTGTCAGGATTTGGGGTAGCCTATGCCAAAGTTGGCGTAGGATATGCCGACGTCAGTTTGCCCGAGCTAATTCTTACGGCCCTACGCCAACAGATGCACAATGCATACGCCAATAGCGTAGGATACGTGTAGGGTACTGAATTTGAGACTGAAGCTTTGCCAAATTACAAGATCACAGCATGTAGAGATTAATGGTTCTGAAGATGGAACAAGAGATTGATAACATTAGACTAAGGGGGAGATTGTTGGGTCTAAAATTTGTAGTCTCATGTTATCAACAAAGTCAAAGTCAACAAGTCAACGTTCGGTCAACAAAAGTCAAAGTCAAACGAGTCGCGGTCAACACGTAAGGCGAGTTAAGAAACCCGGATAATAGATCAACGAGTGAAGCTCAAGTTATGATCGAGAATGACGCTACAGCTAAATAAATATATTTTGTTTAGACAAAATATATTTATTACTTTAGAATATTTTCTTATTTAGTGAGTGTTTTACTAATTTACTAACCCTAGGGACCTATATGTAATTAGCCTAAGTGTGTGTAGGCTATAAATAGAATGATAAATTAGGGTTTTTGGTTAACACACATTCTAGTAATTTGGGGGCTTTCATTGTTTTTATCTTATGCAAATTATTAGTGGGTTTTATTGTCATATTCAAGTGTGTGTTCATCTATTTCTTTATCAAAATCAGATTTAAGCTCGAAATCGATCCTACAATACGCCAAAACTGGCGTAGGATACGCCAAATCAACTAAAAATTCATTTTTTGTATTTTGCATCTAAATTCGATCATAATAACATATTTATGGGTTGTCTAACTGTGATAAACCCTCAGGTACTCAGCTACATGAACCGGATGATGATCAAGAAGTATTTTGAAGAACCGAACATGCTTAACTTGTCCGTTTCCGTAATGTTTTGATAAAACTTCCAAAAATACTTGGTTATTTTGTAATATGTTGGGCCGTAACTATAATCTAGGATGTTTGTATCAGTCAATGTAGTTTTGGATGTTAACATGTTAAAGATATGTATGAAATCCTTTAGTAAACATAGTCCAAACCAAGTATATTATCGCTTAATTACCCGCTTTAAGGGTAGGGTCTTACAGATACAAGACGTCTGTCACCGTCGGGTATGTGTCAACACATGACCTAGAATCCCTCACCATAAATACACTAGCCACCCCATTAAAATGAGGGTGTTGTTCCTCATCCATAGATGAGGAACCAAGCCCAATAAACGTCAACGTACCCTTAAAATTAAGGGCGATTGCCTTAATTGCCTCTGTACTTCTACTACGTGCACCAAAACCACGAGATGGTAGGGTGATAAATGTGTTAGCGCATTCTTCGTCGTTGACACAGCCAATGAATGACACTCTTCTATATGAAACACCTTGTGTTTGTAAAGTGAACGTTAGGGTTTATAAACCCCACCCTTGTATGACCCAAAATCCTTCTTATACTTGGAATTCCCATGTGACCATCTACTTTTACCGCCAACAAAATAACGAGGACGAACAATAATTTTTTTTTTTTTACAACGGACGTCTGCCATGTAAAAAATAAAAATTAGTAAATTGACTAATTCTTAATGTATGAAAAACACTTTTTACGTTGACAATATATAACCCTTGTGTCTACAGTATAAGCCTTATAAACGATACGAGATAAGGCTTAACGGAAAAATAAAAAAAACACGAGTTTTGTTGGCCTTTTGTGATAGATAATCAAAAAACGTGGAGCCCAAGTAAAAGCATGTGGTACCAAAGTCGAGATTTTTGGCCCTTTAAGGCCCAATAAGTGTTAAGGCTTAAAGGAACAGTTTAAGCCTTACAAATAGACACACGACGCTCTCTAATTGGAAAAAAAAACCTGACCGGCAGAGAACTGGTAATATTAATACGGTTCTCTCCCCACCTATATAAAGGTCACATTCACAAGTATATATGTGATACAATTTTGAGAGCAAAGAGTGGCCACTTCTAGAAGTGGCATTTTTGTAATTATAGAAAATTCTAAATTTGAATTTCTGATAAACGGAGAAATAAATAAGGACGATTGGGTCTTGAGGTTATTACTTACAAACCTTGTAAATCCTTGTTGTACCCTAACGGTCATCGGCAAATTCGTCGGTGATAACCTTCATCACCGTGAGTGCTCGTCATGGACGAACATGATCTGCGGGACCTTTCTGTAGGACAAACGGGGTACTAGGGAAATCAGAGCTACATCATCATTGACTTCCCTTAAAATAAGATTTTTGGGGCTAGTATCAACCCTCTCCAGCAAAATAACAAGATACTCCATCAAAATCGACAGGTGCCTCATCCAGTACATGCCACAAGTCCCGGTTAATTCTTCTGGGACAGTTTGATTCATAGTACTAGACAATCGCCTTGTAAGCCAGGACATGGTACAGGCAGAATATGCAATTCCGATAACCTGCAAATGCGAAATAGTATACCACGGCAACTGCTTCACCAGCATGAACAAGTCATTGATTGAATGCAATAGAAGGGTTACGTTTATAACCGATATTGCATTGTCTGGATTATCTTTTTTGGTGTTTACAATCTAATTATATTTTGGAAATTCTCACATACAGATTTTGTTGTCAATAATAAATTGATCACAAATGGCCTTATGTTTATTTTTAGTATCCTTCAAATCCCATTCTCACATACACGTTTGAACATGAAAAAAAATAAAATTTTGGTGTCACTAATGGGGACGGGGCGTCACCCGAATTGTTCACGGGTACCTAATACCAGCACGGTAACATCGCCGCTACCCGTGCTGGTAGTAGTCCCGTGAACCGTTTTGCTAGTTCTGTTTACTGTGCTGGTAACACTGATTATTAAATGCAACGGTCAAAATTTAGTATTTATTTTAATACTTTTTTGACCGTTGGAATTTATTTTATATGAAACGGTAACATTTTTTTACCGTTATTTTGAAATGGTATAAAATGTAGACGGTTTAAATAAACAAAACACAAACAAACAACTAGATTTGAACTAAACTACTTTCACACAAACAACACAAATAGATCTAAAGAAATCAAAGAGTGTTTCGAAGGGTGGGAGGGGAACCTCGAAATCTAAAGTTGGGGGTTCTAGTAGTCGAGCTAGATGTTCGGGTTTGAGTTCGAGCTCGGGTACGGTTGAAGCCTATAGGCCTGTGATCAATTTTCCACAAAGTCAACCCCAACCACAACAGTTCTACACTCAATTGCAACAATTTCCACAAACTCAACCCCAACCACAACCGTTCTACAGACAACCCCAACCACAATCGTATCCACAATTATTTTACGCCGCCTCAAATAACAACATCCCAACTAGACGACTTCGAGCTCCGCATAGATGACGATGACGAGGAAGAAACTGTGCCAGAGACACAGTTGCAGGATCATAGAGATGAAGAATTAGGCGATGAAGAGGAGGAGATGCTTGTAGAGGATCAAGTTGTAGAAGTTGATGCGGGAAAAAAGAAATTTGGGTAGCGAAAAAAAGTTGTGAAGTGGAATACAACACAAGAGGTTGCTTTGGCAAAAGCTTGGTGATATGTGTCGGAGAACAGGGAGAAGAGTAACGAAAGAAGCAAAGGGAGTTTTTAGAGGGCGGTCCAAAAACATTACGCACAACTGTTGGGAGGATCCACCCGAACAGTTATGGACCGCCAGGAACCCACAAATGAATGCGTTCAATGGCCTTTATCAATAAGCGGTAATGATTATGATATATTTAAGTTACGGTTTTATTTAATTATATATTTTTTTCTAAAATATATTTTTACTTGCTTGAATATAGGTGCGCCTACCAGGGAGTGGATGTAGTGATCTTAACGTCATGCAAACGACGTTGAAAGATTACAGAAAAACTCATCCTTCTGGTTTTAATCATCAAGCGGCTTGGGAGATTGTAAAAGATCACGACAAGTGGAGAAAACAAATGTTGATGGGTGAAGAACCATCCGATAGTCATTCCGACAAGAGACGGAAGTCTTCAGAAGGCGCCAACTATCAGGAGACTGCCTTTTCTACACCGGACGACTCCACCCCCACTAGCCACATGCCGGATCTCAATGAAGATACCAACCCAACGCGGCCCAAACGAAAAAATAAGAAAGCCGCCGCCGCCGAGTCTTCAAGCAAATCATCCTGGGTTGACGAATTTGGGTCATACCGAGCGATGAAAGAAGACAAACTGAACCAGTTGGTTAGCCTACAATCTCAACAAGGCGAAAAAACAATGGCATTTTCAGAGGAACAAAGCGAATTGTTGAGACAAAGGCAGTAGGACCACGACTTGAATATGTATTCAAAACCGCACGACCACCTCAAAGGTAAATCTTTGGCCTTGGTTTTAAAACGTAAAGAAGAAATAACGGCAAAACACAATTAGGAGCGTTATTGGGTTGAAGGCGATGAATAAATTTAGGTGTTTGTATGATTATTTTATAAATGATGTTTCTTGTATTTTTTTTTAATTTTAATGGAACGATTATTTTTTTATTTTATTACAAACAGTTCTTTTATCAAACTGTCATTCTTTTAAAACGGTAATTAAAAAAAGGAAAACTAAAAAATAAAATTTTCAGTGAAGTAAATCAGTTAAGTGTTGCCTCCAAAAACGTGTTTGAGTGAAGTAAACCAGTGAAGTGATGTGGCAATGCATAGATTAAAATCAGTTCAGTGAAAAAACTTTACAACAAGTGCCCTTTCCCCCTTAAAAGCCATCGAGTCATCACACCGGCATGAACGGTCATCGCTTGGCCTGAAATAAATTTTTGGCTTATAGAACGAAGGTTCTTGGAAATTGAGGCATATTTAGGGGTCGTTTTGCAACGTCTGAATGGGTAAGTGCTGACCCAGTAAGAGGTCTGAATGGTTAAGAGGTTCTGAATGATTAAGTGTTGAATCATTAAGTGGTGTTTGGTTGGACATTTGAATGGTTAAACTTTAAAACACACACCGCACCCTTTTATAAAGTCTACACACACAACACACACTTCTCTCATCTTCACCACCAAACCGCCTCACCACCTCTGTACTTTTCTCATGTTCACCACCACACACATCAACTCTAGCCAACCTAAAGGCCTCTTCACTGTTGCACAACACTCCATCCATATCAAACAAAACCGCAGACACCTTCGCCCAATCGGTGCTTATTTTCTCCTCCACACTCATATCCTCCTTCACATTAGACTGCAATCGGAGAAGGAGAATCGTTCGTTTTTTTTTTTTTTTTTTGCATCCAGAAACGAACAGCTCGAGCATCAGCACAATGGATCAGTCAGACTTGATCCAAAGTCTGACCCAGTAAGTGGTGTGGTCAAACGGGATGTTCCGTTCAGACGTCGCAGCCAAACACCTCGCTTCTCTCCCTGGTCTGACCGAGTTA
Source organism: Ambrosia artemisiifolia (assembly GCA_032199755.1). Lineage (NCBI taxonomy): Eukaryota > Viridiplantae > Streptophyta > Magnoliopsida > Asterales > Asteraceae > Ambrosia > Ambrosia artemisiifolia. Next base: position 6,437,669 of record CM063515.1, on the reverse strand, counting down.
GACATAGCAGTTGTTCAGAGCTGGTCAGATGCAACCAAACAGGGCCTTAGTATATCAGTGTTGGGGGACAACCAATTAACCAGCTAATTAGCTAGTTAAGGCAATAACCCTAATCCTTGTAACTTTAATACGGTTGACCGATGATCGTTCATCTTAATTTGACAAAAAGCATGGATATTAATATTTTCTTAATATCCATGCTTTTTTTCTTAATCAACATATTAAAAGAAATTTTTTTTATTTATTCATAAATAAATTACATTAAATTACAACAGGGCTTTTTTCACCGGCTTCTCTGTCAACGTCGTTGTCGGACATCGTCTACTATAATTTTTTTAGTCAATTTACCAAAAAAAAATAAGTATAGCCCCAGCTTGGTCTTGTGGTTATTAGTCATTAGTCAATTTACTAAAAAAAAAGCATGGAAATTAAGAATTAGTCAATTTACTATTTCAAGGATTTCAGCTGGTGAAATCCTTCGCTTACAAACGAAGTTGTATGTACATATGGGTGCATGGCGATCTAATAAAGTGGATCAATGCGTTACAAGCAGAACGGGATTCTATTTTTTTCATGTTCAAACGTGTATTTAAGAATGGGAATTTAGATGAACCAGCTAAGTAGCTGGTTAATTGGTTTTGTAACGCATTTATCGTATGTAATAAAAGCAAATGTGTTGTATGCCTTTTGGCCATATAGAAATTTGTCTCTAGAATATACGTTCATGAATGTTGTGCACCATTTTAATGGGGTGATTCATCCGAATGGGGTGACTCATGTTCAATCACCATACTGACGTTGTGTACCCACAAAACCATTTGTTGTGGTGACGTGCCTTTAAGCCTAAATTGTATCACATAACAAAAAAATGTGTTCTTTTCAAGCATTTAAGACTAGAGGGAGTGGAGGGGGAAAGAGAGAGATGAAGCGTCATATGGCACTTGTGGGGTCCATGTAGGGGGTGGGTGGGAAATTGTGGGGAGTGGAAGGGGGGGGGGGGGGGGGGGGGGGGAAGTGACAAATGACATTTCATATTTCTTTTTTTTTTTGTTTTTAAGTAATAAAAATAACTTTTATGATTAAAAACTAAATTTAAATTCATAATAATTAAGATTAAAACCTAGAAAATTAAAATAACATAAAAAAACAAAAAAAAAATAAAAACCTAAAAAATAACAAACCACTTAATATTATATTTTTCCATGATCTCGCGCTTCATTTGTAGCGTTGCCTCTAACTCTGGACCGTCCAGATTATCGGTGTTCATCGCGAGAAATTTCAAATCTTCGCGCTGTTCTTTCATAGTCAATTTTTTTTCAAAGGCTTGGCGAATGGTTTTTTTCTCCTCGAGCTTCTGTAGTTGAATCGTGTTGAATTGGACGAGTGTGTCATGTATCTCGGACAAGTCATTGCTGTAAGTACCTTTGCCGGATCCCGATGCCGAACCCGAAGCAGAGGACCTATGCGTCCTCTTTTTAGACTTGTCTCGACCGGGTGGACGACTCAACTCCTCCTCGAATTCGTCATCATTATCCAAGTTAACTGCATCGTTGACATCACGTGCACCCGATCGGTTGTGAGATGAATTTGTTTTTGTCCTTTTGGACGAGTCGGAAGCAGAGGGAACGTCCGCCCATTTTGAATGGTTCTTCGCGATCTCCCAACAGTGCAAAAACTTGAAATCCAAGCCCTTGTCATCACGATAAGCGTTTAGGGCATTAGCTAGGTAGTCGCCGTCCGTTTCACCGTTTCTTGAATAATTTCTAGCGTGATAATAAAAACCCTTGAAGGCGTTCATCGCCCTGTTTATCTCCGTCCACTTAGACGAGGGACTATCGTTAAATCGATACATCTCTCGACCCATCAAGTTTTGGAACGCGTTGTTTATGTCGTCCCAAAAGTCAGGTTTGTGGTGATTATTTCCTACACAAAAAGAAAATAAATACACCGTTAGTCATATGTAATTTTTTTTAAAAAAAAATATAATGTCTAAAAAAATAATGTCTAAAAAAAATATTACAAATACCTTGAATCGCGTTTTCCGACTCACTTATCCACGCTCGCGTAATGGCAACCTCTTCGGTGGTTGTCCACTTTAGAGGTTGGCGGTTGGCGGCGGCCAACGCCTTCTTCTCCGGCGTCTTCTTTTTGTGAGTTCTTTTACCGGGTTGTTATTTACCGGACGATGAACCCCCAACATTTTCTTCTTGTGTTTCGGGTATGCTATCCGGTGGCGTTAATGGTACGAGTTGTTGTGAAGAAATATTAAGAATGGGGGAATCGTTAAAGGGAAAATTTGGAAAAATCTGTCCACTAAGATAACCCGCGTAGTCGGGACAATGTGATGGATAGGGTGGACGGTTTGGTACGGGACGAACCGGTGGCGTATTCGGGTTCGGGATGTAGTTGAATGGGTTGTTCGGGTCAAAGCCTCTGTTGTATGGGTTCATGTTTTTAAAAAATATATGAAGAAATGTATAAAATTTGGTGAAGAAGGGTATAAAATTTGAGAAGATGGGAGGTTGTGGTGAAGTGTAGTGGGTGTTTTTTAATAAAATGGGGTTAATATATAAAGTTTAATTTTTTTTTGACCGTTAGTTTCAATGGTATAATAATTTTAAATTTTTTGTTTTTGTTTTTTTTTTTAAATCAAACGGTAACAAACAAAGCAACCAATCACCCTCTTCCACCTCACCCCCACCTCTCCTCCCACGCCAAGCTTCCCCTCCCCGCCGCTCCTCTCCCGCCCCAAGGGGGCGGTGTTCCCGCCTCCACCGCAGCCATCCCGCCCCTCCCACCGCCCCACTCCCTCCACTCTAACAATAATATTGTTGCCAACGATGTTTTAAAAATAGGTTTTTTTAATTATACTGAATTTTGGCTAAAAAAATGGTTCAACCGGGTTGATTATTTAGCTATATAATTTCATAATTTACAACATTAACTTAAAAAGTAATCTAAAAGTACATAAATACATACTAAATACTATAAAAAGTTAACCAATAATTAAAAAATAATCCAAAAGATAATCTAAAGTTTTTATTATTTTTTTAAGTTATTCCTTAATAAAAAAAAATAATCCAAAAACTAACCTATGCCGGTAGAGGTATAGCGGTTCAAACCGGTATACCGGATTTTACTAGCGGTATAAAATCGATACCGATTTCCATATTTACCGGAGTATTTCGTACCGGATTTCTATCCGAAAACGGTAATACCGGTATAACCGGCCGGTATTTACCGGTGTTTAAAACATTGGTTGCCAACGCCCAACGGCTCTTTTTTTAAATTTTTTTTTAATTTAAAATTTTTATTCATTTATTCTATAAAATTACCCACACCATAACACTTATTTTCACATTTCTTTACTATTACTCTCAAGATTAAAAAAAAAATCTTCAACTTTTATAAAAAAAAATAAACCCATACAATCGTTCTTTCGATCCAAATAACCCGTTTTGCCGACCCGAAACCCCGAATACCCACAAAATCATACCACACGACAAAACCCCAGTATCCCACCACTACTGGTTGCTACACCCAACTTTGCGGTGTACACATCTTTTTTTTATGGACATGTATCCGAGATTTCCTTACGACACTTCCCTATCGCAAGTGCCGGCACCAAACATCTCTCACCAAAAACTTCATATGTCCCCAAAGGATACCACAGTTCCGGAAACCGAACCCTAAAATTTAGGCGAACCTCGGCTTTGAGGGTCATAAAGAGAGGCCACAAGAAGAACACCCAATCGAAGAAGCTCCTAAGCGGAAGTCGAGTTGCTATAAAATGGACAACAAATGAAGATGTGGTTTAAATCAAACTTAGATTTTGCTATCGGAAATTCGGAGGACCCGGTGATTAGTACAGTCTTATTCATCTTTAAAAGAAAAAAGAATATGTTTTTTTACGGTTTTGTTTAAATATAATATTAACGTTATTTCTTTTTTGGTAATGCTAAAAAAAGAGGACAAATTTGTGAAGTATTTCACAAATGTTTAGCGACATGTATACCGGTTCAATGATAGTCTCTCGTCGAAGTGGTGTCAATTGAATTAAAGGATCACTGCCTTTAACGGTTACTTCCACAACGTCATAATTATGCAAAAAAAACGGTGAAAATGAAGCAAACCTTTTGTGAGAACCTTTAGTGAATACAAAGATAAAGAACACCACCAGTTCCAATTTATTGATTTGTGGCAAGTGGCATGTCACCACAACAAATGGAATTCCGCTCATGGCCAATCTTTTCTTAAAACGGAAGCAAAACAATCTCGTCAACTCGTTCTAATGCTCTTAACGTAATTTTTCCGAGCTTAAGTAAGAATAATGTCGAAGTTGAAGCGAGTTGTCCACTCAGTAGAGATAAATAAAAAAAGATGCCATCAAAATCATTAACTGCCAATGTGGGTTACAACGAAAGTTTAGCTAAGTTTATGGAATGTATTCGTATGTTTAATAATATTCAACAAGAAAAGCTCGAGGAAAAAAGAAGTATATGTGCACTATTCTAAGAAAAATTAAATTTGAAAAAGAAGAGAGAAATGACAAAAAAAATGAGAAGGTTTGAAAATTTTCTCGCTATAAACATCGATCACATTACTAGACTCAAAAGAGAAATGTACGATGATATGACAAAACAAATTAGGGAATATAGTATTAGTTTATAGTGTTTTTTAATTGTTTTTAATTCGGTTTTTAAGCTATGTTTTCTAAATTTTTCGTATTTCTTTAAATTTTACGAAATATGATTGTTTTAATTAATATAAATATTTTTATTTAATTGTTATCTGAACACTTTGTGTTTTTTCCATGTATGAACGAAACCCCACAAAAAATAGTCGTTTTTTTCTCCGTTTTTTATATAGCACTATGGTATTCGTTGGAAAGATAATAAAATGCTCGTTAATTTGGTGTAATTTTTTTCTTTAAAAAATCTCGTATATAAAAGATATTAACGTCTAAAATTTATAAGAGGAAACATGAGAGAGAAAAATTTAAATTTGTTTTTAATTTATTTTTTTCTAAAATAACCCAATCTCTTTTGTTTTTTGATTACCTAATTATCTCTCAACACATGATGCCACATGGATCCTACATGGCATCTCAAGGGGGGAAACATGAGAGAGAAAAATTTAAATTTGTTTTTAATTTATTTTTTTCTAAAATAACCCAATCTCTTTTGTTTTTTGATTACCTAATTATCTCTCAACACATGATGCCACATGGATCCTACATGGCATCTCAAGGGGGAGAATGGCCTCATTGAGTGCCATGTAGGATATATCCCTTTGGAATATTATAATATATAGATTGTTTTGTTTTTTCAAAGTACATGAATAAAAATAATTTAATTGAAAACATTATAATGTGAGGGCAAAACCCTAAGGTCTAGGTGGCGCCTACATCCCAAGGCTTTGCCCTCTTGTCCTAGCCTATGACTCCATGCAGTCTAATTAAAATAAAAACATATTCACTCTATTTAGGTTTGTTACTGTAACTTATTTTGTGACGAGCCAAAACCATTGCGATTTATCTCACATCAGTTGTACTGACAATATATGTGGGGTTTATAGACTAAATGAGTTCTCTCACCCATCGGACTAGTTTTTTAAAATAAGTTCTTTTTTGGCTGTAAGAACAATATCAAAGCCAAACTTGGATTTATGGCCTGAACAGAGTTAACTGTGATCGACGAGGACGTTGGCCTTTAAAAGAGGGCCAATTGTTAGAAGCCCATACCACTGAAAGGTTTGAAACTCATTCCACATAGGTTGTATGGACAATAAATGTGAGGTTAATAGACCAAACGTGTTTCTCACCCACAGGACTAGTATTTTATGATGAGTTTCTCCTGTTTGAGTTGTAACAATGGTATCAGAATCTAACTAGTTAAAAAATAAGCCTTGAAGTAAAGATAAATCTTATGCCTTTAGTAATAGATGACAAAGATAAAGTAAAAGGTGCCACAAGAAGACGCGAATGGCCCCCCACCATGGTGCTACGTTGAAACCACTCTAAATGCCATTATAGAACTCTAATTATGACCCATGTTAAGAAATCATTCCGTCCTTGAAGACAAAGACATTTCAAAACGGGCGGAAACAAATTCGTTCAAACCCACAACTTACATAATTTTTATATAGGCTAAAAAAGTAAGTTTTTGTACTTTAACAAAAGACAAAACTGAGAAATAAATTCAGCGACATAGAAAATTATTCATAAAATAATGGGGAATTGGATTTTAATAACCCAAACTATTTGAAATTGGCCACTGGCACCCTCAACTAAAAAGTTGGCCATATATAACCTGAACTATTGACATATTGGAATCTAGCACCCAACTAACTGACGTCGTTAGTTAGGTTGCTGACGTGGCACAAGTTGCTGATGTGGCACAGGTTGCTGATGTGGCATTATGATGTGGCACAAGTTGCTGACGTGGCACGCTGATGTGTGCACATGTGGATTGACACGTCAGCATGCCACGTCAGCAAATCTTGCCACATCAGCGAACCCACTAACGGTGTTAGTGATTTAACCGTTAGTGGGTGCTAGATTCCAATAAGTAAATAGTTCAAGTTATATATGGCCAATATTTTAGTTGGGGATGCTAGTGGCCAATTTCAAATAGTTAAGGCTATTAAAATCCAATTCCCCTAAAATAATTAAACAAAATTGTACAACGTGCTGTGCCGGAGCTTGGAATGGGAAACATGAATTCTTCCGATGAATAGAATTAGGCCCCTTCTCACATAAAAAATGGTCATTGTTTGCTTCGATCCTAAATTGTGATTCATAAAAAACTTTATTTTCCAAGGCTATAACTATATCAGTTATAGTGTCTTACAACAGTTATAATCTAATAAAAGATTATAGAATGATTATTCTTAAACACTATTATATTTGACTCTTCTTTTCCCCTATTTTTTTTCTTTTACAGTAGTTATACATAAAAAAACACATATCAACAAGTACCGATAGAAACTCATCTCAAAACTGTACAACTAGTAGCAAACTCTTGACACCTTTAAGTTAGATACCCAAAATAATAACATAGATTGGTTCATTTTATTTGTTAATGTGGAAATTTTGTTAAACCTATAAAAAAGGCAATGAATAATAAAGTAGATAAACAAATTATCTGTTGCAAAAACCATACTTTCTTCCCCTATCTATAGAAAACTATTGTTCAAAATTCCAAAACCATGAAACATTTTAGGGCCTTAAGCATCTGCCTCATTTGGATTGCCCTAGAGCTGGCCTTGCAGTGGTACACAGGAACCAACAAAATTCCCTGGTCTTGTGAAGAGTGAAGTATTGACGACCGCTCAAGAAGTAACTTTGGCTAAAGAATGGTGTTATTGCTCGGAAAACAAAAAAGTCAAAAATCAACAAAGCGAAAAACGTTTTTGGGAAAACATACTTAGACATAGGGGTGAGCAAAATTAACCACCATAACCAATAACCGAACCAATTTTAACCGATAACCAATGGTTATGGTTATGAAATTTCTTTAACCAACCGATCGGTTATGGTCATGGTTATGAAACTTTGGTTAACCGATATAACCAAAACCGAACCAAACTTCTAGTTTTACGTCTATGTAATAGGTTTATGTTTTACACTAACCATGTAGAGGTGTTCTACTAAGATAAAAGTATGATGTAACAAAATGATCTTGATGTAGGTGACCTTTATTTTAATATAGATTTAAACTTAGGCTTAGGTAAGTTTTTTTATTGTCTACAAATATCTTATTAACAAGGATTCCCCATTGGTAGTTTAACAAAAAATGTAATCTTGTTAGTCTTATAAAAAAAAGCTTAAGTTAAGTCCACCATCGTATGTTCCGTTTTTTATTTTGTCGACCCACACGCTTTTAATTTTTAAACTATAGTTGAAAGTTAGTTTTAGTCAAAGTTTGTGGTTAATAAACAAAATAACCATAACAGAAGTCATAACCGATTAACTATAACCGAAGTTTGGTTATGGTTATGGTTATTGTTATGGTTAAGGAAATCACATAACCGAAATAGCGGTTATGGTTATGGTTAATGGTAAAAACAAACCAAACCGACCTATGCACACCACTTAGACAGTACAACACAACCATGGGTGGAATCGAGCATATGGTCCATCAATTGTCTTCAAAATGGACTAATATGAACGACCAAATGAATGGGTTCAACGACCCTTGAAATCAAGTGGTATTAAATTTAACTTTATATATTTAGTTTTAATTAGTTGTATTAATTTATATTTATATTTTTATATAGGAGCGTTAAAAATCCCAGTGGTGTTAACGATTCTTCGGTGATGAAACGAGCGATGAGTGATTACAAAGATAATCATCCAAGCGGTTTTACTCACATACCCACGTGGGAGATTGTACGCATTCACTACAAATGAAAAAAAAACAACCGTGATGGGTGAGGATTACGACAAGAGAAGAAAGTCATCGAAAGCGGACGATTACCACTCATCTACACCCGATGATGACGGGACTAGTCGTGTGTCGGACCTCAACAAAGACAATGCACCACCAAGAAAAATAGAAAAAAAAGGCAAAAGGAAACGGGTCGAGTCGTCTAGCATGAACAGTTTGATTAACAAACTTGGTACGTGTAGATCAATGAAAGAAGACAAGATTAACAAGTTGGTGGGAATTAAAATGAAACAAAGTGAAGAAGCTATAACATTGTTGGCAGATCAACGTACGACTTTGGTGGATAAACCTGAGGCTTTGAGGCAAAATACTTAGGACTGAGACGTTGAGACGTTTATGAAACCGCACCACGTTTCAAAAAATTTCAATGTAAAGTACACAAATAGTTTATGTGATAATAATGGTTGTGAAAATGGCCTCCTAACTATCAAAAACTACATAAATGATTCATGTTTTTAGAACTTGTCACCTGTATTTCACTAGGGTGGAGAATATTAATTCCTTCTGTTTTCCCTTTTCCAATATACTATTGGTATTCCTGGCACATAGAGGCGGGAATTTAATTTCGGTCGGTATAAATTAGAGTTGTGATGTAGCTATCGTGGGCTAATAAAAAACATGTATTCATAACTTAAATACCCATAATAGTACGGGTAAGTAAGGTTATCTTCACAGGGAATACATGGTTAGTATTTGTTTGAAAGATTAAACTAATTAACTATTAATCTTGATCTTGAATTTTGTTTGATTGAAAATAATTAAGTAATTAAAACGAAAGAATTATCAGATTAAGAAAATCAACTTCCTCCCGTGATCCATGTTATAGTTTTTCACACAAAGTCAATTAATTACTAACACCACATAGACATAGACTTGGGGTTTCTGAATTGAACTAACAACTAAAGACAAATTTTAATAATAACCGTGCGATCTAGTTAGCTGTTCACAAACATCAATTACCATCCGCTAACAATGCAATAAATTACCAATACATTTAGTAAAAAATAAATAATTCAAACATAAGCAAATGTTTCATCAATTCAAATACAAGTGGTCAAGTTATATCAGTTTAAAACGTAAATAAACAGAGTCTAATGTAAAATAAACTAAAAACCATTTGCCCGGGGAAAAGTTACAACGCGTTTAGCCACTCATATTTGTCATCACAGCTTCGTTTTCTTCTGTTCTAGATCGATAAACAGCTCCTATCTTCGAAATTGTGGCTGCTACATTAAAAAAAAAACTTCTAGTAGTCTTATCCTTTGTTGCGTGCGTTCTCCTTTTTAAAGCCAAGGGTTGCCATCCTTTTTAGTTTTTATTGCTCTGCTCTCGATTCTTTTACCATGTTGTGAGCCCAAGCCCAAGTCAGAATAATTAATTCTTGTGAGAACCGGGCTCAATTATGTCAAATGGGCCAGATAAAGTGAAAAAAAAAACTTATATGACTTGACACATTGGGCTGGACCTTGACGGCACCATTATATGTATATTTTTCTTGCCCGATTAATTGTTTTGAGTTGCATAAAAATCATAGAATGGCCATTGAAGCTTATGCATTTAATTTATTCACTTTTGTAATATTTACCGTTGAAGAATATATATATATATATATATATATATATATATAGGATTTGGTTCAAATGAGAACCTTTCCCCAAATTGAGAACTGAGAGAACCATTCTGGGCCACACATTTCTCTAAGGCAAAAAAAAAAAAAAAATTTTTTTTTTTTTTTTTTTTTTTTTTTTTTTTGCAAAAATCGCTGCTTTATATGTAAGAAAAAAAAAATTTTTATTTTTTTTGTATTTTTTTTTTCAGTATACACATGTGTATAATTGCATTATACACATATGTATAATGCAATATACACATATGTATAACTGAAATATACACGTATGTATAGCTGAAAAATGCTATATACACATATGTATAATTGCTATATACACATATGTATAATTGACATATACACATATGTATAAATGAAAAAAAAATTCAAAAAAAATAAAAAAAAAATTTTCCTTGCATAAAAATGTGCGATTAAAGCAAAAAAAAAAAAAAATTTTTTTTTTTTTTTTTTTTTTTTGCCTTTATATGAAATGTGTGGCTCAGAATGGTTCTCTCAGTTCTCAAATAGGGGTTGGTTCTCTTAGGATCCCTACCCTATATATATATATATATATAATAAAGCAATTGAGGTGGGTTACATGACATTTGATGAGGCCATCCTCACCATTAAATTCCGGCAAAAAAGTAGGTTATGAATAACCCAAGTTAGGGCTGTGCAAAGGGTCAGGAACCGACCCGACCCGGACCCACCAAACCCGTATACCCTTTTATTGTTGAAATTAAAAATTAGGAACCACGAACCGAACCTTAAAAGGCTATGTGATTCCAGGTTCTAAAGGTTCTGATGGGTCGGGTAAAGGGTCTGGCCCTCCTGAACCTTTTAATGTAATACGTGTTTAGAGGGTTACATATTCATATTCTTTTACCATGCTTTTAAAAGAGTTCCTCCTTATGGTTCTAACAATAGCTTACGAGTTTCATTTTTTTAATCATTTTTCGTTTCTTGACGTATGTTATGGTAACAATTTTGTCATTCTCATCACTCGAAACATTATGTGAATCTGTTATTTATACATCGCAAATACGCATACACACATATCAGAGCTGTTATTATATGAAAAAATTCTATTGGTTATTATTTATTCTTTTTCTTCTTACAAGTTATTTTGTTCTCATTTGAACTCTCCACATTGTTTATTTTTTGCAACCCCCTAAACTAGTTCAATAAATGAAATTCATAGTTAATTTTTAAGTTACATACTTTCAAAGCAAACCAAATTAAAGTGAAGTGCGTTGGATGAACTTTTATATGTGTAGAATAAACATATGATAATCTCGATATGTGTAGGATAAACATATGATAATTTTTTATATATGTAGGATGAATTTTGATATGTGTAGGGCAAATTTTGATAATGTGTAAGATAAAGTGTTAATGACTAATTAATTAGAAAGATAATAATTAATGTAAGAATAGTTGAAGTATTTAATGTTTCATTATGTCATTTGTTCTTTTTGTTCTCATATTAAGTTTCTTTTCATTTAATCCTCCCCCATATTATAATATATCGCATCTATAGATATACGTACATCGAGCCGAAAAATATTTCAAGAACAATATATTGTTATTTATATAAATATTTTTTTTAATATTGTGTTAACATTACATGAAATCGATTACAATTACATGTAAAAAAGAATAATGAAAATATAAAAAAAAAGTATTGTTTTATTTTTTGCGTTAACAATACATATCTTTTGGATCATTTTTATAATTATAGTTTTGTCATACATTATCAATATATTAATAAGTCATGTTCAAATTAAAATATAAAGGGTCATTGTGCTTTTTATATTAGAACCGTGGGCTTGGAACCGACACGATCCAAAACCTATAATTTATATAAATCTAGAACCGGAAACCGACCTATATATTAAAAAAGGTTCGGGTCCAAGGATCTTGTGGGTCCGAACCACGAAATGCTCACCCTTAACCCAAGTAACCCAGTATTTATTATTTTTTAATCTTTATCTTAACTTTATTATTGCTTTACAATACAATAAATAAAAATCTTATGATTATCTCAATCCTCTCTCATATGAAATAATATTGTTAAAACATGATTTCACGTTTATCTCTTATTAGTTTTCTTAACTAATTCTTTTTATATTCCGCTTATTAAAAACCAGTTAATATTTTATTGATCAAACTCATATAATATTAAATTTTATAACTTAGAATAAATAAATAAAAATGTTATAACCCATGTGATACACAAGTTTTTATTGAATTCTTTACACTAAATGAAATTGTAAGTAGAAATTTTGTTTTCATCCAAAGCAGAATAGGTTAAAACCAGTCGTTTCTTAAAAAATACATCTTCAAACCCACCGTCTTAATCACGTCGGGCAATGGTTGCATCTGCCTCCACTACTCATCAGAACGTACATGTTCTCTTTAATATACATTTTCATTCTTATTTACATGATTAAAATTGTTGTTTTTTCATATTATGGTGCATTAATTTTTATGTTATATCGTAAAATACATTTTGTTACATATATATATATATATGGAGAGTTCAAATGAAAAGAAAATAACTTGTAAGAAGAAAAAAAAACAAATATTAACCAAAAGAATTCTTCCATATACTAATTGTATGTAATGTTAAATAAATTATTTGTAACCTCCTAAAGTAGTTCAATAAATAAAACTCAAATAAGTTTTTAAGTTATATACTTTCAAAGCAAACCTAATTAAAGTGAAGGGGAATTTTAATATGAGTAGGATAAACTTTTATGTGTGTAGGATAAACGCATGATAATCTCGATACGTGTAGGATAAACATATGATAAGTTTTGATATATGTAGGATGAATTTTGATATGTGTAGGACAAAATTTGATAATGTGCAGGATAAAGTGTTAATGACTAATTAATTAAAGAGATAATAATTAAATTGGGTTTTCTCCCAATACCTAGCTATATATATAGGTTCCGGATCATTTAAAAACTCGGTGGAGTTGTGAGAACCGCGAGAATTCCGACGTAAAATGTGAATTTAAAAAAAAATTATACAGTGATGTAAAAACGCCTAACTCCGTCGTAAAAAAATTAAAAAAAAATATTTACGACAGTTTTACACTAGGGTAAAAAACCACAAATTCATGTTTTAATTAATGTTTTATTTAATATTTTTTATGGTTTAATTTACAACCACAAATTCATTATGCAATCAAATAAGTATGTGGTTAATTGAATTCGTTTATTATAATATGGATAGTCTTCGATACTATTTAGATCCTTTCACCCTTTTTAAATTACGTATAAAACCTTTTTAAACAAAGAGAATTCGATAGTACATTTAGAGCACCTCAACTGGAAGGATTTTTAGCTATCCAATGGCTAGAGCACCAAAGGTTACACTCATCTGCCCCATTGAGGCAACCGTCCTCCTTCCAAGAGTCCGCCCACAAGAAACGCCCGAGATCTCATGTGTGATTGGCCCATTGTATTTTAAAATTATTATCTGTCTATTAAGAAAACTTAAATTTATATTTGAAACTATCCACCCATCAAACAAAAAAAATTGTTAAACAGTACACATAGAAAACAAGTAACTTTAATAAACCTAAGTAAAACACTATATAAACCACTAAATTAACCCTGAAAACATTACATAAACCATATAACTAACCCATAATAAAACATTACACAAAGTAACATTAAAACATTACATAATTTACATATGACATAACTTAATAACCAAAGAGGAAATTAAGCAATGAGCAATCACAATCACGTTCACACCAGTTGAACCTCGTGTATTCCCAGGAGGAGCAATCATATGGATAAGTCATTTCTTCATCAGACCTTGGTATGTATTACGCTTAGTCGTCAGTTTCGAACCATTCGACCCAACTTGGAATTACTTGTGTTGGAAGGAGGTTTGCCATATTAGGACTTGTCACGATAGGAGTGTTTGCCACAGGAGGACAATGCCTCTCCCAAATTCTTATGCTCGTAGATTGTAGTTCACTCATTGCATAGTCATACACACAGATCAGCTCTTCCAGTGTTTAACCTAGGAGGGTTTGAGCGTTGATAGGATGATCGTCGAAGGTTAGAAGGTAGAGAGTTTGATCGTCAGAGGTATGAAAGTTTCCGATGGTTCGATTGGACTTGGATAACCGACACCTATATCTCTAAATTAACATGGTCATTGGACAAAATATGAATTGAGAAGTGCAGATGTGGGATGAGAGAAGAACTAAATTTATTGCCGTAGAAAAATTCGTCAATGAAAAAGAAATCGTTGGAAAAATATATTGTTGTTACTATTTAAATTTTATGTTTTTTATTATCCAAATTTTAATTTATTTTATTCAATATACATTTCTGTTTTACGCCCTGATTATATATTTATTTTACTCAATATATACATTATTTAATATATCTTTATGTTTTTACTATTTAAACTTATTTCACGTCCAGTTTTCAATGTGCATATATAATGTATATATGTGCGGACTCTTAGTGGCAAAAGTGAATTTGCATTAACAGGAGGACAGTGCCTCTCACAAATTCTTATGCTCGTAGATCGTAGTTCACTCATTGCATAGTCATACGCGCAGTTCAACTCTTCCAGTGTTTGACCTAGGAGGGTTTGAGTGATGATAGGATGATCGTCGAAGGTTAGAAGGTGGAGGGTTTGATCGTCAGAGGTATGAAGGTGGAAGATGGTTCGATTGGACTTGGATAACCGGCACCTATATCTCTAAATTAACATGGTCTTTGAATGAAATATGAATTGAGAAGTGCAGATGTGGGCTGAAAGAAGAATTAAATTTATAGCCACTGGAAAATCCGTCGATGAAAAAGAAACCGTTGGAAAAATATATTGTTGTTACTATTTAAATTTTATGTTTTTTATTATCCAAATTTTAATTTATTTTATTCAATATACCTTTCTTTTTTACGCCCCGATTAAATATTTATTTTACTCAATATATACATTATTTAATACATATTTCTGTTTTTACTATTTAAACTTATTTCACGTGCAGTTTGCAATGTACATATATAATGTATATAAGTGCGGACTCTTAGTCACGCCCCACTTACGGTGTGCACATATTATGTATATATGTGTGGCCCTCAGAAGGCAAAAGTAAAGTTGCACTAGTTTTAACGTTATTTTACTAATTTCATGAAAATAACGTTAAAAACGACGGACGGTTAATCATGCATCATGTGGTGGCGTTGATAGCCAAAAGACAAAGGGGGTACATGCATCGATCGGATTTGTTCCGATTGCTAAGTGTTCTGTGGCTTATGTCCAAGGCTTGATACCAAACCACATCGAGCCGGGGGTCTCACTGGAAGCAGCCTCTCTATTCTTAGGGGTAGAGGTAAGGCTGTCTACATCTTACCCTCCTCAGACCCTACCTTAGCTTTGCTATAGGTGGGATAAACTGAGTATGATGATGATGTGCGGACTCTTAGTGGTAAAAGTGAAATTGCATTAACTTTAGCGTTATTTTACTAGTTTCTTGCAAATAACATTAAAATGGCAGGTGATTAATCAAGCATCATGCGGTGGCACTGATAGCCGAGAAACAAGGGGATACATGCACCAATCGGCCTTTGTTCCGACTGCTCAGTATTATGTGACTTATGTCCAAAGCTTGATGCATAACTACTATCGAGCCGCGCGTCTCATTAGAAGCAGCCTCTCTATTCCTATGGGGTAGAGGTATGACGGTTTACATCTTACCCTCATCAGATCCTACCGTAGTTTTGCTATTGGTGGTATTTACTAAGCATGATGATGAAGATGATCTTTTTTTATTACTCAAATTTAATTTCATTTAATTTAATTATATAAGATTAAAACTAATTTATTATGCAAGAAACAAATTAGATATAAATCATATAAAAGGAAAAAGTAGGTGACCATGTGAAGGTTTGTAAACAAGGACAACACAAACCACTGTAGGAGAAACGAAGGTTTTTACAGTTTGATTCAAATTTAATGTGCCATGTTGATAACGCTTTGTAAACAAGAATGACTCAACCACTATCGGCGCTCTTAGAGCCTTTCCTCCTCTTTAAATCAAGTATAATTTTTTTAAACAATGAACAATTCCAAGCTACACATGTGGAAGCGTCTGAATTATCAAACCGCAATTCCAAACCCACCCGCCATTGGAGCCCTTGCGTTCAAGATCCATAGTTCATTTTTGCGGAGTTGTTCTAGTGACTAGTAGTTGGTCCGCCATCTGACCGTTTAGGCATTTATTGATACGATGGTAACATTTATTTTTTTTAAATAAATCAGTTTAATTTAAATTTTACCTACATACTACATATTAGGTGTGTTCACGGTTCGGATCCAAACCGTAAAATCGTCCAAATCGGTCATGAGTTCATTTTCATGGTTGGGTTTTTTTACTTAACTTCCGGTCGGTCGGATTGAATATTTCCAAACCGTAGCAAATGGTTTGATTTATGTTTATACCAAAAACTAACTGTATAAAACCGGACTGAACCTTAAAAAATATTATATTCAATATTTCCCCATTTGCACATTCCAACAATAAGCAGTTTCCAATCTAAAAAAACTAGTTTGACATTTTATAGTCATCATTATTATATTATATATATATATATAATATATACATAATAAATTTATAAATGTTTTATTTCTAATTTATAAGTTAATTTAAGGATATTAATGAAAAGTAAAAAGAGAATGTCTTACGATGGTTTAAGCTTACACCACCATTTCCACATTCTAAATTTCACTATTTGAGTACTTTCCCCATTTTCACATTCCAATAATCAAAAATTTCTAATAAAAAAAAACTAGTTTGACATTAATCTGAGGTCAAAAAACCAAAATGTTTCATAGTCTAACAGGTCAATTCTCTCATTAGATAAGGCATGAATAACACGGTAACAACTAAAGGCTCAACGAGCCTAAACCGTGAAGCCAAACAGTTACTATCGGTTTGGTTCAGTTCGGTTTAAGAGTTCTACGGTTCAATTTTGGTTTACTAATATAAAATACCATTTCTAGCGGTTTGGCTCACGGTTTGACTCAAAACCCACGAAGAACGGACTGCAAATACCCCTACTACATATATACACTTTTCTAAACATATATCACATGAACAAACACTCTTCACCTACACTTCTTTTTTACAAATTTCACATTCTCTTTCAAACGCAAGTAGCTCATCATACGCATTGACACAATTTAGTCGTGCACCTTTGGTCACTTAAAAAGCAAGAGAAAGAGGAAATGTAGGTTACTTGTCTTTTTGAGATTTGTTTAAATCTAATGTGGCAATTGAGGCGGCACTCTGGATTTTTTTGCATTGTGGGTGCTCCAAGTACGCGTGTTTAGGGTTGCAAATCAACTACACGTTCAATGAATAGTTCGCGAAACGTTCAGTGTGATGTTCGTTTAGCTAAATGAACGAACATGGACAAATGTCGTGTTAGTTTATTTTTGCAACATTCGCTAACGTGCTCATTTATGTTTGATAGCTCATTAGGGTTTATATATTTTATATTTTGTTTAATATATATTTCAAAAATTTTTACCAATACAATATTTTGTGGATATCTTATAAAAGCGCCAAATACCTTTCAAGATGGAAGTTATCCTATAGATCCTGTATTCATGCCTTTTCGAAACGTCCTTGTACAATTAAGGCTCTCGGCTGGGTAGCAGGAGCAACTTTTATTTTATTATGAGCCCAAACGATGGATTCAATAAGTTCTTACCAATAACCACGTCTATTGAATAAAAACATTAAACTAAAAGCCCATACAAAATGAACACCTAAGAAAAGGTCATATATATGCGGATAATGAAAAACAATAAGACTAAATTACCTAGGATGCCTGTGCCCATAAGAAATCGCAGAGCCACCCATTAATAGTAATAGAACTCTGCGCAAAGTTTCCTCCCGTGATATGAGTTATACTCCTTGATCGCCTAATGTACATCCAGAATAGTCCTAAGAAGACATGACTTGTTTGTGTTCATTTTGTAATCATGAAAGTTTGTTTGTGCTCACTTGCGTTCATTTCCTAAAATTAATGAACGAACACAAATGAATATAAATACGTTTATTTTCTTAATAGAGACCATAAACATAAAATTTCATTCGATAAATGTTCATAAAAATTAATGTAAATGCATTGCTCAAATTTCACCTTTCATACTTGGTTTTGAAAATGATCCTTAACGTTTGCAAAGTCGTAATGCATTTGGTTCCTAGGTTGGATGTACGCAAAACAATTCTGTAATATTTATCTATTTAATATTATACCCTTTTCAAACAAAAACACAAAATTGGTTTTCCGTTAATTAAGATGAAGATAATGGCGGGGCCAATAGTCAATTTTGTTGCCTTCAAAATAAAATATAAAAAAATAGTCAATTTTGTTCTTTATTTAAACCTTTTTTCTCCTTTCTTTGTCTTTTTTTCTTCGTCTTTTTTTGGTTTTTGGTTTTTTAGTTTAGGACAAAAGAATTAATTTACTCTAGGCTTAAGGGGGAAAAATCAACCGGCATTCATAGAGATAAGTTGGACTTGCAGAGATGATGACCGAAGATTAACAAACCGGCTGTGTAACGATTATTTAACGATGACGACAATTGGTCGTGAACTGATATCCGCTAGTCCTGAAGAAAAGTAGCACCCTCAAGCAGTGATCACGGGTCGCAGTACTACAAGGCACAAGCGGATTACCCATTTTTCGAAAAAGATAATTTATTATCTCTTACAAACCAAATTAGCCTAGTTAAGTCCCACGTTTTGCCCAAAAAAACAAAAAAAAAACGGCATTCATCTTAGAGACGAAAAAGGTGTGTCGATGTAGTTGGAATGATTTTTGTAATTTTTCAAAGCTAGTGATGAAAAATGAAATTTGTGCAAACTAAAGGGACTAACCGAGTAATTTGAACTAGTGATAGCGCGTAGACTTTGCTAGACAAGTTTTTCATGTGACAATAAAAACTATTGTAGTGTTACATATCCACTTATAACATTCAGGAGACATAAAACTAGATACAAGATGACAAGGATAAAACAATTTGGTAACCTATAACCTTAACCCTATAATTTTATAAACCGAGTCGATAAAAATACAACAACCGAAATATTATGACACTAACAAGAAAATTCATTGATACGCCACTGGCTGATACTGTCACAAGTTGTAACCACATAATCCGGGCACACGGACAAGATGACTCAAGAGTGATGTTTAGGGTTCCACATAGTACATACAACATTATTACTGCTAAACAACGTGTGTAGTGTCTAATGATCACATACACTTATTCTATTCACTCAATTACATAGATAAAACATCGTTGGTAAACCATCATGTGCGTTAACCAATTATGGAAGTTTCCGATCTACCACGCGGAAGAAGGTTGTTAACTACTCCGACTTAATATCTGGTGCAGAAGCACACGAACAATCGCCTTCTGAGTCATCTTTCAACTAAAGTACATCAAATAGATACCAGAATATTTAGTATAATAACTCATACAAACTTTCACCTCTTAAATTAACTTATCATGTATGTTATTATATGATTTACGTCGATTAAATATTTAAATGTGTCAATGTGAGGCTGCCTCAATTGATAGAGGCTCTTGCCTCTTAGCGAAAGGTCTTATATTTAATCTAAAGTAAAGTGATAATTTTGTGTAATTTATAAGAGGGTAGTTCCTATCTACTATACGTAAAAAAAAATATTTAAATGTGAAGAGCATGTTTACCTGCTTCTTCTCTAGGAGTCTCTTGCGGTACCTGTAGCCCTGGTGAGAGTAGAAAAACAAAGACAACTTCACCTTAGTACGCACTTTGAAATATATATAAAGATGAAAGAATCTTGGTCCTTGGATTAATGCTGTAATCAATATTCTAAAAATCGCTTTTTATATTATATTGGGTTGTGATCAGAAATAGTTCAACCGGCTGTACCAGGAGGTTCAACTAGATATACCAGACAATTCAACTAGTTGTATCAGCCAGTTTGAACCATTTTTTAAAATCTTGGCGTTAATAGATGAGATTAGACAATCTATTAAAAAGAACAAAATTCTTGATTTTAGTATTAATTTATTTAAATATTAACGTATAAAAAATTATAATCATTTAAATATCATGGGGTGGTTAGTTTAAAAGTCTAACAATAATTAATTAAAGACTTTTTATTTGCCAATTATGTCCTTTCGAATAACAAGAAAAGTCACTAAGATGTGTAGTCCAGGTTAGTCATCATGCTTCTCAATTACGTCTTTGGTTCTTATTTGAACATAATCCTATATATACTAGTAAGGTGTCTGCGAGATGCGGGGGCGCACAAACATTTCTTAGGGCGTGCATGGTCCAGTTCAAATCAGTTATTAGCATCAACGAAACCGAAGTCATCGGTTAATCGATTTTATTAACCAATCGGTTAATTCGTTCGGTTTATTTTGTTAGATTGTCGGTTTTTAATTCGGTTAAATTAATTTTGGTTAATAACCAATACAAATTCCGACTAATGGAGGTATAACAGTTAAGAATATATAAATGGTTCGGTTTTGGTTTTCTTAATTTCGGTTAATTTAAGGTACCACAAAAACAAATAACTAATTTTAAGTTAATTCAGTTTTCAGTTGATTTAGGTTTGGTTTTGTCTATTTTTTGTTTGGTTTTGTTTAAGGTTTAGTTTTTCATCATCCCTAAATATCGTTAATCATGTAACATGTCAATTTTTTAAACTAAAAAAATAATAGCAAGACTATATTCAAATTTAGCAGAATAAAATGCACGTTCTTATGATATATATATTTTTTTTTCCGAAAAGTATTAACCTATGAAAATTTATAGTTGTTTTAAAAATGATGGGTAGTTAGCTTAAAATAATAAGAAAAAAACTTAACTTGTTCATATATTTTTCAAAGTTTTTTTACTTACATATGTGTATGTTATTTACATAAAAAATCATACTTGTTTTTTGAATTTAAAGATAGATGAAACAAACATTGCATTTTAACATTTTCTTGTATTTAAAAAAAAAGTACATTCAATAAATAAATTATTTATTTATTGTACTCTGTTTCTCTCATTTAAACCTACACACGCATATATATTTATATGAAAATTTAAAAGTTATATGTAGTTAATTACCTTGTCTGTACCATATATGTAGTCACAGTATGTGAAAACGGGTGCAAAGTTGCTTTGGCTTTGGCCTCCAACATAATGGTGATAGTCATGATAATCAGCACCAGCAGAAAATGGGATGTACTTTCTAAATGTCCAGGGAAAGTCATACCTTCAACACGTGTATGATAAACTTAATTAATTAAATTATTGAATTTGCACATTTTTATTGTTTACTTTGCATGGTGGCCGGATATTTATATATATATTATAAATAATATGAAACTCAAAACTATCTTGTAATTAATTTTATTGCTTACGTACGTACCCACTGTGATTCTCAATGGCCTCAATCTGCCTCAAGGCAAGCCACAACAAGAATGTAACCATATGTCCTGGAACGATCGAAGGTCCCAGAAAAGATGGAATACCGAAGACTAGCGTCTCGACCCAGTGTGCATGCTGAGTTGCAAACCCAATAGGTGCTGTGTATTCATGATGAACCTTATGAATGTTCTCATACACCCACTTCACATGAAAAAACCTATGGATCCAATAGTTTGTGTAATCTTCGATAACAAAATAGATTATCAGTTGCAATATAATCTCCGTTAATGATGGTAGTGGTAAGCTTGTTCGAATACCAATCATCTACATATAATTAATTAATATACATTAGTTAGCTAGGATCAAAATATATATATATATATGTTCAAGATTTTATTAAATTAAATTAAATTAAATTAAATTAAATTAAAGCATCTCACTTTTAACGAAGGATAAGAGATGAGCAGTGAAGGTACTACGAGGAGGTACGTTCGCACTATAAGCATGTAACATTTGAAGTGATCGTATAACGAGTACTTAATCTTAGGTTGAACTTTGTAAGGCGCGACGTATCTAGGAAACATGTGTTCCATAACAAGGTAGAAGATAGGTACAAGGGTATCTAGGAGAAACATTATGGGAAGGTTGTGGCAGTAGATGATGTAGTCGGACATATCGGCGGTGTAGTTATACCATAGGGTTTCGGCAGCGGTGAGAGGTCGGCCGATGGCAGCTTGAGCCTCTTGAATGGAAACGTAGGGCAACATTTTGTGATGCTAAGAAACGAGTTCGGTTTGTTAAGTTGGTGTAAGTGGTCAAATATATATAATAGGGGAGTGGGGGAAATGAATGGTTAATTGAAAGGGAGAGCCTTGGCTTTTTTAGTAATAATAATAATAAATGGAATTAGTAAAGCCATATGGTTTTTTCCTTATTTTGATAATCACTAGCTCAAGTGAAAAAAGACTCGATACATTAGACTAGAGAGGCACAACACGTGGGCATAAAATGACGTCAGTATCAGAATGTTGCATCATGCACTATATGATCGACAATCTGGTTAATTATCAGCTCACTATGGTATCATATTTTATGTACACTTGTCTATTTGTGTCCTAATGTTTCCAAAAGTAAATAGGAAAAACACACAAAGATGAGAAGGATAATATATATTGTAGAGAAAATGAGTATTTTTCAAACACGTAATTAGTTGTCGAAATTTTATCCATGCATGGATTTCAACTATAATGGTTCACCGCGTCTCCTTTTAATTTCTGATCAGTGGATGATAAAAGAGAGAACACGATGTCCCCACGTAGTCTCATTGGATTATCAACAGGTGTGCACTTGTAAGTTATTACGCATAGTAATATTTTGATTCCAAATACATCACACTCATTCTTTTGTATTGGGTGGTGGGCCGTTGGCCCATTCATAACGGACAAGCTCGACCAATCCACAATTGTTATTTGGTTACTTTTTGTTTCTGTTAATATCGGTTTGCTTTGTTACGGTCTCAACACTTGCTATAGCGATTGAAAGAGAAAATGAAAAAAAAAAAGTCGTGACATTCCCAAAAGGATATCAAAAGATATTTTATATCGAACGAAAGCCATTGAATATCGGTTTTGATAATACTAACATCGGCACAGATGTTGTTTGGTTGGAATCAGTTCGGTTCATTATCGATACCGATACTCATATAGCCTATGTTACAAAAAAACTGTTTTTAACACAATTTCCTTTTCAATAAAATTTATACTGGTATGTCCTATAAATAAACAACATATAGTTATAGTTACATGTTCAACTTCATAAAAAGTTAACAAACGTAAGTTGTTGATAAAGTTCAGATTAAAAAAATAAATGGACTAAAGTATATATAATTAATAGTCAAAGGGTTGAATTTGAAAGTTAGAAAAGTGGTTGATGTCACATCATGACAGTGATAGATCTTAATAATAATAATAATAATAATAATAATAATAATAATAATAATAATAATAATAATAATAGCAACAACAATAATATTACTAATAATAATAATAACAATAATACTACCACTAATAATTATAATAAAAAATAATATTAATAATTATAAAAATAATAACAATAATAATAAGAATCATAATAATAATATTAAAATACTGAGCAATTTGTTTTAAAATTTGTATAAAACAGATTTTGTTATTTGTTTTTACAAATGTCATCAACTTTCTAGAATGATGTTATCGATGAAAATGCTAATAATTTATGTGAATCACGTACTCCCTCCGTCCCAATTTAAATGTCTTAGTTAAAAAAACACACATTTTAAGAAATATTTTGTTTGTATGTGGTAAAATGACAATAATATCCTTAAAAGTGGTGATTGTGTTTTGTCTTTTATGGGCAAAACTGGAAAATACATTTCTATTTTCGGAAAGGGACATTTAATTTGGGACAAACAAAAAAGAAAAGCAGGACATTTAAATTGGGACGGAGGGAGTAAAATAATACTTCAAACCAGATGACTATAAATATCTCTCGTGGTTAACTTGTATTTTTATTGTTAATTTTTCTAAACAACACACGCCACCACCTGTCCATCTATGAATGTTAATGGGTCAAGTTTGAGAGGAGTTTAGGTAATCCCAAACTTAAATCCAACTAGGTATGGTTGTATCAGACTCGTCCCAAAACTAGTTGATTTTTTATAAGGGTAATTACCCGTTGAGTATCTGGTATACCTATAGTTTTAAGGTAAACTCGTTAATTAAAAAAATTAGTAGTTTGATATATATATATATATATATATATATATAGGTCAATTATAAAATGAAAACCCGCTTGAGTTGAGAAAACCTTCGAAAACCCACGTAAAAAAACAATTTGTTTCTTTGAAACAAATAACAAATGTAAAATACATGTTTGTAAGCATTTTGGGCCAAAAAAATAAAAAAAAAACGCCAATGGGATTTTTTTAAAAAAAATAAACAAAGTTGCTAAAAACATAGATAAATAGCTGAAAACATATGTTTTTTTAGCAACTTTGTTTATTTTTTTTTAAAAAAAAAATCCCATCGGCGCTTTTGTTTTTTCCCCAAAATGCTTAAAAACATGTATTTTACATTGGTTATATTTTTCAAAAAAAAAAATAATGGTTTTTTACATAGGTTTTCAAATATTTTCTCAACTCAAGTGGGTTTCCAAAATATCCTTTCCCTATATATATATATATATTCAATTGCAACATAGATAACAAAAATATTATATGTCGGTTTTGGGTATTTTTTAGCAAAAGATGACATTTAGATGGATATACTACATATAACACATATTTAAAAAAAATAAAAGGAATTAAATCAGTTGTATAATTGGGCAAACAGGTATATTTTATCGGATAATTGTGTTGGGTAAACAAGTATATCATCAAATCCTAAAACCGTGAAAAAAATTAATTAATCTTATACCCGGTCCCATACCCGATTACATGATGCCAAACCTGTCCCAAATGTGTTCAGTTTCGGGTTTACCCATGAAGTTCGAGTTTGATTGTCATCCCTAAGTCCACTACGTCAGCCAAAAAAATAACATCATCAAATCTAATATACCACCCTCTATGTATTTTGATACAAAATACTTTCTCTTATATTAGAGAAAAATGCTCGGATAGTCCCTGTGCCTTGACCAAATTTTACCTTTAGACCCCAACTTTTTAAAATTACATTCTTGCTCTCTTTCATTTGCTAAGTTGTTAATCGCATAGTCCCTAGAGTGAATGAACGTTACTTTGAGGCGTTAAGTCATGCAAAATGATTAAATTATTATTACTGATAAAACAAAGTATTAAATAAATTTATATTTTGTAGGGTCCACTTATTTTATATAAATATATACATACACAACAACCCCCAACTTTCTTTCCCCTTCCTTACTCTCCTTCCCTCCCTTTATTCTCTCTCACCTAAACCCCACATAGGTGGTGGTGATGAATGATGATAGTGGTGGATGGACATTGGTATTGGGAAGGTGAATTGCGGTTTGGGTTTTCAGTGGAGGTTTGTGGTGGTGGGTAATACTGGCCACACACGATGGTGATGAGGGTGGAATCAAAAAGGGTGTGTGTGTGAGTGTGTGTGTGGGGGGGGGGGGGGTACAGGGGTAAAGTGAATGTGGGATAGAGGTGTGGGGATGTGTAGGAGTGGTGGTGCTGGGTGGGAGTCAGAGTTGTGGGTCGTTGCTAGTCGGCGATGGCGGCGGCTAAAATGAAGGTTATGGTGGAGGATGGTGCAAGTTTAAACGTGTAGGTGACATTTTAGATCGCCGTAGTTGTCCTTGAACGTGGAGAAAGTTTGATCGTGGGAGTTGGGGATGTTGATGGTAATGGGTGGAGGTTGAAGATGGATTGGAGGATGAAGATGTACGACCAGGGGAGTTGCAGGATTTTGGGGCGAAGGATATTGATGGTGATGGAGTATGTTGTGGTAGGTGTCTCCGATGATATTGGTTCAAGGAGGTGGTAGCCTGTGGTGGTGGCTGATGGTGTTTTAGGGTGGTGGCGGCAGGTGGTGATTTAAGGATGCAGTGACCGGTGGTGGTTTTAGCAGGTTGGGGGTGGTGGTTTTAGGAGAAGGGGTACAAACATGAAGAAGTAGAACGTTTGTTCCACTATTTTCCAATATTAAATGATTTTATGGACCCCACACCCATTTTTTCTTTAAAATTTTTAATTATTATTTTCATCAGTAGTAGTGGTAGTTTAGTTATTTAACATACACTTAACTTCATAAACTAACAACCATTCACTCTTTGGACTATCCAAGTGTAACACCCCAAGTCATTTAATATATATATATATATATATATATATATATATATATATATATATATATATATATAGGGGAAGGTTTAAATAAAAACCCACTCAAAACGAAGAAACCCGGTAAACTGTGACTTCCAGAACTTTTTATCATCTGAAAAAATTAGGGTATGTAATGTACATGATTTTAAGAGTTTTGAGCCAAAAAAATAAAAAAAGCGCCGAGTGGATATTTTTAAAAAAAATAAATAAGTTTTTTGTGTTACATATGTAACATAAACATCCCAGAAAAATTATTTATTTTTTTTAAAAATATCCACTCGGCGCTTTTTTTATTTTTTTGGCTCAAAACTCTTAAAATCATGTACATTACATACCCTAATTTTTTCAGATGATAAAAAGTTCTGGAAGTCACAGTTTACCTGGGTTTCTTCGTTTTGGAGGGTTTTCTCTCTATACTTAGCCTATATATATATACACCTTGTGGTTACTAATATAGAATACCTAGAGGACTCGATAATAATATAGTTAAAAGCCGAGCCATGGGAAAACTAGGACTTGATAAATTGTCTAGTTAAATCATTATCTAATTATGGCCAATAATGGACACTTAATACACTAGAGGGACCAAATGAGCAACATGTGAAAGTGTGTGTGTGGGCTTAACAAAACATACAATAGGTGAAAATGGCCATCTGGAGTTCAATTAACCCTAAGGTAACCCTTGATTCCGTTCTTATGGAGTTTTATTAATCATGTGGGTGATGGGAATTTATTCGTTTTGCTTATACTTGAAATTGTGAATGTTATGATGGTATAATTCATGTAGGAACTGAGTGATTAAGGGAAAAAACTTCAATCAAATGATTGATTTGAGTCCACTAGTGAAATTGGTCTAGAAGGGGAAGGTGGGTCTCATGGACTAGATGAAACCCATCATCTTCTTTGTTAATCAATAATGTATGCTCAGTATATATATAGGTATTCTGCTACTAAAATGGTAGGATAATATGTTAGATTGATAATCTTGGTATACGTGAGTTTATGATGTGTTGGGTGAGTTATTATTAGAATGGGACATAAGCGCCTACCAAATGCTTGACAAAATGCCTAAGTGAAACCAATGTTGTTTTAAGGATGTCAACCTTGTGGGTTTGGGTAAGATATTGTAAATATAGCCTCTAGCTACTACACGATGATTTTGTGAGTGAATAATAATGATAGTGTCGAAACTCATGCTTGAAATCTATGTTAAATAAGCCTATGAATAGCATAGGAGATAATTGCCTATATCGCGAGGGTCTTGTGTATGATAACATGGGCAATAGAATTCACGATGGCTCTAACAAATTGGTGAACCTAAACCATTAGCCAAGGAGTTGGAAACATCATCAAGTCATAGTGGGAAGGACACACGAAGAAAGGATCAAGCATAAGGTAAGTTCTTCTAGAACTCAAGAACTCTTATTGTATGATTAAGTCACTTAAACTATCGTTGATTGTGGGAATTTAGAGATGTTTGATGTTAAGGCCACTTGGTCTTGAGAATAGAATAAAATCATACCCTCGATTGCCATAATGTTGGCAAATGTCGGAGAGAGAGCTTAAATGGATAACAAGGTAAGTGTTTATCTGAGTTCTAAATGGGTCAACATGGGTGGGTACAAATCATGTTGATATGGGGAATCATAAGCCTTGAATCTTGGGGTTTCAAAGGCCTTCAAGAACCGTATTTGATTGTCAATGTGAGTCCCCGAATGGCCTTGAAATACCACCTTTAGAGGCTCCCAAAGTATGCGAATTTGTGCAGGATGTTAAGACCAAAAAGTCCCAAATAGAACCTCTAGGCCGTAACCTACGCAAGAGGCCGTAGGCTACGACCCTCCGCACAAAAAAAAATTTATCAGCCGTAGCGTACAGTTGGGGTGCCGTAGGCTACGACGGGTCTCTTGACCCTTCTTTGGCTTTGTTATTTCTTGATTTTAACCTATGTTAAACCTCTCTAACATGCGTCAATCTTATGTTGGAACCTAGGTACCGTTATTAAAGACCCGGAAGATGATCAAGCATGCATTTTTTAAGGATCGAATTGAAGTATGAAAATTCAAATCTTAAGCATGGTTTTTATGAATTTAAAATGGATTATTTTCGGGTAAGATTCGTCTATTCGGGATGGGTCTTACACCAAGTAACGACTAAGAAAATGACACGGAGAAAGAGTGTAATTTTAAAAAGTTGAGGAGAGAAGGTGAAATTTAGTCAAACGAACTATCCGAACATTTTTCTCCTTAAAGTATTTTCAATAATTTTCCATTTTTTTATTGTAAGACAACACACCCCATCCCTACCCAAAAATAAAATTATCACTTTTAAATGTATTAAGGTCTATTTTTTTTATAATCAAGAGCTAAATATTTTCTTTCAATTTATTTTCCAATAGTTTTTTTTATTTTTTAATAGTGTTTCATTTGACGTGAAATGAACGGATTAGATAAAATTTACTACAATTGTGCCTCCCTGGGGACATGCTTCAGGATACATGTTTGTGAAGACATGTGATTAAAATTAAGGAATTCTAGGGGATGGTTTAGTAGTATCTTAGTTAACTGACCCTTGGGGCTTTGATTTTCTACACTTTAGAAGGCTTTGCATGTGATTGTCTTGTATGCCTATAACATCTTATATGATGTTATATATGCTTTATTTTTACTATGTTATTCTCTCACTACTTTTACTATGTAGGTAGCTTCCTATTTGTATATTTTAACTAGTTTGTACCCTGGGAGTTTTCCAGCACAGACAAATCTAACGCAATATGTTCTAAACTTGACCTATTACAATGAAAATTACATGATTTTGTAACATCGTTTGATGTACCTTTGTTTTAGGCATTCCTCGTAATACCAGACTAATAGAAGTCAATTGCCATCCTTTGAATCGGGAAGATGGTTCAAAGGTTGTTGAAAAAATGTCTACAACTTATGATCAGGTAGTAAACTGATAAAAAAAGAACATTAGTTAGTTAGAAGTTTAGAACATAGATAATGAAGGTGGAGACAGATGCAATTTGTGACCCCAGAATATATGTAACCAAATTATTACTACAGATTGAGTCGAACTGATAGAGAAACCGAAATTTATAACTGACATGCTAGATTTCACTATTAAAGAATTGCATATGTTTTACTTTAACCAATAACTAAATAAACGGATTAATTGAAATTAATTTGAATCCACCTAAGTTTAAAGCTAATAATTAACTGATGGTTATCACTGCGTACAATTAACCGAACCATCTTTTCAATAACTAAAGTAACCCAACCATTAATAACTCCACCTATATTGTTTTATTATATGTATATCATAAGCGTTACCTTAATTATAGTTTTACAAAAAAAAAATATATAATAAAATCTTCATCTATCTTCCACGTAGAAAAAGCATATACAAAGAACATTATCATTATTATTAATTCACAATTGAAGTCGAATTAATATCTAACATAATTGTTAAAATATGATGAAGAAAAGCATTTGGATCTTGGAGATTGAAATAGGGGTTTGTATTCTAAATTAAAACGGGTCAGAAGATGTATACGGATCTGCAAAGTAATGTTGGATTGGGTATGAGTTAAGTGAAATAAAAAAAACGGGTTGAAGAGAAATTTGGGGTAAGGGGAATAAAAATCTTTGTCTAATGGGAATAACTATTTTGGAGGGAATTTACGGGTGGATATGGCCTCACCAAATGTCATGTCTCCCCACCCGTATTGTTTTATTATAGATATAGATTTTTTTTGTTTGTTTGTTAGTTTTTGAGCCGGGTATTTCTTAAACCAGGCTCTATATCCTTAGGAATAGAAGTAAGGTTTGCATACATTCCACGCTCTTCGAACCAAATTGATAGTTTTGCTATTCTGGATTTACTAGGTAAGATTATTGTTGGTTTGTTTTAAAATAACTACAGTTTTAAGGAATAATGGAGAGTTATTAAAAAGTCTTGTAAGAAGAAAAAGAACAAACTTAAAACAATAAAAATCTTTCATTTAATTATTGTATTTAATATTAAATAAATGTTTTTTTTGTAACTCCGCTAAACTAGTTAAAATAAATGAAACTTATAACTCATTTTCAAAATATATTCTTTGATGTGTGTAGGAAAAAAATAGGATGGATTTCTATATATGTATAATTTTGACATGTGTAGAATAAACGTATGATAATTTCGATATATGTTAGATGGAATTTTGACATGCCTAGGAAAATTTTGATATATATAGGATAAAATGTTAATGATTAATTAATTAGATATAGAATAATTAATGCAAGAAGAGTTTAAGTATTTAATGTTTACCATTATGTCATTTTTTTTTCTCATATTAAAATTCTTCTCAAATAATATTTCTTTGATCAATATATGTATTAATCTTTTTCGTATGTTAATAATTATTACAAGATATCAAGGGTGTTCTAAAACAATAAAATGGATTTGATGTTTCGATTTTACAAGGGTCATCAACATTCTAAGATTATGTTATCCGGGGAAATACTCTAAATTTATGAGAATCACATAAAATAATAGTTTAAACTAGATACTGACTATACATTTCTCATGTTTAACTTGTTTTTTTTATGACGTGTGTTGCCGGATAGCCCCACCACCAACTTCAATAGTTTTTCCTTTGTTCCCAAATAAATTATTTTTTCTTATTTAAGGAACTTATGTATTGCTTTTTCTTAAATGTGAATACTTATTACAAAACATTGAGGATTTTATTTTAAAAGTTGATGTGGGTAGCTCAAGCTTAATAAAATGCTTAATATACAAAGTAACTTAAAAGGTTGAAGGGGAAAAGGGTTCCAAAGTAACGCAACTGTCATAAGCAGCAAAAGGAACGAATCAATGATCAATCACATCACACTTTACGTGTGAACTATCCCGCTCAGCAGCAGCAAACGCATGTGCTGAAGTTAACTCTATAACCCGCAGGTCAAAAGCCTTCTTTTAACCATAAAGGGCAAGTTCCTTACTACAGTCTTGGATCGAAGGTCAAATGCTTCCCTTTATGGAAGATCTCCCTTCTATAAAATCCCCCATCACTTGAAATTAACGCTACACTCCTGATTCTCTCTTCCCTCTATAAGATCCTGGACTTTGTATAATCTTTTCTTCACTTTACATTAACAATAATAATAAAAACTCTAAGGAACATTATGGTTTAAAGATTCCTTCAAATCAGAATCTAAAAACAATTACAAACAAAACCCAACCACGTACTACAAACGTGGGGGACCCCACGACCTGCGTTTGACAAATCGAAACCTTAAACCCTTTTACCTTCTTTGTTACCGGGGTCGACCCGAAAGCCATAGTGTCTCAAAACGAGGAGGCCATAGAGAAAGTCTTTTTTATTCCTCTGTCTCGAACTTCATGAAGAACTCCATTCTATCTCTCCCTCTCGGAGATCCCATAACTATCATTGGTCACATACTTGTTGTAGTAATAAGTTGGCGCATACCGTGGGGCTGCGTGTCGATAAACACACTTATAAAACGTGTTGTGTAGCTCCAGATCTCAAGATCCACACATGTCTGAGGACGGATCTCCCGGTGAGGTAAACCAGGTGCCTCACAACACCAACACAACTCCCAACACTGGTTGTTCTTCTCCGACTAGATCTACACCCTTCTCTACTCTAGAAGGCACTCCAACGGGGACCATGTTCCTGGAGTTTCCCTCCTTTTAAACTCCACCCCTTCTCGATCAGGGGTTGCCTTTCCACAAATGGGCACTGCACGTACACCTAAACGCATAGATCTGACGCCTGAATGAGTAGCAAGGAATTTCTTGCAGTTGAGACATCTTCTCAACCAACGTGTGAGCAATGGAAGAGAAAGGGGGCAAGGATAAGGCTGGACTACGATGAGTCCGAACATTCATTATCACCCGGACCTCCACCTCCTCTAAGCAGCTCACGTCCTACAACATTACTCTTCCAAGTTGGTCCTAGAATAACTAACTTACCAATCTACCCCAGTCTGTATACTTCCAATAGGCCAAGCCCAACGGTCTTCCCCTTGGCCACCTCTCAACCCTTTGTAACTAGTGCACCTATAGGGCATGAAATAACCCTTGACCAGCTTTAGTAGTCGCAAGTTACAAGCATTCCCCACCTGCTCCCACTTGTTGGGAACATGCTTTGACATCCCTACCCATGGCTTAGAGTGTAGCCATGAGTGCTCCTTTGGGGATAACACACATGATGCCACCCGAAAGCCTCCAAGATTTTAACTTAATGCATCAAATGATGGCACACATGATGGCTCAATACCCATGGAAACACTTTATCAACCAAGTGCTAGCCACTCACCCTAGTACCTCAAACGATAACTAAGCTTTAAGGGAGGTGGAAGATCTAACTAAACCTTACAAACAAAGCAACCTTTCATGCTTCTCCCAATAAATTGCTGACTATGATTTTCCCACCAAGCTAAAGATGCCATCGTGCATACAAAGTTACGATGGCACCGATAATTCTGAAGATCACCTCCAAATCTTTGCCGGAGCCACCAGAATAGAAAACTGGGGCAACCCCGAGTGTTCCCTCATGTTCATGCAAACTCTCGTTGGATCTGCTCGGATTTGGTTTAACGACCTTCCAACTAGAAGCATCTGGTCCTTTGATGACCTTAGCAAATGATTCTTAGCCAACTTCTCCCAACAACGAAGATGTGTCAAGGATTCTAATGTGATCTTCCAA
The DNA here is from genome assembly GCA_032199755.1 of Ambrosia artemisiifolia. NCBI lineage: Eukaryota > Viridiplantae > Streptophyta > Magnoliopsida > Asterales > Asteraceae > Ambrosia > Ambrosia artemisiifolia. Next base: position 6,404,582 of record CM063515.1, on the reverse strand, counting down.
ATAAAGCAACGCGATGACGAAAGTGTCCGAGATTTCATAGAATGGTACAAAAAGGAAGGTTTGACCTATGTTGGTGCCGATGAGAAGATGAAGGATGCAGGGTTCATGAATGCCATACACTCCAAGGACTTAACAAGAGACTCCAACAAGAATCTTCCAAAAACCCTTGAAGAAGCCCTTGAAAGGGTTGAGGCCCACATTCAAGGAGAAGAGTATGTGGACATCAGGGAGCAAAGAAAAATATCTCCTAGTTGGCGAAGCAATAGTCCCAACCGAAAGAGGGGAAATTTTTGGTGCCTATGACAAATGCTCCAAAGGTTCTGACTCCAGAAGGTTAGATGGAAGGAAGCCTCCAAACATGGAAAAAGCTGTAAACTTCACTGCTTTAACTAAAACGCCACAATAAATCCTAGCGTCTGAAAAAAGTAATACACAACTTTTGACCTCCCAGGCCATTGCCCAAGAGCAAAAGAAACGAAAACTCAAACCAGTATTGTGAGTTTTATGAAGAAAAAGGCCACCATACCAAAGAATGCTTCTAACTTAAGAAATGGATTGAAGAAGCCATCAAGTATGGAGAGCTTGCCTACTTGGTTAAAGGGGTAAAGGACAACCTGGCTGTTGGCAAAAAGAAGGAAGTCAACATAGTGAACCTTGAGCAAGAAACCTCCTACAAACGCCCTTGGTTGGAAACATGGGAACGCCAATGTGTCTGCTTTCCTCCACACGAGGGAGAGATGCTTTCCAACCCTTTGGTGGTGGAATCCCAAATAGGAACCATTAAAGTACATGAAGCCTATATTGACACCGGGGCGGCAATAGAGATCATGTTTGAAAAATGCTTCAATCGACTCAGCAATGATGAACGTTCGTAGCTTCAACAATCTGAATATTCCATCAAAGGTATCGTCGATATCCATATCAAACCTCAAGGCCAACTAACTCTCAGTGTCTGTTTCAGTGAAGGAAAAATGAAAATAACCGAACAGCTCACCATTGTGGTTCTCAATATACCTTCCAACTATGATATTATCATCGGAAGGTCGTGGCTAACACATTCAGTATGGCTATCTCAATCGGCCAAGGCACTGTGAAATTCCCCACTGAAAATGGTGTGGCAACCCTTTAACCTTCACAAGAAGCTCTCTTGGTTGAAGGTGACAAGTCAGAGAAAGATGAAAATGGGCTAAGTATAAACCCACTATATCCTGAACAACGGATAAGGGTGAATACCAACCTTCCCAAAGATACTTACTCGAACCTTAAAAGGTTGCTTCAAGATAATGTCGATGTTTTCGCATGGTGTCCGGAGGATATGACCGGAATCCCTCGAGACATTGTTGAACATGAACTCAAAATTCCTCCTGATTTTAAGCCCGTAGTTTAAAAAAAAACGAAGCCTTGCACCTAAAAGAAGCCTTGCGGCTTGTCAAGAATTTAAAAAGCTTGTTCAAGCTCGGATCCTTCGAGAAGTTAAGTATCAATCTTTGGTAGCCAATCCGGTAATGGTCCGAAAGCCTGATTGTAACAACCCGGTTCGAGACACCAAAATTTTTCGCGTTTAAAACTAACAAACGTCCAAAGAATAATAATTAAAAACAAATAAATCAAGGAACCGATATTGGGAGCGTTACATATAAATATATATTTCACAAATTATATATTACATGAAAATACGTTGCGATACCAAACCGTTGCCTATAAAATATGGATAATAATTATACACGAATACCCGTTACGCGACCGAGCCGATACCGATAACGAACCAACCCAAACCCATTGGTGAGTCAATGGGGGAGGACACATGTCCTCCCCTCCCCTTGACACCCACACCCCACCATTCATAAAATTAAAACACCTGTTCTCTAACTTCTTTTATAAACACTCTTCAAAACATAAAACACACACTGCCAATACACATTTTAGAGAGAGAGAGAGAGAGACCGATAGGTCTGTAACCGCGCAAGGCGGAGCTCCGGCAGGAGACCGATAGGCTGCCCCCAACGACAACCATCCTCACCCAATCCAAACCTTGTATTATACTCATACCCGTACCTGATTCATATATATAGAGAAAGATAGGGATCTGAGAGAGTTAAGAAATAGATAATTGGTTCAAGAGAGAAGGATTTTGGAAGAGAGAGAACCGAAGGAGGAGGAAGACAGCGGCGGCAGTCGCTGTGGTGGTGACCGGTGCTGGTTATGGCGGTAACGGTGGTACAGGATCTCGAAGGTGATTCCGAGTAGGGACTGTTAAGTTTGATTCGAGGATGGTGACCGATTGATGGTGTTCTTCAGTGATTAAGGTGAGTTTAGTAATCTTCCTTCATATTTAGGTAGTAATGGTTAAGTTAATGGTTATGAATTAGAGGAGGGTGGTGTATGGAGGATATTAGGTGACGGTTGGGGGATACAGAAACGGTGATGGATTTGATTAAGGCTCAGATGTGTTATGATGTTGTTGATGGTGGTTATTAGCCGCTTACAGAGGAGGCGTCAGGTGGGTGTATGTGGTAGTGTTGGGATTTGATGGTGGTGGTGAGGATGTTTGGATAGGATGAAGGTTATGGATAGTTTGGTTTGAATGTTAGTCACAGGTGGCGGTGGTTCATTGCCATGGAGATGATGATAATATTACAGGAAATTAGAAGCAGGAAATAGACGAAAGGGTAGGACCCGAGTCAACTCGGTTGACTCGGTCAACACCAGTCAAAGGTAGGTCAGAAACCCAGTCAACTCAGTTACTAGCAGGGACCCGGAAGGTATAAACAAGAACTCGGACCATATTAGTATTAGTATACTTATTTATCATGTGTGCACGTGTGGGGGCTCGACTAATGAAAACCAATGACTATTAAGCCAACATGAAACGGATAATAACTATAAGAATATTAATTAGAGATCAACACTAGAGATGTTAATTAGTTACAAGGGCATGGTTTGAGAGTGGAACATATAAATAACTTAGGTTGATAAATATAGTCATACGAGTAAGACGAGACATTGGACTTTATGACAGAACATAAGGACATGAAACATTAAGTACAATTTGGTATAGTCTATGATTGTGAACTCTTGGACGTAGGATATTACGGCTAAAATGTTAGTTATGATACTTGTGAATTGGACGAATAAGACATAGACCTCGAGACACATTATTTGAGCACAAGAGATAATATATATACTTTAACTTAGCCACTATAAAGAGATACAATGTATGACTCGATCATTTGTAAGATTGGAGGCTTTGGACACTAGGTATGACAAATAAATATATAAATGTACTCTTGAGTATAAATAACCACTTGAGATTTAAACGAACCAATGACACAAACACATACGCGACCCTTGAGATCTTGAGCGAGTAGATATAATATGAACTATTAGACAACTAGATAACGATTATGGGATTAACTCACTTGAGACAAAGAACTTAAGCATGCCCACACGTGTAACCGTGATATTGGTTACACACACTAATGTTCATATATTTGAATAGGAACTTGACTTGGAATAATATGTAGCGGTGAAACGTGATGTGAAACGCAACCAAAGGTGAGTCTCGTGAACCATTCCCCTTTTTCTATTTTAAACTGTTTTGGGGTGAACATATGCTTCCAGTGTAAAAACCAGAATAATAAACCAGTTTGATGTGACAAGGTGTGCTCTCGAATACCGAACCTTCACACTCATTAACCCAACAAGAGATTGGGCCACTTAATATGTGGGTAGTACTACTTGGGGAAACCCCCACACACAGTGGACCTGGAAACCCGGGAAACCCTCCACTGAGGTTTGTGACACGTATTCTGCCATGGGAATCCATAATGAGAGCAAGTGGATTCAGTGTCTGGTTTGAGGTGTGGCTTGTACATCACCAGTGCAACCATGTGATAAACCGTATTAAACTTGTTTTGGAATGTTAAACCAAGTAAAACTTGTTTTCAAACGATAAACTATTTGAGAAGATAAAACTTATTGAAACCCAGTTTAACGCACACACGGACTCACCAACATATTTGTTGACCCAAACTCTTTTTAAGTATGTGTTCAGGTACAACGCATGGATGGATGGCGAACGCGAGGTATATTATATTAGATGCGGATTAGAGCGTATAGAGCTAAGCACGGCTAGAGTTTGGATTGATTGAGGATTGCACATCATCGACTGCTTCGACGACCGCCGCGACTCGTCTTTGCATACCTTTGAACCATTTATTTTAAGTATTGTATTTATATTATGGAACTAGAAATTGTATTTAACCTTTAATATAGTAATTGTTACTTCCGCTGTGCAAGTTTGGTACCAATCTGTATTTTGACCAGGCCCACCTTGGTCGGGTTGTGACAGTTGGTATCAGAGCAGCGGTTGTAGCACACTAGGATTTTCCTTACGGAAAACTCCTAGACTACGACCGAGAGATCGTAGTTTAAGATTTGAGGATTTTCTAGTTAGGAGATACCTTGAACATACATAAGACCGGACAAAGTAGTCGTAAATAAGTCGAAAATTGAGTACCTGAACACACCAGAATGCTTAAATCCAGTAAAGAACCAGTGTAACCAGTATACGAGCAGTGTTTGACACCTAAAATTTATGACTACGACGGAGATTACTAGAATAATTTTGTGAGGTAAATTGACGATTACACTTGATATCACGTAATCGTGAATTTACAGGCACGGAAAGGTTCTAAGAAATCCGAGGAGTCGCTGAAATTTTTAGTGTCGAACATGGTGATCGAAAACTTTTGTTATGAAATGAACTACCTTATAATCATAACGAACCTAGGACATGTTTGTATGACTATATTAGGGGTTGGAAATCGTTGTTCTATTGGCGTATTTTAATAGTATATATACGGGTACATTCCTAACTGTCGTAATACTTTTACTTTTAACCCATATGTGCGTACCGTAAATCTATATAAATGTTATTATTTGTGAATAATTTTTATGCTTAAGTTATGAACTAACCATGGAAACCAGGTACCTAACCGAAACTTAGTGCTAAATCTGGAAAGAAATTCAAAACGCCAAGACGAATCTCGATCAACCAAGAGAACAGATGTCCTTAATCTGATAAGTTTTACTTTTAACCAATACTTATTGTCTACCATACATAGTGTTGTCTCCATTTATATAAGTCTGTGTGTTTATAATCATAGAATCATTTGATTACGTTTCTTATGAATTCATATTCAAATTGCAAGTTAACCTTGGATTACTAGATTCTCTTATTTAAGCTTGACTTATACCGACTTCGGTAAGATTAAGACAAGTATAATGTATTGGGTTGTAACCATATAACAGGTTCTAGAGTGTAATTTCAGAATATTAGCGGAAAGGTTAATAACTCGGATACAAGGAAACACTAACTACTATGGATACTCAATTTTTCCGAAATAGAAGAAACCTAGATTTAACGTAGCAAGAGGTATTCTTAAGATTTAACGTATGTTACGTCACTCTAATACTCCATAATGTTTTTAGATTAGTGTCAAATACCTTGGATTATCGAATTGTTGAAGGTTTCCAGATAGACTTTTGATTGCTTAAGTTTCATCTTAGTTGATCATCTTATCTACTTTAGTGTTAAAACCTTTGGATTGGTTCCGTAATATATTAATACAGAGACGAATTATCAAAAGTTATATAGTTAGGCTCTAACGGGGGGAGCGTCTACGATTACGATAAAGTGTTATGAAGAATATTAACAGGATTATGAAAATGCAGTCGAATACTAGTAAGGAAAATATTTTATAGATGGAAACTCAACCATATTAGAAACTAAGGTTTAAATCAAAGGAATGTGTACCCTTTATTTTAATTAAGAATGATATATTGTGTTTAGACGTCTAATCTTCTGTACTTCTCGACAATTTGTCATCATATCCCACACCATTCACCATAGAAAACTTTGAAGGCTTAAGAATCCAACCATTGTTCTGACGGTATAGATAGAGTTAACCAAAATATTAAGCATAAAAAGCATATAAGAGTGACATGTCTCTAGATCACGACATCATATTTTAGTGGTTAACTCCCTCAAAATAAGGTTATTAAGGAATAGTGACTCCAGGATTCACATAGGATTTCTTAAGAATATTTCTATCAAGTTTTTGGAGAGATTTCTAGTACGTCTACGAGATATCATTGGTGTGGTGGGTTGGCTGCGGTACACCCTATATATAAACATCAATGATGTGTCGAAAACAAGACTGGGAATCAAACCAAAAACATACCGTAATCTCTGAAATTTCTAGTACATTTTTGAGGTTACCAAAGGTGTGGTGGGTTAGCTGCAGTACACCCTATATATAAACACCTACGGTGCATCGAAAATGGAACTGGGAATTTTAACCAAGGACAACTATCAGTTTGTCAATAGTTTACACCATTGTTTTAAATCAAAATCTTAGACATCATGAGTAGTTCTGCATTCTATTCGTGGAATATGGTGTTAAACTCTGTAAGGTTTTAACATTTCTCTTGATCTTGAGAAATCTTAGCATTTCATAACTGTTACATTGACACCTAAATATAATAATGAAAGATATCCGTACGAACTCATTAGTACAGATACATAGAAAGTGATTAGTGGTAGCAATACATAAACTCAAACTTGGAACCTATAAGATCAACACATACCATTTGACGACTAGTGTATGCTCAAAACCTTGACAAGAAAGCTTAGACGTTTGAGGTATGATACGTAAACATAGAGTTTTGGAGATTTGGAAACTAAGATGCAAACTAGATTAAACCAACCGACCGTGATGACTACTTGGGTACACTTGTGCCCATAAGACCTTGTACTCCTAATAACATGGATTCGTTGAATATTAACTACCGGGAGATACGAGCTTAGACATTAAAATTCGGGAGGCAAAATTTATAGAAATTTAGTGTGAAATCACTATAATTATGACATAAATTGTGAGAGATGGACTTTGAGTATGGAAGTACTATATGTACACCCAGCGAAAGCACAAAAATTAATTCCGAGGACGGAATTCTAATAACGGGGGGAGAATGTAACAACCCGGTTCGAGACACCAAAATTTTTCGCGTTTAAAACTAACAAACGTCCAAAGAATAATAATTAAAAACAAATAAATCAAGGAACCGATATTGGGAGCGTTACATATAAATATATATTTCACAAATTATATATTACATGAAAATACGTTGCGATACCAAACCGTTGCCTATAAAATATGGATAATAATTATACACGAATACCCGTTACGCGACCGAGCCGATACCGATAACGAACCAACCCAAACCCATTGGTGAGTCAATGGGGGAGGACACATGTCCTCCCCTCCCCTTGACACCCACACCCCACCATTCATAAAATTAAAACACCTGTTCTCTAACTTCTTTTATAAACACTCTTCAAAACATAAAACACACACTGCCAATACACATTTTAGAGAGAGAGAGAGAGAGACCGATAGGTCTGTAACCGCGCAAGGCGGAGCTCCGGCAGGAGACCGATAGGCTGCCCCCAACGACAACCATCCTCACCCAATCCAAACCTTGTATTATACTCATACCCGTACCTGATTCATATATATAGAGAAAGATAGGGATCTGAGAGAGTTAAGAAATAGATAATTGGTTCAAGAGAGAAGGATTTTGGAAGAGAGAGAACCGAAGGAGGAGGAAGACAGCGGCGGCAGTCGCTGTGGTGGTGACCGGTGCTGGTTATGGCGGTAACGGTGGTACAGGATCTCGAAGGTGATTCCGAGTAGGGACTGTTAAGTTTGATTCGAGGATGGTGACCGATTGATGGTGTTCTTCAGTGATTAAGGTGAGTTTAGTAATCTTCCTTCATATTTAGGTAGTAATGGTTAAGTTAATGGTTATGAATTAGAGGAGGGTGGTGTATGGAGGATATTAGGTGACGGTTGGGGGATACAGAAACGGTGATGGATTTGATTAAGGCTCAGATGTGTTATGATGTTGTTGATGGTGGTTATTAGCCGCTTACAGAGGAGGCGTCAGGTGGGTGTATGTGGTAGTGTTGGGATTTGATGGTGGTGGTGAGGATGTTTGGATAGGATGAAGGTTATGGATAGTTTGGTTTGAATGTTAGTCACAGGTGGCGGTGGTTCATTGCCATGGAGATGATGATAATATTACAGGAAATTAGAAGCAGGAAATAGACGAAAGGGTAGGACCCGAGTCAACTCGGTTGACTCGGTCAACACCAGTCAAAGGTAGGTCAGAAACCCAGTCAACTCAGTTACTAGCAGGGACCCGGAAGGTATAAACAAGAACTCGGACCATATTAGTATTAGTATACTTATTTATCATGTGTGCACGTGTGGGGGCTCGACTAATGAAAACCAATGACTATTAAGCCGACATGAAACGGATAATAACTATAAGAATATTAATTAGAGATCAACACTAGAGATGTTAATTAGTTACAAGGGCATGGTTTGAGAGTGGAACATATAAATAACTTAGGTTGATAAATATAGTCATACGAGTAAGACGAGACATTGGACTTTATGACAGAACATAAGGACATGAAACATTAAGTACAATTTGGTATAGTCTATGATTGTGAACTCTTGGACGTAGGATATTACGGCTAAAATGTTAGTTATGATACTTGTGAATTGGACGAATAAGACATAGACCTCGAGACACATTATTTGAGCACAAGAGATAATATATATACTTTAACTTAGCCACTATAAAGAGATACAATGTATGACTCGATCATTTGTAAGATTGGAGGCTTTGGACACTAGGTATGACAAATAAATATATAAATGTACTCTTGAGTATAAATAACCACTTGAGATTTAAACGAACCAATGACACAAACACATACGCGACCCTTGAGATCTTGAGCGAGTAGATATAATATGAACTATTAGACAACTAGATAACGATTATGGGATTAACTCACTTGAGACAAAGAACTTAAGCATGCCCACACGTGTAACCGTGATATTGGTTACACACACTAATGTTCATATATTTGAATAGGAACTTGACTTGGAATAATATGTAGCGGTGAAACGTGATGTGAAACGCAACCAAAGGTGAGTCTCGTGAACCATTCCCCTTTTTCTATTTTAAACTGTTTTGGGGTGAACATATGCTTCCAGTGTAAAAACCAGAATAATAAACCAGTTTGATGTGACAAGGTGTGCTCTCGAATACCGAACCTTCACACTCATTAACCCAACAAGAGATTGGGCCACTTAATATGTGGGTAGTACTACTTGGGGAAACCCCCACACACAGTGGACCTGGAAACCCGGGAAACCCTCCACTAAGGTTTGTGACACGTATTCTGCCATGGGAATCCATAATGAGAGCAAGTGGATTCAGTGTCTGGTTTGAGGTGTGGCTTGTACATCACCAGTGCAACCATGTGATAAACCGTATTAAACTTGTTTTGGAATGTTAAACCAAGTAAAACTTGTTTTCAAACGATAAACTATTTGAGAAGATAAAACTTATTGAAACCCAGTTTAACGCACACACGGACTCACCAACATATTTGTTGACCCAAACTCTTTTTAAGTATGTGTTCAGGTACAACGCATGGATGGATGGCGAACGCGAGGTATATTATATTAGATGCGGATTAGAGCGTATAGAGCTAAGCACGGCTAGAGTTTGGATTGATTGAGGATTGCACATCATCGACTGCTTCGACGACCGCCGCGACTCGTCTTTGCATACCTTTGAACCATTTATTTTAAGTATTGTATTTATATTATGGAACTAGAAATTGTATTTAACCTTTAATATAGTAATTGTTACTTCCGCTGTGCAAGTTTGGTACCAATCTGTATTTTGACCAGGCCCACCTTGGTCGGGTTGTGACACTGATGAATCTTGGAGGATGTGCATTGACTTCAAAGACCTTAACAAGGCCTGCCCAAAGGATTGCTATCCCCTACCTGAAATAAACCTCAAGGTCGATTCGCTCACAGACTTCCCCTTCAAATGAAGAAGTGGGAGGAAGAGAAAACCTCATTTCACACTAACAAAGCTATCTTTTGCTATCAAAAAGGCCTTTTGGTTTAAAAAATGCAATTGTCACTTATCAATGGCTAGTAGACAAAGCTTTTTGCAAGCCACATCGGCAGAAATATGGAAGCCTGTGTCGATGGCTTGGTGATTAAAAGCAAAACAGAAGGTCAAATGCTTGAAGACATACAGGGGACGTTCTAGAAGCTTAGAAAGATTAATATGAAGCTCAACCCGATCAAGTGCTCATTTGGTTTGGAAGAAGGCAAGTTTCTAGGACACATTGTGGGGAAACAAAGCATTAAAGCATATTCGGACAAGGTTAAGGCTGTTCTAGACACAAATTCCCCATAAACCAAGAAGGAAGTAGAAAGTTTGAATGGAAAGCTCGCAACCTTGAAGAGGTTTATGTCAAAGCTTCCTGAAAAGTTCTTGTCGTTCTTCAAAACCCTCAAAGGGTGCACCAACAAGAAGGACTTTCGGTGGATAGAAGAAGCAGAGGAAGCCTTCAACCAAATGAAGCAACACTTGGCTTCACTTCCAGCTATTGCTGCTCCCGAGGCAGGGAAACAATCTCTATCTATCTTTCAGTTGCTGAAGAAGCTATAAGTACGGTTCTGACCATTGAACGAGACAAAGCTCAGGTACCCTTTTACTTCTTCAATAAATCTTTAAAACTAGCAGAGTACAAGTACCCTCCTTTAGAGAAACTTGCTCTAGCCCTAGTCCAAACGGCTAAAAGGCTTTGATGGTATTTTTAGCACACCCAATACACGTGGTCACCGACCAATACATTAGAAGTGTGCATGAAAAACCTGAAATCTCGGGACGACTAACCAAATAGGTTGTCGAACTAGGTGAACATAAAATCACCTACGTCCCTAGAAAAGCTGTCAATGCCCAAATCTTGGCTGATTTTATCTTAGAAATCCCTAAAGAGGCCGTAACTGAGGTTAATACCACAATCATCGAGTCACTTGACCCCGAAGCATGGAGGATTCTTACGGATGGAGCTTCTAGCATTGAAGGGTCAGTAGCTGGCCTTGTCTTAATCAACCCCGAAGGGTTGGAGTTCACATATTCTCTTCGACTTGAATTTCCGACCACCAATAATGAAGCCGAATACCAAGCCTTGATAGCTGAGCTGAAGCTAGCAAAGAAAATAGACGTCCACAAGCTTCAAGTCTTCATGGACTCGTTGTTAGTATCAAGTCAAGTAAAAGATAGCTACATTGCAAAAGAACCCAATATAAACAAATACCGAGAAAAATCAAAGGAGCTCATGAATACCTCCCTATCTTGTGTAATCAAACAGCTTTCCCAATCTCAAAACAAGAAGGCTGATGCACTAAGCAAGCTTGCTTATCTCACCTTCGCCCATCTCACCAAGATGGTATTGGTTGAGGTACTGAAATCACTTTCAATTCGAGAGCTCGAAGTGCAAGATGCGATTAATAAAGAAAGACCAAGTTGGATGACTCCCATCATCAAATTCCTAAAGAATGGTGAGTTACATGGTTTGAAGATTCCTTCAAATCAGACTCTAAAAGCAACTACAAACAACAAAATCTAACCCACGTATTGCAAAAGTGGGGTGACCCCACGACCTGCGTTTGATAAATCGACACCTTTAACCCTTTTACCCCGGAGATCCCATAACTATCCTAGTTCACATACTTGTAGCAACAAAAACTCTATTCAAAATGGATTTTATGTTTCATTTTTACATGTTTTATCAACTTTATAGGATTATGTTATTGGTGGAAGTACTCTTTTGTTGTAAATACTTTAAATCACATGGCATCTATACATTTCTCTCATACTTGTCGCTTTATGGGATGTGTTTCCGGACATCACACATGCATCTTCTGTGCATATATAATACGAACCGAAAGCATATTTCGTTAGAAGATTTTTAGGTTACAATTACTATAGTAATTACACATTACAATTAGAGAATCTAAATGCTATTTATTAGCCGTTTTTAAGCTATCATACGGAGAACAGAGAAAATGGCGACTCATGTAGAAAAGAGAAGTTTTTTTAGCCACAATAACCGCGAATAAATTATGTGAGTGGGTGAGGAGAAAGGGTTTAGGGCGTTTTTATTATTAAAGGGGTGATATGGGTAGGCATCCACATGGAGGCATTTTTTAGAGCATCCATTCGAGATAATTTAAGAACCTATAATAAAAAATTGCCTAAGACTCATTCGAACCTAGTTAAAAGAAAATTACATAACTAGTAAATTCCACTCTACTTAAATAATACACTAGGTCAAAATGAGCCATTAAAAATTTGTAATGTAAAATATGTTCAAATGGACAAGAACCACTTACAACAACTAATCGGTACCACCATCACCTACTAGTCGCCACACCACCACTGTTGTCACCATTCTCATTGATGTCATCACAACCTCTCCCACTAGAGTTGCCCAAAAGCCAGTTTTGTTCGGTTTACAAACTTGTTTGGCCTTGTACCGGTTTGGGCACTGATTTCGGTTCAGTTTCAGTTCGGTCTTGGGCGATTTAGGCATTTGTTTCTCCACCTACCAGTTTATGTTTTTTTCACACATTTTGTTGTTGACAAAAAATATACATAATATTCCCGTTTATTGTTTTTTTTTTGTTTTATTAAAGCAAATAAAAAAGAAGAGAAAATCAATAAACTAATGACGATAATAATAATGCATTTTAATACCAATAATGGACTTTGTCTAGTAACTGATAAGCGTTTATTCTTTGTCTGAAGAACCTTGGCCGTGAACCGATAAATCATATGCCTCTTCGTCTTCGGTTAGTAGTTCACTTAATCTGTCATCCACTTCTTCGTCTGTATTGGTCCTTCAACTATTGATTCGTCTTCGAGGCTTGAAATGTGTTGTATACGATTCGTCATACCCAAGTAATCTTTCAAGCAAATGTCCATCTCCCCCGACTCGGGAGTGAGAATTGATCTTCGTATCAAGAAAACCCAACCACTGATAGAAAAGGTAGATTCCGAAGCTACCGTAGAAGCTTAGACGACTAGTAGGACACGAGCCATAGTAGACTGGACTGGAAATTGGGTTTACTTTCCTTTTACCAAGCCAAAAGGCCAAATTGATAAAAAGCATCGACAACGACGTCGTGCTTGTTTACAAAATCCATGGATTTACACAAGGCGAGATCAATAAGTGGAATATTTCCCCTTCGTAGTTTACTCGTTTCATTTTATGGTATTAAGTTAAATTAAGTTTTGGGTTTTTATTTGGCCGCTCGAGCTACTACCGCAACCAATAGTTCCTAAATCCAACGAAAATGGTATGTTGATGTTGGGTCCATACCGTATTAAATAAAAATCATACATTGCTTCATTTTTTTTAAATTCCGATTTGGCTTTGTTTGCGAATTGGGTTCTAAAGTAAAAACCCCTATCGGAATATAGGTAGTTGATTACAGTTTCACCGCCAATTGTATTTAAGCATGGGTTTAAAGCCAATGCACAAGAAAAAAATAAACGGTAATATTTTGAAATATTTAAAAAAATTCATTGGTGGTATTATTTGTTTGGACATATCATTTTTAAAGTGTCTCCAAAGTAGTTGGATAATATGTTCCGACATACTTGTAGTTGTGATTTTAAAAACCTTATAAAAATTAGTGAGTTACTCGATAGTTTCCCAACCCAAAGCCGGGAGTAGGTTTACTCGACCATGTTTTGCAATATCATTATGAAAACTTGGTAAAATATCTCTCTACCATAACGCGCTTTCAGTCACTGTAAAATATTTATCCATCTCGCACCATTAAATTAATAATATGTGCAACACATTGACCATTAAAAAAAATCTTCATTGAAAATCGGTTTACATTTTAGTTATAATTTCTCAATGGCGTTGGTCTGTTTGAGGTGTTACCAAACGAGATAACTTAAATTATAATAAATAGAAATAGAAAACCTATCTTAGGACGAGATTGGAAATATTTTTGTATCTAATTTAAAAGTGGATAACACATGAGTCAAAATTTGAAATAAATATTCACCGGCATGTGGATATGGAAACAAGTCAAACACAATTTTACATTTCATCACTTGCCATGCAACTGGATTGCACTAATGAACAGTGACACAAATATACGATTCTAGTAAACCGTGTGGAGCGAGTTTGGAACTATCTCGAGTCATCTTCGTCAACCGAGGGTTGTCGAAATGGGAGAATGGCAAACCTTTCCAGATCACGAAATTTGTAAAACGATCTTGAACCTTGTTCAAATTGACATTAAATATTCCACCTTCAGTATCCAACATAGTTTGCCCCTTTTTTGATGCTTTGAAATATTTCGACATATGATTTCATGAACTCGAGTTTCGTTGTGTGACATTCACCACTTCACAAGGTTAACATTCGTTTAATTGCATTGCAAGCTTGATATCTTAACTGAGTCTTTAGTTGTGTAAACATAGCCTTGTGATAAATAAACATACTATACTTAGTAGGAGTCTTGAAACAAAGCCCTAGGCATGCCCTGCTATGTATAGAAACTTTTGGGAATTGATAAGCATTAGTGGATAACCTATAATTGTCCAAATATGGAAATCACGATCTACAAAACCTGAAAAATCAAAATTTTCTATTAATAGCTAATTTTATTAAAAAAACGACAGCTTAGACAGCTTGGAGCAAATATATCCAATTTTATCTTTTTTGGGACAACTTGATACTATCAGCTTAGCATAACTTTGAACCTATTGATTTATGTGTAAATCATCAAAAACGGGTTATAACATAACCTTAGTAAGCTTTGTTATAAATAACGTGATCTTATCTATTAAAGGCATTATACATGTTGCAAGCAAGCACAAGTACAACTTTATCTTATCAACTTTTTTATTTGTTCTACGGATTCTAACAAACTTGTGATGTCACCATGGTTTAGTCGATGTTTTAACATGTTTTTCCAGGTGATTACAGTTGATATAGTGTGGAGCTGCTAGAGTTTTGCATTGAACTTGTGCCTAGACGTTGTGCATTGAGACTTGTTTGTTTATTTACATATAGAACCTTGTGTAAGACGTATGTCATGACTCATTTGGAATAAAAGCATTTTCTCTTGTATTTACGTGTTATCATACACGAATGTGCATTCCTATGTTTCAAGAAGTTGAAACAATTTTCATCTCGCTTGAGGATCTCCCAACAGATGCTAATGAAGCCATTGCAAAAACGTTGGAGAAACTAGTGCATTTTTTAGCATTTTGTCAGATTTATTATTTATTTATTTATTTTGTGTTTCATAAGCGTGTTTTTTTTGTTTGCTTTTGCAAGTTTTGAATAACCAAATACACCCACTAGATATTTGTAATGAAGTGGGATGGCAAAATGGTGATTTGGGTGGCCAAAAAACAGCTAGCAAGGAGGTTCCAACCGTCAAATCATCGTAAACTGACGGGGAGGATTCTCACAACGGTAAAAACCGGTTCAAACAAACTTGGATCGGGTCGGGTTGGGAACCAGGCTAAGAACCGATTCGTGTTTGGCCGGCATGCCAAAGGATGAAAACAGTCCCCAAACAGGTGGTTCAATTGGTTCGGGACAGATTAGGGGTAAAACCGATTTAATACCGGATCAGTTTCTGGTCGAGTTATTGAATTCGATTCCCAAACTTTTTTTTGCCGCATCTTTCTCCCACCTCGTTCGCACAATTACAGCCACTGCCATGTTTATCACTAATATCCTTATCCCGCCATCACTATTGTTTAGCCACCTTGCCTGCCAATATGCATCTTTCTCTTCAGGACTTCGAAAAGGTACTTTTGGATTACCAATAGGCATTAAATGAAATAAAAAGAGAATTTTAGTGTATTTTACTTTGATGTGGAAACATAACAAAACCTTTATTTATAATTTTATAATTTATTTTGATTTATAAGATTGTAATTTATTCTAATCATATTTTATTCATAAATTATGAAAATTTTCTAAGGAAAGTAAGAAAAAATAAGGGAAAATTCTTACAAATAGTCAATTGTTGCTATCTTTTACCTTTCTCCATCTTAAAAGAACATATATTAGGTGAGCTCATTTTGATGTTTTGGTCGCTACTCTTTTTCATTGGCTGCCGAAATGTTGGTGTGACATATTTAGGAAAATCTAGGAATTACTCTTCAAATTGTAAAAGAAACTAATATAACAAAAAAAAGGTAAATCAAATTTAATGTTGTGGTTGAAGATTGATTATACGAAACACTAGATTTTGTAATTTGGTCATGATGTGCTATAGATAAGTTTATGCGAATTATAACTTAAGATGCAACTCTAGTAAAACATTTGTAAAGAAACATGTTATTTTGTGTATGTTTATATGTGTAAAATAGCGATGGAAGAATACACCAAATTACGACACAAGTAATGATTATAGACGTGTATGGTAAATTAAACGAGAAAAACAAAGGCATGAACCGCTAAACTTCTTTTACAACGTATAGATTGTGAGAGCATTTGGTTTGTGCTTTCTTCCTAGACGTACAAGTACGTCAGTACGTCACATAGAATAATGCACGCCACCCATGATAAAAAAAATATAGTTTTGAGTTCTCTCTCATCCTGGATAATTAGGCAAACCATTCTCAAACCTCTGGACTCGTCACTTACAAATCAAAGTTCACAAAATATACTAATACAATTGTGTTAATACATTAAATCATACTAAGCTCAAGATTATCGGAGAATATTCAAACCTTCACATGTCATAACATCAAAAGTTTTGGGTGGTTTATCACACAAGTACTCCAACTTGTAATAATGATTTTTACTGAGTTAATAGAAACATATGAAAGTGACGATAACTCTTGATCGGTGATCAATGAGTGAATGTATGGTGAAATAATTAACCTTCACCCGAACTAACATACATCTTGTTTCAACATTAGTTTCATTTTAGTTATTAGTCTAATTATCAATTTTCAAAGAGAACATGTTACACCTAGAACATCTAATTCTAAAAGTAATATCTTCAGGTATATTAAGCGATGTGTATATGCATTTAAGTTCTTTTTCTTATCATATTGTTAACTGGTTGACCTGATTTGCCATGCCACTTATCATCCATGTTTGTATCAAGTAAGTCGTTGCATTTATGTGCCTCGTTCAAATCACAATTAACATAATATACTTATACAATTGACTATTAAGCAAAGTCATTAAGTCATATCAAAGCTAAACATTATCAAACAATCATAGGAAGATCCAAACCTTGACATCACATCAAAGATTTAGAAGAGTATAGCCCAAACACTTTGGACTCATCACTTACAAATCAAAAATCATAAAATATACTTATACAAGTGAGTTACTACATTACTAAGCTCAAGATTATCGGAGAAGATCCAAACCTTCACATTACATCACACAAAAGTTTTGGGTGGTTTAGCACACCAATCTGTAACAAATATTTTTACTAAGTTTAGAGAATAATTTAAAGTGATGATAACTCTTGATCAGTAATCGGTGATCAATGAGTGAATGTACGTTGAAATAGTTAACTTTCATCCGAACTAATATACATCTTGGTGTTGTGGTTATACCTTTCTATTCCCTCTTTATTGTTTATTTGCTTACTATTGTTATTGTCTAAC
Organism: Ambrosia artemisiifolia; assembly: GCA_032199755.1. NCBI lineage: Eukaryota > Viridiplantae > Streptophyta > Magnoliopsida > Asterales > Asteraceae > Ambrosia > Ambrosia artemisiifolia. The sequence goes on along the minus strand of CM063515.1, from coordinate 6,386,954 downwards.
AAAACAATCCTTCAAATCGTATATATGTACCCCCTCCTTTTGGTTTCAACATTAGTTTTATTTTATTTAGTCTAATTATCAATTTCCAAAGAGAACATGTTACACCTAGAACATCTAATTCTTAAAGTAATATCTTCAGGTATATTAGGCGATGTGTACATTTAAGTTCTTTCTCTTATCATATTGTTAACTGGTTGACCTCATTTGCCATATATTCCACTTATCATCCATGTTTTGTGTCAAGTAACGCGTTGCATTTATTTTGACACGCCTCATTCAAATCAAAATTCACATATTATACTTATACAATTGACTATTAATCAAATTCATTAAGTCATATCAAAGCTCAAGATCATCAAACAATCAAGGGAAGATCAAACACATCAAAGATTCCGAAGAGTTTAGCCCAAACACTACACCACTTGTAACACTAAGCTGTACTGAGTATTGAAAGACGTATAATAGGGACGACAACTCTTGATCTGTGATCTTGAATGGATGTACGGTTAAGTACTTAACCTTCAGCGGCACAACTATGTGTTATGGTGTTCTTGTGGTTATGCCTTCTAACTTCTAATCTTCTCTGGTTTATTTATTTATTACTTATCATTGTCATTGTGTCCATTTAAAAAAAGGGGAAAAAATAATCAAAAATCCTTCAAAGAGAACACGTTACCAATTTTAGATTGTCTATTTGCCACATTTCAAAGAGATCACGTTACACATGGTGATGCTTTTTATAGTAATATCTCCGGCCGATCTATTAGGGATGTTCATATATAAGCTTTAAAGTTATTTTCCTTATCATAATGTTAACTTGTTGACCTAATTTTCCATGCCAATATCATCCATGTTTGTGTCACCAAAATAATTCTATTAGGTAGTATGTAACATATATATAGTGTTAGGTTATTTTCAGAAGAGTGTTTTATTGCGAGAAGTGCGAGAAGAAACCTAAATCTTACTTTTTATTAGTAATGATTCATATATTTTTGAAGTTTTTACTTTTTATATATCATTGTTTATGTTATATATACAAAAACTCATTAAATTAATGTAATCAAATGTTTTTTTTAATGTTTAAACTTTTTCCTACACTTGTGTTATATTATGCGTAGGTAATGTTCCTACACAAAATTTGTATATGTGTAGGTTATATAAATTAATGAAATTTCTTCATATATTTGTTTTTTTTTTCAAGATAGATGAATAAACAACACATTTCAACAATGTTTTTACATTCTTATTTTTTTTTTTAAAATGAAAAAAATGAACCATCCCATATATATATATATATATATATATATATATATATATATATATATATATATATATATATATATATTGAGTAAAGATCTTGTACAAAGTGTTTTTTTGGTAAGAACTGTGAGAATCAAAGGATGTATTTTTTTTAATTTGTTTTTTCAAAATTTTTTTTCCCATATTGTTAAACATGTATTATAGTCTTGAAAACTAAAAAAAAATTAAAATTTTTTTTTGGTGTAGAGTAATTATTTGTAGAGTAATTACATAATTACTTTAGTGTAAACTAATGTATTTACTTTAATGACATAATTACATTAACAATTTTTATTTTTATTTTTTTTTGGCATTATTCATCTATAAAGCATGTTTAAGCACACGGGAAAAAATTTTCTAAAAAAAAAAAAATTTACCCCCTTTGATTCTCACAGTTCTTACCAAAAAACACTTTGTATTTGATCTTTACTCTCTCTCTCTCTCTCTCTATATATATATATATATATATATATATATTTTTAATGAGATGGTGAGTAGTGAAAACTTGTGATACCATTGCACTAAGAACATCCGTAATGATTAATGCCCTTAAGGAGCATTTTCCGCCACATCAGCATCATAACACCCTTCAAAAAATGTGTAATGGTTAGCTCCTCTTAATGCTCTTTAATCATTACTTTTCATATTTTTCTCCTCTTTTATACTAGAAATATCTCTTCCTCTTCATGCCCTTATGACGCTTATGTGGACGGTGTTGGGATGTTATCAAGCTCATTCATGCCCCTACAATGACTATTACGCATGGTCCCCTCCCTCTTCATGCCCCTATAACGTCTAGGGGACGGTGTTGGGGGCATTATAAGGGCATAAATGAGCTTGATAATGCCCCCAACGCCGTCCCCCTAAGAGTTATAAGGGCATGAAGATTGGAAGGGGGGGGGGGCATTTCAAGTATAACGCCATTGAGTATCTTTAACCCTTCTCAATTCCACCTAGATATCATATCACCCACTTTTCACTATTTTACTCCACTTCACCTTCAAGGAAATGGTTTAACTTCACATAACCATACATTTTAATGGTTTTTGGTATAAAAAGAAAAACAAATTAATTCGATCTCTTAACCTCCGATTAACATGTTAACAAATAACACTTTTAACTTTTCTTAACACAAGAAGGGAGTGGTATGCAACGTCTGTTCACGTGACATTTCACCTTTAACACCCCACATGTTTAGGTACACCCCATGGCCTAATGCTCAAATATGAGAAAAAAATATGGAAAGTAATGATTAAAAGGACATTAAGGACGTTAACTATTACGCATTTTAAGGGCGTTATGATACTGATGTGGCAAAAAATGCCCCTTAAGGGGGATTTTACCATTACGAATGGTCTAAAGGTGAAAAAAGTGAGTAAAAGCGTAATGTGACAAACATTTCATAATGTGTAAGTTAAATAAAAAGGAACACATTTCACAAAGTCAAAGCAACTTGGGCTCATAGACTTGATTAACAAGAAAGAGTAAATTTTAGGGTTCCAAATTATAGAGTACGTAATTTGTAATGATCACACAGTCACTTATTCCATTCACTCAATTTCAAATGCAAAAGCATGCTTACACAATAGGAGAATTGAAATTAAATAATCCTAACTTTGTCAGGTTGAAAAACAATAATCCCAACTTAAATATTGGAATCGAACAGACTCAATTGGCATTGGTTTTTATTTCACTAGACCAAACTGGTTTAACCCAGTTAGTTTTCTGCATACGTGGCATGCCACGTCATCTGCCACATTGCATGCCACGTATATAGAAAACTAAATGTGGGCCCTAATTTTTACACGTCATATGCCATGTGGAACATTTTTTACACGTCATCTGCCACGTGACATGTCACGTGGCAAAAAACTATGTGGGCTCTAATTTTTATGCGTCATCTGCCACGTGAGACATTAATTTACACGTCATCTGCCGCATGGCATGCCACGTAAGCAGAAAACTAACTGGGTTCCAATGAAATAAAAATCAAGACAAGTTAGGTCTGTTGGATTCCAATGTTCAAGTTGGGATTATTGTCTTCCAACCAGCAAAGTTAAGGTTATTTAATTCCAATTCCCCATGCAATATATGTGTGTATATGTATGTGTGTGTGTGTGTGTGTGTGTGGGGGGGGGGGGGGGGGCAAATACTTAATCCTTTAGCCTGTAATCCTTTAGCCTGAAAATGGTGAGAAACAAGGTGTTGATGTGTAAACAACAAGCTGCTATGTAACTACACGTGTAATTATATATAAGCATCTTGTTATTACATATCCACACAACCTTATCTCAACATTTTTAGGTTAAGAGTAATATTTACTGGAACAACCCAGTACACATGGCCCGTGGGCGCACAATGTGTGTGTATAAGTTGTTAGTGAATATATCAAGATACCATAAACGTCATTTGGAAATTCACCATGCGAATTAACCAATGGAAGTTTCTGATCTATAGAAGAATTGAAGCTGGTTAACCACTCCAATATGATATCTGGCGTCGAAGCATACGATCCATCGCTTTTTGAGCCATCTGTCAACTAAAGTTACATCAAATCAATATAAACATTTTTTTTTATTATTATTTTTTTTGCATAGATTCATACAATTAAATTTTGCCAATAGCAAATCGAGTGGTATTTGACTTCCACCTCTTAGTTTAATTAAAGCAAGTGCATGGATGATATATATATATATATATATATATATGTGTGTGTGTGTGTGTGTGTGTGTGTGTACTAAAGCATGTGCATGTATGATATATATATGTATATGATATATGTATATGTATGTATAATAGCAAATGAATATAATTATTTTATGTGGATTAAATATTTAAGTGTGAAATGGTTGTTACCTACCGTAGTAGAAAACTCTTGTGGTACCTACAACCTGGCCGGTGAGAGTAGAAAACAAACACAGCTTCTCCCGGTGTCATTATATATATATATATATATATATATATATATATATATTAATTAAACCATAAAGTTTGGGCAAGGTGAGAGATCTGCCATTGGTGGAGGCGTTGGGCAACACTTGTGATGTCAAGAAATGAGTTTAGTTTGTTTGATCGATCATGAGGTTAAATTGTGTGTGTTTATATATGTGTGTATATATAGAGGGTAAGGAGTGTTTGAGGTGCTAGGGGGGTTGACATAGTATTAGAATGTTCCATAGATCCCTATGATCTTACCAACTTATATCATTATACGTTTGTTTATTTGAGTCTTAACTAATGTCTTTACGAAGTAATTAACTTACTTTTATATAAATTTATTTAATTTAATGTAAGCTTTATGATGAATAAGATTAAAGGCAAAGGAACAATCTAGATAACGACACATGTGTGTGTATGATGTAGGTCGTAAAAAAGTGTAAAAGTATAAACAGTCGATAAAAATTAAATGGTCAGGATATTTTTCGAATATTATTTATTAATTTAATATTCACATTATATATATCTATATCTCTATATAGATATCTAATAATTCATACACATGTCACTTGGCTATGGTTCAACTAGTCTCCTTTCTGTGATTAAACGTGGAGGGCCGGAGATGTCGTGAGTGGGTGATAGAGGACAAACGAGAATCCTACGGATACGTCGAATTATCAAGATGTGCCCTTAGGTTCTAACACGTAGCAAACTATTATTAGTGGTGGTCCCTCAATTCATATCGGTACAATTTTGTCTGCCAATTAACACATGCCACGTCTTTTTCCAATCTACAAAAAACTAGTGGCCGTTGAAAGAGACGAAAAATATATAAAAAAGAAAAACTAGTGTGTTAGTATAGGATTATAGGCTTATATGACCACTCAACTTCAAAGTTACAGTGGTTGGAATACTAATGATAGGTGATTTGGGTCTAATAGTCATAAGTTTGAGCTTTGTAGGATATTAGGTTTTACTGATTATTCACCGTTGTGTCTTCGGACGGGCGGGGTGATCAGATTTTCCCTGGATTAGTAGACATAGAGGACCGGGTGCTCCGTGGGTCTCCTGAATTCGTCACAAAGGGATTCCCACGGGAGCCCGTGACGACTTTGCTGGCCTTTCAAAAAAAAAGTATAGAATTATAGGGCTAGGATCAAATACACAGTGAATGAAACACATAGGAAGTTGTAGAAAGGGTAAACGGACTCTGATTGAACTTATTCAAGTGACATTGGAACCGTCTTATCGAACCCTACAATCTTAATTTTTAGGGTTTTGCTTTTTTAGAATTTAGCTTATAGTTTTTAAAATTTATGTTATATCATTGTGTCTTTTACGTTGCATTGTTCTTTTTCTTATATTCATTACTGTGTTATTTTTGTGATTCATTATGTCTTTTTAATTTCTTCGATCAGCATTGTGTTATATTTTTCGACATTGTCACATTGTGTTATATTTTATGGCTCATTGTGTCATATTTCATGATATATTGTGTTTTTTGTATCATTCTCATCTTTCTATTTTTGTTACACTGTGTAGGATAACTTTATCCTAATATCTCTATTATCTCGATTACCTTATTAAGTAGCCAAGATGGCTAACATGGTAATTTTATCACATTTTTAAGATCGGAGTCCAAATGTCTCATTCTTTAAACCCTAAATGTCATGTAAAACTTTCCTACAGTACCATTGTTATTGCATTATCCACTTGTACAATGGTATGAATATATTAATTAATGACTCTCTACATACATGCATTTATATTATGACTCTCTATATGTTCAACTCCTATATTTTTATTACTCTTCTTTTATGTAAGGCCTATGATGCTCCATATGCTTAACTCCTATATTTTTATTACTCTTGTAGTTATATGTAAGGGTCTTTATAAATGAACAAATATACTTGATATGAGGATACAACAGGTACTAAAACAACACTCATGTTTCGATGATTCAGAAATTTTAATTACAATACTTTGGTAATTCATTAATGTACTTGTGTTCCTACTTGCTTTTCTTTGTAGAAGATGATAATATACATGAACATCTTTTTTATGGGGAGTTCGAGTTCAGTAAAGGTAATTTGTTTTATTTTCTTTTCATTTACTTTGTTGACTTTTGGTCATAAACTATATAGTTATGAACTTAATAGTTTAAAGTAGTTGTATATGTATTTGTAAGTTATAAGAAGTTGTTAGATAGCTAATATAAATGATTATTATTTATATTTAAGAATGAGGTTTTATACGGTATACATTTTAAAATGATTATTATTTATATTTGTAGCACCCCATTTAGTATCAAAATCAAGTAATAGGTGTTTTTTTAGATAATGTAGTATCATAATGTAGCTTGCACCATTTGATTCAACTAAAGGAAGGAGGTTATTTAAGATGTAAATTGTAAGTCATTGTTTGATTAATTTGTTATTCTCTACAATAAGTATTTAGTATATATGAATATGTAATACATGCATAGAGCTACAAAGGTGGCGTTTTTGACCCATTCTCTTATAAATTGATAAATCTTTATTGGGTCAAAAGGATAAAATAAAAGATTAGGTTAATAGAATAATATGAAACGAGTCAAATAAAGGTTGAACATGTACAAATTTCACTGATTGAATACGATGAATCTAGACCTTCGACTGTGCACAAGAAATATTTTTAATCTTGGGAAAAGAAGTAAAAACAAGAATGAGTAGTACTCAGGATACATCTATATGAGTAATATGTGCTATATATGTACTTTCATATGAGCTATAGAAGCGAAAGTGTCTAGAGATTAATATACTGAGGTAATATCTTTACTCCAAGATTTGTTCTTGCAACAGCCTTAAATAAAGGCTTAAGTTAATTCTGAAGTATTACTCGGTCAGTTATAAAAATCTATGTTGAAGCTTGGTGGTTTTTGTTTCTTACAAAACTTTTAGTGATCTGATCAACAATGTGAAGTAGGAAAAAAAAAAGTTGATTTTTCATCTTACAACCCTTTTAAGAATTTCATTTTGGACGAACACCAAAATGTACTTTTTCATTTATTTACAAACCGGAAGTTGGTATTGTTGATGCTCTTTAATAGTCCTTATTTATGAAATTATAGTTATAGACACATACATAAAATAGCTTTTACCAAGTTCTGTCAAATATATGACTCTTAGGATGGTATCTCCAGCTTTTGCATCTACCAATTTCATTTTGTTTGGCAAAATATAGCGGACTTAAGAGTGGATTCAAGTATGGAGGTGAAAGTCCAAATTGTGGGTGAAGAACTGGAGAATATAATGTTTTATTCTCTATGAAAGAAACACTACTGATATCTATGCTTATAGAACTATAATAACATGATGTAATTTGAAACCTTTCAAAATCTACATTGTTAGCATTGTTACTCTTTTATAAATAGATATTCCTATTGTGAATCTCTATTATTACAAAGAAGAGAGCTACTATGATCAGAGTTACCATACATACTACCATAAAAGTTGCTTTAGTATGTAACTTTAAAGGAAACCCATTGCAATGTGCGGGGTTTCCCACTAGTATTAACTTAATTGTTGCCTAAAGAGAGTTTGGAAGATGAACATTGGTTAGATCATCTATGATTCATGTTATCTATCGAGTATGCAACTCGCGTCATTATAAAAAGTTTTTTTATTTTTTTATTTGACTATTGATACAAAAAATAAGCAACTAATTTTCCCTAATGGATGATGATTAGTGACAAATGCTCTCTAAAGGTCAACTATTAGCTTCCTATCTAACGGTGGTTATGCCCATCCCTTGTTGTGTGGTGGTAAAGGTGTTTGTGTTTCAAAGTAGAGGTTGGAAGTTCAAGCTTCATAAGAGGCAAAAAAAATATTTAAAAACCAACTTCGTCATTTTGTGTGTGAACGCATGGCACTTTTGTAGTTGTGCTTTTTATCGAGGGTATATTCGTCATTTTGTGTGTGAAAATATGGCAATTACGTAATTTATTCTTTTTATCGTGTCGTTAGTTTCTTTTACTGTTTTAACGTGTCCGCCGCAACGCGCGAGATCTCTTGTTCGTTCTATTATTTAAAAACCAAGCTTGGGAATAGTAACTTACTTATGTGGGTTGTTGATCTATGTTTGGACGGTTGAGATTTTCCTCCTTCACATCTTATGATGTCTTTACACATTTCATTAAAATAATTATTATTGCATTCCCGTAAATGATCAGATGGGTGTTTTTAGCCTCTTAATAAACCTCTTAATCATTCAGCATTAAGAGTGTTTGTTTCGACTAAAAAACATTTGAATGGTTCCTGTTGCTACAACAAATAATGGTCTGGGGATGGTCTGAACGTTCTAAGGTTGTCAGGCTTCTGACCTCGTCTACTTAAAGGGTCGAACCTGTAGCAAGAAAGAACTCGCAAGAAGGGATACACCGGTCTTTGGACCACCCTCCGACGCTCAACATTAGTAGATTATCCAACATAAACATGTACATAAGTAAATGAACAATAAATATGTAGATACGTATATGTGTGAGTATGAGATGTAGAGAGTATAATGTTAGGAGGAAGTGATGGTCGAAACCCAACGGTTAGCTGGGAGCTGGTGCGATATCATGCTTCCTAACTCAATGGTTTGACGTGGCTGTGAGAACCGATTTGGTTATGGAACCGGCATAGTTGTGGGCTTCTAGTAATGTATTGCAGCAGCTTGCATGCTTGGAGGCTTTAAGGCTTTGGCCTGCTGCTGCAAGTAACTCTAAAGAGAGTGTTTAGAGAGAGAGAGAGAGGGAGCGAGAGATAGGGGGTCTGTAAGGGGAGACCAATCTGACGGAAAAAGAGGGTTTGCCCCTCTATTTATAGTAGGGGATGGGTTAAAACCCTAGTGGGCTTATTTGTTGGGCTTGGGCTTGGCCCAATATATTAACTAATGATTTTGGCTAATTGGGATATTGGGCTTGGCCCAATGCACACCCTACATCATCAGCCCCTAGTCTAGTTTGATGTATACATGCATGTACATTAGACTAGACTTAGATTATTCACTATCTTTGCACTTTCTTTCAACTTGTGTTTCCTCATATCGAAAACAACACATAAACATAATGTTCAAGCATAAAAGGCCTTAAGGGCCATAAAACCTAGAAATTGTTCAAAGGCCTCCAAGGCCACAAGCAACCAAAAGAACCTTGAAAGGTTCCCACAAGTTAAGATGTTTACAAACCACAAGGTAATATTGTCTAAAATAAATGCTAAGAAAGCTACGAATATATGGCATAAATCACTTAAACCGCAACATCAAAAAAAGAAAGTTTTGAAGCTTCAGCCTCCTTCATATGTGGATCTCATACCTTAGATTTTTATACCTTCTTTTCCTTCTTAGAGTTCTTGCCACCAGGATCAACCACCACATTCGAAGCTTCCAGGTTTGCATCTTTGGAACCATCGTTGCCTTCGTCGAGCGTCTCCTCACTATCTCCAAAATACGATATCTTCTTGGATAAGGACTTGAAGATTTCAGCACATACGGCCTCATTGAGGCTGGGAGGTTTTAGTTCCTGCAAAACGGATAAAGGCTTACCAAAGCAACTGGACACCTCTCCCATGTAGGGATAGGTTAAACGCTCCATCTTGAGGACTGAGGCTTTGAAGATGTAAATAGCTTGGGGCTGATAGAAAGAGGACTGCTCTAAGGGTTGCCCGGCTTCATGCGCCTTGTAACCGGCAAGATAATTAAGATGCTTCCCATTGTTGAGCAATTTTGTATAAACATCTCCCAAAGCAGAATTGAACTCAGTGGAGTGAAGGAAATACGTGACAACCTGTTGAAAGCTCTGATCGATCATCCATTGGTTATCCCTAGTTGCCTGGGCCAAAGAAGCCTCCAATCGTCATTTCTCCACTAAAAAGGCCTTCTTTTGAACGTCTAAAGCAACCCTGTCAGCTTCAACCTTCGCCTTATTAGCCTCATTAGCCTCATACCTTTCCTTCTCAACCTCCTATTGCTGTTTAAGCTCATCAATCATAGACACAAACGCCTTCTCCTTTGCAGCAAAACCCTGGGCTCCCGTCTTCAAAGAAGCAATTGAAGCTTTTATCCTATATTTCTTCTTTGAAAACTCCTAGTACTCTTGCATTCTCTTGCGAAACCTTGAAACACCCTCCGGATCATAGAAGCAAAGCTACAAGCACCCATCATCATTTTCAACAACAACAAATCATCATCCATCGTCTCCAACGAGTCATGAATACGCGGACTCGCGGAGGAGCAAAGTGGGTCAAAACATCCTTACAAATGGATGAAAACTTAAAGTTTTCCCTAACATTCACACTCTAACCAGGAACATAAACATCCTCACCATTAGTACTCATTGATCCTTCTACACTCTTGCCAGAAGAACCTTTGGGAACAGGCATAACAACCTTCTTACCCTTACAGTTGCCTTTCTTGCCCGAAACCGAAGGCAGCTTCTCGACCACATTGGACTGTTCTCCCCCCTGAACTTCTTGATCTTTCGAAGCCTCATTATCATCACTAACCTCCACTAGCTCAGAAGTAGTTGGTTGGCTAGCACCCTTCCATAAACGATGGCTTGATCACCGAGTGGAAGGCTTCGAGGGATCCGGCTTGGTAAACCCTTTGACATTAGGAACACCCACATAATTCACACCATCATATTTGCACTTATCGGTCTTAGCAATGGCATCTTCACCATGTGTTGCTGCGACATCCTCAAGCACAACATCGGAGGCATCATCACTTTTGATAAAGTCAATGGCATACACCACTACAATAAACAAAGAAAAGCATAAGATTAAAAAGATAATAGCAAGCCACAGGATAAAAAGAAATTCATACCCTAATCACCCCTCATAGGCACAGGATCTCGATCTGGTTTATCCCATACAATGCTTACACCAGTTAACACTAAGAGAGGTTCAGGAAAAGGCCGAAGCCTTGTAGAGCACTCCTCAAGGTCATCCAAGAAACGTTTATCTAATTCTGACTCAGAGGGTTCAAGTTCGTTCAAAACGACATCAAGTTACCTCCAAACAAGTTTAAACGGATGTATGGACTCAGACACCAAAAAGAAGCTATCTTTCCAAGTACCCAAAGTGGTGACATAGGAAGATATTAATCAAACATCGATCTGTGAAGTCTTAAAGATGAACCAATCGCCATTCTTTGCCAAGTGAAAGAATCGGCGAAACGTCAATAGGTGGGATCATAACCCAAAGCATGGCATAACACTTCAAAATGAAGAACCCTAGAAAGACCATGTGGGTGTATTTGCCCAAAAGATATATGATAGTATTCAAGGATGTCAAGAACAAAGATGAAAAACAGATGACGAAGGTTGGAAAATTCAAAATGACGACAATACAAAGCAATAAAACCGGCAGGGCATTGATCAAATGACTTGTCTAACCCTGGGCGACTGGATTAAATGACAGATCAATCCCTCACTCGAAGAAAAAGGCCTCAACCTCTTCATGGGGAGGTAAGAATAGCTAACATTCAAATCCTTTTTATCACCCGTCGCTCCGAAGGATAATCAAAAGAAGAAAAAAGGGAGAGAAACTAACCTGTTATTAAAGAAGATAACCAAGAAATTATGCTTGGAAGGAAGGAAAATGATTTAAGTAAATGAAGAGGTTGTTAAAATAATAACCGTTAGGCATAATGATGCCTATAAGTATTAAAAACCGCCACCTGACATATTGACACCTGTCCCATCAAACCTCAATTTCGAAATTCAAATCCAGAGGCTTCACCGCCTAAACCAATGAAGGCTCGAAGCCTTTTAGCAATAAAAATGTTGTGCAAGAAGTTAGAAACATTCGAGCCTACACCACAAATACCTCTGAATTGGGGGGCTGATGGCGTGGGTAGCTCAAGCCTAAAAAATCTGACTATAATGCACAATAGCTAAAAGGTTAAAAGCTCAAATGGTTCAAAAGCAAGTAGTTGTCATCAGCAGCAAAATGAATAAACAAGTGACTTGTTTTGTCACACTTTTTGGGTTGACTCTCCAGCTCAGGACTCAGCCACCACGTGTGGAGAGTTTACATCTTTACCCGCAGGTCCAAAGCCTTCCATATGCAAAATGAGAAAGTCCCTTGTTGTAGCCAAGGATTGAGTATGCTTCCCTTCTCTTTTAGAAGAACTTTCTTCTATAAAAGTTGGCTTCCTGATAAACATAATCACTCCTTCCATATCCTCTCTTCTCTTTAGAAGATTATGCTTCATGCATAATCTTTTCTTCACACATCACATCTAATAATAATAATAATAAAAACATAATAACAACAACATGCTGGTTTGAATCTTCTTCAAATAAGAATCTCAACAAACAAAAATAACAAGATCCTACCTACGTGTTGCCAACGTGGGGGGACCCCATGGCCTGCGTTAGGCTAACCGAAACCCTTCAACCATTTTTCTCTCAGAGAACTCATCACTATCGTTGGTCTTATATTTGTTGTAGCAATAGTTCCATTAAACTATTAACCATTCTGCTAATAAGGGGTGCCGAACCATCTAGACCCTCTTAATGATTCATGACTTATTTAGACATATCCTACCAAACAGTCGCTAAATATGTCTTATTGTATTGCATCTTTTCATTTACAATTTAGAGTGGGGTTTAATAATTAATAGATAAAATTGCAGAAAACGTCCTTTATGTTTACCCAAAATTGCAGGTTTAGTCCTTTAACTTTAAAAGTTGCAGGATACCTCCTTTATCGAACTTTTGGTTGCAGGAAACATCCTTTATGCTAACGCCGTTTGACATTGTCGTTAGATGCCCCTCACATGCAATGCATGTGAGGGTATTTTTGTCATTTCAGATGCTAATTAAATTTTAAAAATAAATGCTAATAAATACCCAACCGTCTTCTTCCTTCTCTCATCCCCTGTACACACACTCATCCCCTGTACACACACTCAGTGAACAAACACGATGAAGGCAGATGAAATCAGGGAGTATATGAAACCCAACCGTCTTCTTCTTCGTCGCACTGTATATGGTAAGTTAAAACCCTAATTTTTTCTAAAATTTTTGAATGTTAAAACCCTAATTTTTTGTAATTAACCTGTTAAAGTTAAAACCCTAATTTTTTCTAAAATTTTTGAATGTAGAAACGTATGAATCGTTATTCAGTATTAATATGCATCATGGAGGGTTTTTCAGTTGATTTGAACGATTTAGGGTTTTTCAGTAGGATAAATTGTTGGATTGTGAACGATTTAGGGTTTTTCAGTAGGATAAATTGTTGGATTGTGAACGATTTAGGGTTTTTCAGTAGGATAAATTGTTGTTGTTGTTGATTATTGTTGTTATTATTATTATCCGAATAATAATAATATTATTATTGTTATTGTTGTTAGGAATGGCGATTGAAATTGAAGATGATGATGATCCACCGGATCCAGCAACCGAAGACTTGACTTTCTATTTTTAGCGGAAAACGGAGTGCAGGCAAGGGATCCCCGTTGGGCTGTACCAACAGATGGACGCCATCAACACTGTTGCAGATGAATCAACACTGTTGCAGATGATGACGGTCGTCGGGGTGCAGGCCGGGGATCCTTTGTCTGTTGGAGAAGAACCTGGATGGGGTGCTCTTGTTAGTTAAACCAACACTAACAAGAACTCCGGATCAGGTTCAAATTTTGCAAATATGTGTTTGAAGATCAGGTTCATCAAGCACTACAGATGAACCTGGATGGTAATTTTGTATGTAGGAGGTTGGTCTTAGTAGGGTTTAGGGTTTAGGGTTTATGTATCTAATCATATTTTGGGTCTTGGTGAATTAGTTTGCAAATATGTTAATGTAAACTTTGTTTTATGATTAATGTAATGGTTGTTATGATTAATGTAATGGTTGTTATGATTATTGTAAACTTTGTGTTAGTATGGTGTATGATTATGGTTTGTTAGTGTTTGTTAATGGGTCAAAATGGGTAAGGTTTTTTTAACAGGTTTGTTATGGTAGCAGGTTATGTTAGCAGCTTTCTTAATGTTGTTAATGGGTCAAAAGGTTATTCAATGCAATCTATATGGGTCAAAATGGTTTATGAGGGTTTGTTTTAGTAACAGGTTTGTGGTTATGGGTCAAAATGGGTCATGAGGGTTTGTTTATGTAACAGGTTTGTGGTTATAGTTAGTATACAAAATGGGTCAAAATGCAGCCTTTTGTAACTGGTTTGTAACAGAGTCATCATCCAAATGGGTCCCAAACATGGTCATTACATTAACAACTTCCAAATTGCATTACAATAACCAAAACAGTCATTACATTAAGAGATTCCAAACCTAATTTCCTAATTTTCATTACAATAATAACTTACAAACAACAACCATAACAATCATCCAAGAAAAAAACAAGTATTTCTTCAACTTTGCAACTTCAGTTTCAAGCTTCTTGTTCGAATCCTGAAGGTTCTTGTTTGCAGATCGTAGGTCATTGTTTGAAGCTATTAACTCAGTGTTTGAAGATCTTAGTTCATTGTTTGAAGCTATTAACTCAGTTTGCAGATCGTAGCTCATTGATTGATGAAAAACCTTAGCTTCAGCCCATCCAATGAAACCTTTACCACATTCAGATGCCTATGAACATTAAATTAAAACAAGTTAACTACCTTGTGCATAATACATATCAGATTTAGGGAAAAACTTACGTTAACAGGACATGAGTAGAACCTTCGACCAGGGTTTTTTGATGTTCCAGAGGTCCTGATTACTGCAGCCCTACCACAAACACAGTAGACCGACGAATTAGGGTTTGATGTGTTTGATGATGTCTGTGAAGCCATCTTTGATCGATGAATATAATTAGGGTTTTTTTGATGAAACGAATTGGGGGGCGGGAATGTTTTTAATTGTTAAATTGTTGATGTTGTTAATATTACAGAAAAGGTCCTTTAAGATGATGATTGACGAAAATACCCTCACATGCTTGGCACGTGAGGGTAACTTAACAGCAGAATTTAACACCGTTAGTGGTAAAGGTCGTTTTATGCAACCAAAAGTTCATTAAAGGATGTTTCCTGCAACCAAAAGTTCGATAAAGGAGGTATCCTGCAACTTTTAAAGTTAAAGGACTAAACCTGCAATTTTGGGTAAACATAAAGGACGTTTTCTGCAATTTTGTCTAATTAATAACATTCATATTTCATTTTTTTGTCTGTAAGTAATTCGAATTTCTTTAGTAAATTTTAAGAGTGAATATATTATTTATCTCTATGGCTTTGCATGATATGAAATTCAATATTGAAGTGAAGAAAATGATTGCAAAATCATTTTTTTTCTTTTTTGTTAAGCTTACTGTGAAATGTGTCGGTATTTGTTATCGTCTTGACTTGGTTATTCTTTTCTACGATAATGTTTTATGTATCGATTCAAATTTAATAAGTTAACATTCAGCAACGTGCATGCTTGGCTCAACATTTTTACATCATTTTTTTCGGTTCACAATATCCCGCCGCAAACGCACAGATTTCCCTTGTATATAAAAAAAAAAGTAAGGTGCAATTGTGCAAGTGATGGCCATAACGCGGATTAAAAGAAGCTCATATACAATTTATACAAAACTCAAGCTTTTTAATATATTTAATCCATCACGATAATTTTTACTTTACTTTTTATTCATTGCCAGATCAGCTGTATCAGGTTTTGTGTCCCTAACAGGTCGACACGATAAGCCCTTAACATGTTTCGTGCCTAAACATGTTAAAAACATGTTAACATGTTAAGCATCCGTTAAGACATGTTAATAATTTTATTTAAAAAGGTGATATATGGGGTGGAGATATACGATATACATATGTGGATTAAAGATAAAGGAACCACAATTTGCAATTTTCAAAAGAGTACAAACATATATACCGTTAAATCATTCATCATATTCCTTCTCAACTCCATTGTCCTAGTCCACCGTTGCCATCATTTGTCAACCGTCCCCGTCCGCTGTCTCCCATCACCCGTCCTCCTTCTCAACCCTAACGTCGCTCAGTCTCTCATTAATAGGTTTGCGGATACGATTTCAGGGTTAATGTTTATAAAACAAGTTCTTATCTTATCGCGTCTTATCGTGTTAACATATTATAAACAGATTCGTGTTCGTGTTTCGAAAAAATTATCGTTTCGTGTTTACTTGTTTCATGTTCGTGTCTTAACAGTTCATGTCTGACACGATATGCCAACCCTAAGCAAAAGAGCTAAGGGAGGGGGGCAATTCACTAGTATTTTTTTCAACTACACTGATTTCTACCAGTCCTGCACTGCCACATCACTTAACTAATTCACATCACTAAAACAAATTTTTGGAGGCACCACTTCACTTAGTCATTTATGTATTTTTCATTTAAATATAGTAAAATATATAAATTTGAAATTTTATTTTTTTTCATTTAAAAAAAATAATAAATGCAAACCAATACTTACCACCAACCGTGGCAGAACGGTAATATGATCGTAGCCAACAGTTGGTTTTTAAATGCAAGCCAAAACCACCACCGTCCTTATCACTTTTACCCTATAAATACCCACCGTACTCATCAAAATAAGCCCATGGTTACCATATAAATCCACTCGAAAATGACACATTGGAATGAAGAAGAGAAGATCGCGCTGGTGATGTGTTACAAAGACGTCTGAAACAACTTTGCTTTTCAACCACAAAACCATCACCGCTTAGGGTTGAATCCGTTTGGGAACCGTGTGTTGGCAGAGTTCAACCAGCTAGTTGGTCAAAACGACCGCACCACCGAATCCCTAGCACGAAAGTGGACAAATCTCAATAACAAGTGTGTATAGTGGGACGCCCTATGTGCAGCCACCATGAGGAAACACCCTAATTTTGCTGAGAATATGACAATCCAGCTCAAACAAGTAGACTATGCAGCTAGGTACTACAACAATTTCAACCATTTTCGGTATGACAATTGTTGTGTTAGGTTAAATTATTATGTTTTGTAGTTAATTTATGTTTTTCCTATAATAAATTGTCTGTTTATGTAATTTTAATATTTGTAATATGTTTAATATTAATGTTTAGTTTTTGTTTAGTATTTATTTTGTTGATTTTTTTTTTTTTTTTTTTTTTTTGTAACCATTAGCATTTTGGAGGTTGAAAATTAATTGGAATTTCAAATTTTACATGATTTTGTAACTGTGGCCAAACTCACGGATTCCCTTCCCGGTCCCACTACCAACATCACCGGCGATCGTATTATCGTGCTGGTAGTGAGGTTACTTGAGATACCCGGGTCAAATACGGTGAGCGGTCCATGCCCCCTAATAACTAAAGGAGTTAGACTCAAATTCAAATGAAGTTATTTACTTTTCCATCAGTAGACCAAAACACACGGCATATATAGACATGTCACCTACCGTGTATAACCCACTCATTATGGGAAAATTGAATTTTATAAAATGACAACACAGAGATATGTAAATTCCTCCACATATTGTGTGACAAAAAATGTCCTCCACATATTGTGTGACAAAAAATGTCCTCCACATATTGTGTGACATAAAATGTCACTTTTCTATTGTGAAAACATATGGTCATGTGCAATCCGACAACATAATTGTGTGATTCAATGACACCTGCCCAAACAGACTATAAGTAGACATCTATGTATTTGGGTTTACATAATCATTTACTCGTCACAAGCTCTAGTTTTCAATTTTGAGTGAAACGCTTATGTTTTTAATTGTACACAACCTTGTGCCTCCTTTACTAAAGTCCATTCTACAGGTTTTGTAAGATACTCGTGAGGATGGTTGATGATTATTATTATTTCTTATATGTTAATTGGCAAGATGGTTTGTTGTTGCCAATGATCACCTCTTCACGCGGTGGTGCTAGGTCAACAAAGATGGAGGTGGCTAAGGAGGCGGTTAATGTGGTAACTAAGCCTAGCATAACATGTCAGACACGAGCTGTTAAGACACGGACACGAATTTAGGTAAATACGAACATGACACGATAACTTATCATGTTATTTTTTTCCAAGCACGAACACGAACTTATTGATAACATGTTAACACGATAAGACGTAATGAGACATAAACCTACTTATAAACATTAAGCATGAAATCGTACCCACAAATTTCTGAATGAGACACTAAGCGACACCGACATTGAGAAGGAGGACAGGTGATGGCAGACGGGTGACGGTGGACGAGGACAATGGAGTTGAGAAGGAGCGGGAAGGATGACTCAACGGAGTATATGTCTGTGCTCTATGATTTAGAAATTGAAAATTAAGGTTCCTTCATCTTTAGTCCACATATATATAAGATATACCCCCACCCCATATATAACGTTTTTAAACAAAAATTATTAACAGGTCTTAACGGGTGCTTAACATGTCGACCTGTTCAAGACACGAAACCTGTTAAGATAAACACGAAAAATGTTAAGGTCGTATAGGTTCGTGTCATGTTATCGTGTCCTGTATGAATTAATTTCCTACCCTAGTGGTAACTAGTTGAGGGTAGATGTTTTACATTAAATGTTGTGTCATAAGCAATACAAATTATATCTAATCCTAAATAATACTCCCTTCGTCCCAATTTAAATGTTCTGGGTCTAAAAACACACATTTTAAGAAATCTTTTGTTTGTATGTGGTAAAATGACATTAATATCCTCAAAAATGGTGATTGTGTTTTTGTCTTTTATGGGCAAAACTGGAAATTGCATTTCTATTTTTGGAAAAGGGACATTTAATTTGGGACAACCAAAAAAGGAAAGAAGGACATTTAAATTGGGACGGAGGGAGTAATAATTATAACAATTAAAATAATAAATATTATTTTAGAAATCTATACTTATTATAGTAGGAGAGTTTTGAGTGACACTGATGTGTTGCTAAATGCATCACATTTATCGATGGGTTTTTAACGTTGTTAATTTGTTTTTTGTGAGTCTTGGATATGTTTTATACTTATTAATGTACTCATGGTTTGCAGGTGTTCGTGTATTAAAATGATAAAAATGGGCTAAAACGGACAAGAGATGAGCGTACCGGTGAAACAAGAACGAGAATTGAAGAATGTCATATTTCAGGAACTTTCGTGGCGCGCGAAAGTTTTGAGGAAAATCTTCACGGTACGCAAAGGTTAGAAAGACAGTTATACTGTTAATGAAATCCTGAAATTGCCAAAAATGTCCCTCCAACATTCTGAACTTTCACCGCACGTGAAAGTTATGCAGCAAACTTTCGCGGGACGTGAAAGTTATGCAGCAAACTTTCGCGGCACGCGAAAGTTTTGAAAACTTTGAAAAAGGCCCATAATGATGTTTAAAACCTAATCAACCATCATTACTCGAAAATAATTAGTTCCTAAGCTTCTTGAGGGCGATTTTGAGCATCTTTAGCAGTTCCATTCATTCCGGTTGATGCCAAAGCATCCAAACCAAGTTTTGAAGCTGAAATCATGAATATGCGTGGCTAATCTTCTCGCGGTTCTCTCGTGGTGAATGATTCATTTATTTTATTAGTTTTACTATGTTTTATGTAACAACCGGCAAAAATAAGGTAATTCCGTACTAATTAATTAACGTAATTAACGTAATTAAATATAATTATGTGTTGATTATTTAATTGAGGCCTTAGAATAATAGCAATTCCCAAATAATGCATAGGAATGCATGTGTTTAATGACAAAACATGACGGAGTCATGTGCGAATAAATCTATCCGGTATGGACACTGGCGATTACCCGGTAAAAATAAAATAAGCGAAACGAATCCCGGACAACCGGAATATAAAACAAAACGTAATTTCACAAAATATAATGAGTTTTGGAACTCCAAAGCCATACGTGAAAGCTTATTACACAAATCTCCCGGTAACGAATAAAGCGCGCGTACCGCACCCGATACGCGCCTAACTAATAAATTCACCCGGCAAGAGCCCAAATAATTTATCAACGCTTAACCCGGACCGTAATTAAAGGTCATTGGTGATATTTTTAATATCCGGTTGACGCGCGATAAAAGCTCGAAAAATACCCGGACGAGACCCGAACAACATTAACTTAAACATAACTAATAATGGGTATAAAAATTAGCAAAGTGGGTCCCACAATACACCCCATGGGGGCCGGCCCATGGCCATACAAAATGGAGATAACTTGTGTTATTTAAAATAAAATCATTAGAAGATATTAATCATAAGCTTGCATGGGTATTCATTGGACACAAGAAACCAACCCAATCACCTCTCTTCTCTCTCTAATTTTCGGCCCACTTGCATCACCCACAAGATTTTCCATAATTCATAATATTAATAAGCCAATCCTAGAGGAGCTAGAGATGTTAAAAGATTTGGAAGCTTTTTATATAAACATAACACTTATACTTGATCAAAAAAAAAAAGAAAACTTCTTCTTCTTTCTTCCTTTTGGCCGTGAGCTACCCCACCCCCATCAAAGATTTTCTTTCAATTTTCATACTAATAAATCACCTCTAAATCATCATCCATCCAAAACCCATTGTGTGTTTCAAGAGCTTGGAGCTTAACCCATTGGAAGAACACACTAAACCCCATCCAATCCAAGGTTCTTGTCTTCCCTAGCCTTGAGCTAGTTGTAAGTATTTACCTTGTTTTGTTGTTAATGTTCATGTATTGTGTTCTTGAGAGCAAGTTGTACATTGATGGGTTAATGTGGTTTTGAAATATAAAAGTTAGTATATGTCATACGAGAACAAAATGGATGAATGATGATATGGATGAACCTTAAAATTGTTAATGTTAATAAAATGACTAATGAAATGTGAAAATAATGACATGCATGTAAAGAGGATGATGATCAAAACATTATTTATGAAAAAGGTTTGAAAGTGATGAAAAATGGTTTTGATCATCATAAGATGACTAACTAATGTCAAAAAGATGGTAAAATGGGTTAGATGATCTTGCATGTAGAAATTTCATGATTAAAGTCTACTCACTTAGATGAGTGAAAAGTTGGTGTTTTGGATAAAAGTATGAAACAAGCATGTTAATAGCATCTAGGATGGATTATAAGACTAATGGAAGTGGAAAAATGTAAAAAGAATCAAACATGTGAAATATGGATTTTTAAAGTTTACTAAGTTGGATGAAAATGCTAACTTAAAAAGATTGGATGAAAAATGCAACAAGTATAAGTTAAAAGACTAATATTGTAACCATTGGAAGTTGATGGACTAAAATAAAGTATTTTAGGAACTTTGGTCCAAGAACGTGTTTATGGAAGTTTAGTGTCAAAAACATAAAGAATAGTTTTCCAAGTATAGTTTTTGGTAAACTTGAACAAACTACTTAAATGCATTTTAAAAATGTATTTTTATAAAAGTAAGAGTTTTATAAAAATAAGTGGTTAAGTTGAGGTTTTTGACAAGAATAAAGGTTTTGTAAAATATTGGACGAGAGTAACAACTTAAAGAAAACTTGTACAAAAATGGATACTTTTATATAAATGGGAATATAAAAGTATCGGAAACATTTTTGGGATACAAGTAACTAGTTGTACTAAAAATATAAAAGTATATTTTCTTCAAGTAAAATACGTTCGGAATTGGTAGTATGAATAATATACCATAGAACGGATAGTAGAAGAAAATGTGGAAAAAGTTAACTAATGGACCTAGTAACATAAACTAACGATGACGTATAAGCGGACAAACTAGAGAAAAATGCCATAGCGGCAAAACGTGAAAATATATATATTTTAGGAAGTAAAATATATATAACATGGGTGAAACTTATGCAACACTTTCCTAAGTGTTGGAGCAAATATTCGTGGGAGAAAAACAAATGAATTAAAACGTTAGACAACGTATGAACTTAACAAGGAAAACGCACACATTGATATATAGATACATACTTGTCTCGACGAAATTTTAGTATATCTATTTAAATGGGAAAATAGATACGCGAGAAGGAAAACCGAGACAAGTAGGTGAAGTATATCTACGAACGTGTAAGTCCCAACAAATCCTAGTATGTTTATTTAAATGGAAAGATAAACGTACGGCATGGTGAGTTGAGTCGGGCGTTTAAGATAAAGAATCGAACGACAAGAACTTAGCATATTTATTTAAATGGGAAAATAAATATGTGGCAAAGTGAGTCGGGTCGGGAGATAAGAATACATTATATTGAACGATACGATCCTAAGTATAATTATTTAAATGGGAAAATAATTATACGTTAGGAAGAGTTGTGTCGAGAATAATAGTGTACATGTTACAAATAATATTAACAAGATTAATATATAAAGAAAAGGGTAACCCATCGCCAATGGACCTAGGATGCGCGTCTAATTAAACGGGAATTGGGATAACACGTGGTCGGGGAGTTGGGTGTACAACTTGCCAAGGCACTCGCACTATAGGTGTGGTGACTTATACGCCTAGAAACATTTGTAGGTACGAGACCACCAAATTTGCTATTTACTTCTTTGAGCCAAGCACAGTTTCAGGTGAGTTTCACGGCCCCATCTTTAAACTATTTTAACGTTTTCGGGGGAAAGATATGTTAGGGAAATGTATGACGGGTTGGTACTTGAGTTATGATCGCCACTCGGGGTTGAGACCTCACTACTATAATCATTAATTCAGAAAAGTGAAACCGAAGGAATATTTGAATAGTACTATTGGTGCCTGACAAGGCCCACCCCTAATCGATAGCGTCGATTATGCATCGGCGTATGCCTGGGGTGCACGTATTCTGAAATTAAGTCGTAAGGATACCGAGTAACGACTTGGAATGGGGCATTATTGTTGTCTTGGTTTGATTATAGGCTCAAGTAGAATTATAGGAACTTGCAACTCCTGTAAATTGTCATAACATGGAAAATTCCCAAAAGTAATGATTTGATAACTAAAACCTGTGAACTCACCAATATTTATATATTGACGATTTTAAACATATCTTTCAGGTAATTGATGAATGATGGAAAGCATGGCGAGCTGGGTCGGGGGAATCTCTTAATGGGACGTCGGGTGTTATGTAGAGGCTTCATCTCTTTATCCCAAGGAATTGGGATATATATATGAGAAGCCTCCTTATTTCAATTAAAAACAATTTTCGTTTATGTATGAATAATATGACATGATTTGACGTCTTAATAAATGACCCGTTTCTTTAATTACTTATGATTTGCATTAATCTTGGCTTTATCCATTTGAACCGTCGCGCCACGTGTTTCCGCCGTAGTCGTGGTGTGACAGAAAGTGGTATCAGAGCCAAGGTTATAGCGAATTAGTTTTTAAAAATCTAAACTATAACCGGATTTGGTTCAAAAAGATAAGGCTTTCAAAATATAAATGCAAAATGCAATTAAGTATATTTTCAAAGAACATTGGGTATGAAGAGATTCCGACCAAGCTAGCCATGGGTATTGATATATGTTACTTTAGTATTAGAAGTAGGAAGTTTACTGAAAACGTACTCCCTAATCTTCTAATAAAGAATATATAAATAATAGTACGGTTCTTTTGCCAGGGATGTCGAACGCTGAGAATGGCGCACCGAGTTTCGATAGCAGCATCCAGATCTTGTCGCCCCCACCGATCGAGGTGGTAGTGCTTGACCTTGAGAGTGATGACATGGAGGTAGACGCTGCCATTGGAGGCATGGAGGACGAGACTGACCCCAGTGAGGACCCGAACTGGGCCCCCGCTGGAGATGACGTGGTCGCAGCAGCTGACCTACCGATGGAGGAGGCACCGCAGGCCGACTTACCACTAGTGCCGATACCGACCGCACCACTGCCGGTACGTCCCATCCGAGCTGTCAGGGATTTCCCTGTAGGTTGCGCAGGTCCGTCGCAACCAGCTCCCACTGGATCAGAGACCGTGGAGTCTCCCTACAGATGGCGTACCCGCGCTGAGCGTGAGCCACTACCCGCCCCTCACATTCCCGTTCCCCCAGGCATGATGCTTGTGCCTATCTCCCGGGGACGGAACGGGTGGATATCGGACGACTCTGACGATGAGTCAGTGGCGTCTGTGGACCACATAGCCCTACCCATACCCCCAGCTGCTCAGGAGGAGCCCATTGCTCCAGTGATAGAGCACGCCCCCTCTGACCCGACAGCCTTGCTCGCCTTACCAGAGCCCGTACCAGAGGAGGGGCCAGCCTCCGCAGGGCACATACTTGAGGGTAGCTCAGCCCGTAGCTCTGAGCTGCACCGAGCCGGTATGACGGCATACGCTACTGCGAGCCCACCTACCCCCACCGTCGTGGCATCCACCCCGGAGTGGACCACAGTGACACAGCCTCTCATGGTCTCGATGGCCGATCTTATATCACCCACCTCAGCCACCATGACATTACCCATTACCACCTTTCCCATGTTACCACCCCTCACTGAGCTACTGACAGTACCCCCACCCGCACCATTCACCATGGGTGCAGAGACCCCCTTCCTGATGACACCACCTGCACCATACCCTTTGGGTGCAGGAGATCCATACCAGATACCACCCCACTTTACTACTGGACCACCGGGCTTTGCCCAACCCTTTCCATCACTACCGATACCAGATATTGTCGGCCCATCCCAGCCGACTTACCCTGACATACCTGGGCCGTCACAGCCTCATGTGATGACCCCACTGTCCGGACCAGCATGGTCCACTGTGATCTCCTTAGAGAGGGACTTCCAGACCCTCACAGACACAGTGCAGCGCACTGTGAATCAGATGGAGCAGCAGACACGACTGATGTGGGCCAGGATCATCGACTCCAGAGACGCACTAGCATACTACGCCGAGGAGTTACTACGCATGGACGCACATTGTGGGATTACGGGCGATGCGCATTTTGCTCATCGCCAGTTCTTGTACGATCGCATCATGGCGATCAGCATGTCCATCAGCATGTATGCCCCTCAGTACCAGTACCCACCACCACCACCACCACCACAATAGAGAGACACACGAAGAATCTTTTGAAGACATGGTAGTAGTAGTAGTAATGATAGCATAGCACGGGTTATAGCACTCGTCTACATTTTTGCCTAGCCGAGCGGGTTATGCCGGTATTTGACATTATGTTTCTATGGTATTTCAAGTAACGATGTATGAGGGATGTATCCCCAAATTTTGTTATTACAAACAATCATGTACTCGTGGTAATTGAAATTAATGAGAATTATGTTATGGTGAAATGTGTTGTTATGATTATCTACGATTATTATTACTTGTCTTGTAAATATTGTGATTTGTGATGGTATGGTGATGTTGTGTTGATTATTGTGTTTATGTTCTGAGTTGTTGGTTGTGCTATATATATATGACGATGTTGTATGCATGATCGTCAAATTAACCTTTAATAATTTATTATTGAAGAAAAATGGCACCATCCACTCGTAGCAACAGCGGAAACGGAGGACTACCTGCAACACCCGAGGAACTTGAGGCACTAGTCTCTGAGCGCATAGCTCAAGCAATCGCAGCACACGATGCCGCACGCACTGAGCGATCGCGGGATAGGTCCGGGAGTGACCGACGCGAAACCTCCCCCAATGGTAAGAGGGTTATAAATAAATGTAACGGGAGATTTTTAAGAAACTCCTAATTCATAATAACATGCTACCTTATTATTGCAGAAATGGCCTCGCGAGAGCGTGGCTGCACCTTCAAGGCTTTCCTGGACTGCAAGCCATTCAACTTCGGTGGCACCGAGGGATCCGTCGGACTAATTAAATGGTTCGAGAAAACTGAGGCGGTGATCCGCATCAGTAGCTGTACTCCCCGTCAAGCGGTTATGTATGCCACTAACCTGTTCCTGGACCAGGCACTAACCTGGTGGAACGACCAGGTACAATCGCTAGGGGATGATGCTGCCTACTCCATGTCCTGGTTGGAGTTGAAAGAGCACATGATCGCTGAGTACTGCCCTGCAAGCGAAGTACAAAAGCTGGAGACTGAATTCTGGAACCACGCTATGATCGGATCAGACGTAACTGGGTACACATCCAGGTTCCATGATCTGTCACGACTGGTACCTCGTCTGATTACTCCGGAGAGCAAGAAGGTGGAGCGATACCTATTCGGGTTGGCGCCACAAATTCGCGGCATGGTCACTGCTTCCAAACCCACGACCATGCGTGAGGCTATCGATCTCGCTATGAGCCTCACTGAAGACGCCATCCGAGTAGGCACTCTAATCCGGAAAGTGTCAGGACTGAAGCTTACTGAGTCCAGCAGTGTAGAGGGCAAGAATGTGGGTACAAGTTCAACAGTTGGGTTTAGTGATCAGGGAATTAAGCCAAGGTTCGGGAAACGCAAGCGTAGTGACGGGAAAAAGGACGGGTCATCGGGTGGAGCGAACAAAAAGGGAAAAGGGTATGTAGCCACGGGACGTGGAAATGGCGGAAGGCCAGGTTATCAGGGAAAGAGTGGGATAATTTGTGGAAAGTGCCAGCGCACAGGACACAAAACAGAGGAGTGCAGGTCAGGTGCACAGAAGAGTGGAGGAGCGAGGCCCTGTTTCTCGTGTGGATCGCTCGACCATTGGAAGAGGGATTGCCCCAAGCTCAACAACCAAGCCCGTGGGCGGGCGTTTGTGATTGGTGCCGGTGATGCACGACAGGACCCTAATGTGGTCACTGGTACGTTCCCTCTTAATGGTCATTATGCTTCTGTATTATTTGATACTGGCGCTGATTTTAGCTTCGTATCTGTCGAGTTTAAAAGATTACTTGGGCTAAAAACTAGTAAACTAGACACACCGTATTCTATAGAATTGGCTAATGGGAAAACTATAGAAACCCGAGAAGTAGCAAAAGGTTGTAAATTGGATCTCTGTGGTCGTGAATTTGATATTGATCTCTTACCGGTAGTACTGGGTAGTTTTGACATAGTCGTTGGCATGGATTGGTTATCCGCACAACGTGCGATCGTTGTCTGCAACGATAAAATAATTCAGGTTCCCCTCCCGAGCGGTGAAACTCTGTCGATTCAAGGGGAAAGGCGTGGGACGCCATTACGAATTATTACCAGCATGAAGGCTCGAAAGTGTTTGAGAAAAGGCCTTATTGCATTCTTGGCACACGTGGTAGATAAGAAGGCCGACGAGCGAAAGTTAGAGGACATTCCGATAGCTAGAGATTTCCCAGACGTGTTCCCAGAAGATTTGCCGGGGTTGCCACCACCTCGACAAGTCGAGTTCCGCATTGACCTTGTTCCTGGAGCTGCACCCGTAGCGCGATCGCCATATCGCTTAGCTCCATCCGAAATGCAGGAACTATCCGGTCAACTGCAAGAGTTGTTAGACAAAGGCTTCATAAGACCAAGCTTCTCACCTTGGGGAGCTCCTGTCTTATTCGTAAAGAAGAAGGACGGCACTTTTCGAATGTGCATTGACTATCGTGAACTAAACAAGTTGACCATCAAGAATCGCTATCCTCTTCCCAGGATCGACGATTTATTCGATCAACTTCAAGGATCCAGTTTCTACTCCAAGATTGATCTGAGATCCGGCTATCACCAGTTACGTATCCAGGAAGAAGATGTACCGAAAACGGCGTTCAGAACTCGTTATGGACACTACGAATTTTTGGTAATGCCGTTCGGATTGACCAACGCACCAGCAGTTTTCATGGACTTGATGAATCGTGTGTGTAAGCCATACTTGGACAAATTTGTCATTGTCTTTATTGATGACATTTTGATCTATTCGCGCACTAAAGAAGACCATGAGAATCACCTTCGGTTGATCCTAGAGGTACTACGCAAAGAGAAGCTCTATGCAAAGTTTTCAAAGTGTGACTTTTGGATTCGAGAAGTTCACTTCCTAGGCCACGTGGTAAATGAAAAGGGAATACACGTCGATCCCGCCAAGATCGAGGCTATTAAGAATTGGGAAGCCCCTAGAACTCCTACCGAAGTGCGACAGTTTCTTGGCCTTGCGGGTTACTACAGAAGGTTCATCAAGAACTTTTCGAAGATAGCACAGTCTTTGACCATGCTAACCCAAAAGGACAGGAAGTTCGAATGGACGGAAAAGCAAGAAGAGGCATTTCAACTGCTAAAAGACAAGTTATGTGGCGCTCCGATACTATCACTCCCCGATGGTACGGAAGACTTCGTGGTTTACTGTGACGCCTCTCACCAAGGATTGGGTTGCGTACTAATGCAACGAGAGAAAGTGATAGCATATGCTTCCAGACAACTGAAAGTCCATGAGAAGAACTACACTACACACGATTTGGAATTGGGTGCAGTAGTGTTCGCACTCAAGATATGGAGGCATTATTTGTATGGAACCAAGTGCACAGTCTTCACAGATCATAAGAGTTTGCGACACATTTTCGATCAGAAGGAACTGAACATGCGACAACGGCGATGGGTTGAATTATTAAACGATTACGATTGTGAGATAAAGTACCATCCCGGTAAGGCGAACGTTGTGGCCGACGCCTTAAGTCGCAAGGAACGGATTAAGCCATTGCGTGTCCGAGCTTTAGGTCTAACTATTCAGACGAATCTGACTGACCGAATTCGCGAAGCTCAGATTAACGCTCTTAAGCCCGAGAATGTCAAAGGTGAAAGACTACGGAAAATGGTTGATTCACTGGAAACGAAGGCGGACCAAACCTTGTATTTCATGAATAGGATTTGGGTTCCAGTGTATGGAGGTTTACGAGAACTAGTATTGGCTGAAGCTCACAGTTCTCGATATTCGGTTCACCCTGGTGCAGACAAGATGTTCCACGATTTGAAAGGATTTTATTGGTGGCCGAACTTCAAGAGAGATATAGCAGCTTATGTTGCGCGGTGTTTGACTTGTGCAAAAGTCAAAGCCGAGCACCAGAGACCATCCGGTTTGCTCCAGCAACCGGAAATACCGGAATGGAAGTGGGAACGGATTACCATGGATTTCATTTCCGAGTTACCCAGGACAGCGAGCGGCTATAATAAGATCTGGGTAATTGTCGATCGATTGACAAAGTCCGCACACTTCCTTCCAATCCGCGAAACGGATGGACTGGAAAAGTTGACCCGTTTGTACATCAAGGAGATAGTATCTAAGCATGGTGTGCCTACATCTATTATCTCCGATCGAGATGGTCGCTTCACCTCAAGATTTTGGGGAAGTTTGAACGATGCCCTTGGTACTCGCCTTGACATGAGTACCGCATATCATCCCCAAACCGACGGGCAAAGTGAACGAACCATCCAGACCCTAGAAGATATGTTACGAGCATGTGCAATCGATTTCAGCGGTAGTTGGGATACACACTTACCACTGGTGGAATTCTCATATAACAACAGTTACCATACGAGCATTCAAGCTGCACCTTTTGAAGCTCTATACGGACGTAAGTGTAGATCTCCACTATGTTGGGCTGAAGTTGGAGAAAAGCAACTAACCGGGCCCGAAATTGTTCAAGAAACAACGGACAAGATCTTCTTGATAAAGGAACGCCTCAAGGCGGCCCGTGACCGACAGAAAAGCTATGCTGATATGAGGCGAAAGCCTTTGGAATTTCAAGTCGGAGACCGGGTCCTACTAAAGGTGTCACCTTGGAAAGGTGTCGCGCGCTTTGGAAAGCGCGGGAAGCTGAACCCACGGTATGTTGGACCGTTCGAAATCTTGTCCAGAGTAGGCCCCGTAGCATACAAGCTCAAATTACCTCAAGAAATGAACGGTGTACACGACACGTTCCACGTGTCAAATTTGAAGAAGTGCCTATCCGACGAAACTCTCATCATCCCTGCAGACGAAATCCACGTCGACGATAAGTTACATTTTGTCGAAGAGCCAATCGAAGTAACCGATTGGAAGGTCCAAAAACTAAGGCGCAGTAAGATCAGGTTGGTCAAAGTGCGCTGGAACGCCAAGCGTGGACCAGAGTTCACGTGGGAAAGGCTGGACCAGATGAAGCAAAAATATCCCGCCCTATTCGAGAAGACCCCTATACCGGAGGAATCGAAGTGAATTCCGGGACGGAATTCTCTTAACGGGGGGAGAATGTAACAACCGGCAAAAATAAGGTAATTCCGTACTAATTAATTAACGTAATTAACGTAATTAAATATAATTATGTGTTGATTATTTAATTGAGGCCTTAGAATAATAGCAATTCCCAAATAATGCATAGGAATGCATGTGTTTAATGACAAAACATGACGGAGTCATGTGCGAATAAATCTATCCGGTATGGACACTGGCGATTACCCGGTAAAAATAAAATAAGCGAAACGAATCCCGGACAACCGGAATATAAAACAAAACGTAATTTCACAAAATATAATGAGTTTTGGAACTCCAAAGCCATACGTGAAAGCTTATTACACAAATCTCCCGGTAACGAATAAAGCGCGCGTACCGCACCCGATACGCGCCTAACTAATAAATTCACCCGGCAAGAGCCCAAATAATTTATCAACGCTTAACCCGGACCGTAATTAAAGGTCATTGGTGATATTTTTAATATCCGGTTGACGCGCGATAAAAGCTCGAAAAATACCCGGACGAGACCCGAACAACATTAACTTAAACATAACTAATAATGGGTATAAAAATTAGCAAAGTGGGTCCCACAATACACCCCATGGGGGCCGGCCCATGGCCATACAAAATGGAGATAACTTGTGTTATTTAAAATAAAATCATTAGAAGATATTAATCATAAGCTTGCATGGGTATTCATTGGACACAAGAAACCAACCCAATCACCTCTCTTCTCTCTCTAATTTTCGGCCCACTTGCATCACCCACAAGATTTTCCATAATTCATAATATTAATAAGCCAATCCTAGAGGAGCTAGAGATGTTAAAAGATTTGGAAGCTTTTTATATAAACATAACACTTATACTTGATCAAAAAAAAAAAGAAAACTTCTTCTTCTTTCTTCCTTTTGGCCGTGAGCTACCCCACCCCCATCAAAGATTTTCTTTCAATTTTCATACTAATAAATCACCTCTAAATCATCATCCATCCAAAACCCATTGTGTGTTTCAAGAGCTTGGAGCTTAACCCATTGGAAGAACACACTAAACCCCATCCAATCCAAGGTTCTTGTCTTCCCTAGCCTTGAGCTAGTTGTAAGTATTTACCTTGTTTTGTTGTTAATGTTCATGTATTGTGTTCTTGAGAGCAAGTTGTACATTGATGGGTTAATGTGGTTTTGAAATATAAAAGTTAGTATATGTCATACGAGAACAAAATGGATGAATGATGATATGGATGAACCTTAAAATTGTTAATGTTAATAAAATGACTAATGAAATGTGAAAATAATGACATGCATGTAAAGAGGATGATGATCAAAACATTATTTATGAAAAAGGTTTGAAAGTGATGAAAAATGGTTTTGATCATCATAAGATGACTAACTAATGTCAAAAAGATCGTAAAATGGGTTAGATGATCTTGCATGTAGAAATTTCATGATTAAAGTCTACTCACTTAGATGAGTGAAAAGTTGGTGTTTTGGATAAAAGTATGAAACAAGCATGTTAATAGCATCTAGGATGGATTATAAGACTAATGGAAGTGGAAAAATGTAAAAAGAATCAAACATGTGAAATATGGATTTTTAAAGTTTACTAAGTTGGATGAAAATGCTAACTTAAAAAGATTGGATGAAAAATGCAACAAGTATAAGTTAAAAGACTAATATTGTAACCATTGGAAGTTGATGGACTAAAATAAAGTATTTTAGGAACTTTGGTCCAAGAACGTGTTTATGGAAGTTTAGTGTCAAAAACATAAAGAATAGTTTTCCAAGTATAGTTTTTGGTAAACTTGAACAAACTACTTAAATGCATTTTAAAAATGTATTTTTATAAAAGTAAGAGTTTTATAAAAATAAGTGGTTAAGTTGAGGTTTTTGACAAGAATAAAGGTTTTGTAAAATATTGGACGAGAGTAACAACTTAAAGAAAACTTGTACAAAAATGGATACTTTTATATAAATGGGAATATAAAAGTATCGGAAACATTTTTGGGATACAAGTAACTAGTTGTACTAAAAATATAAAAGTATATTTTCTTCAAGTAAAATACGTTCGGAATTGGTAGTATGAATAATATACCATAGAACGGATAGTAGAAGAAAATGTGGAAAAAGTTAACTAATGGACCTAGTAACATAAACTAACGATGACGTATAAGCGGACAAACTAGAGAAAAATGCCATAGCGGCAAAACGTGAAAATATATATATTTTAGGAAGTAAAATATATATAACATGGGTGAAACTTATGCAACACTTTCCTAAGTGTTGGAGCAAATATTCGTGGGAGAAAAACAAATGAATTAAAACGTTAGACAACGTATGAACTTAACAAGGAAAACGCACACATTGATATATAGATACATACTTGTCTCGACGAAATTTTAGTATATCTATTTAAATGGGAAAATAGATACGCGAGAAGGAAAACCGAGACAAGTAGGTGAAGTATATCTACGAACGTGTAAGTCCCAACAAATCCTAGTATGTTTATTTAAATGGAAAGATAAACGTACGGCATGGTGAGTTGAGTCGGGCGTTTAAGATAAAGAATCGAACGACAAGAACTTAGCATATTTATTTAAATGGGAAAATAAATATGTGGCAAAGTGAGTCGGGTCGGGAGATAAGAATACATTATATTGAACGATACGATCCTAAGTATAATTATTTAAATGGGAAAATAATTATACGTTAGGAAGAGTTGTGTCGAGAATAATAGTGTACATGTTACAAATAATATTAACAAGATTAATATATAAAGAAAAGGGTAACCCATCGCCAATGGACCTAGGATGCGCGTCTAATTAAACGGGAATTGGGATAACACGTGGTCGGGGAGTTGGGTGTACAACTTGCCAAGGCACTCGCACTATAGGTGTGGTGACTTATACGCCTAGAAACATTTGTAGGTACGAGACCACCAAATTTGCTATTTACTTCTTTGAGCCAAGCACAGTTTCAGGTGAGTTTCACGGCCCCATCTTTAAACTATTTTAACGTTTTCGGGGGAAAGATATGTTAGGGAAATGTATGACGGGTTGGTACTTGAGTTATGATCGCCACTCGGGGTTGAGACCTCACTACTATAATCATTAATTCAGAAAAGTGAAACCGAAGGAATATTTGAATAGTACTATTGGTGCCTGACAAGGCCCACCCCTAATCGATAGCGTCGATTATGCATCGGCGTATGCCTGGGGTGCACGTATTCTGAAATTAAGTCGTAAGGATACCGAGTAACGACTTGGAATGGGGCATTATTGTTGTCTTGGTTTGATTATAGGCTCAAGTAGAATTATAGGAACTTGCAACTCCTGTAAATTGTCATAACATGGAAAATTCCCAAAAGTAATGATTTGATAACTAAAACCTGTGAACTCACCAATATTTATATATTGACGATTTTAAACATATCTTTCAGGTAATTGATGAATGATGGAAAGCATGGCGAGCTGGGTCGGGGGAATCTCTTAATGGGACGTCGGGTGTTATGTAGAGGCTTCATCTCTTTATCCCAAGGAATTGGGATATATATATGAGAAGCCTCCTTATTTCAATTAAAAACAATTTTCGTTTATGTATGAATAATATGACATGATTTGACGTCTTAATA
The DNA here is from genome assembly GCA_032199755.1 of Ambrosia artemisiifolia. NCBI lineage: Eukaryota > Viridiplantae > Streptophyta > Magnoliopsida > Asterales > Asteraceae > Ambrosia > Ambrosia artemisiifolia. Next base: position 6,353,133 of record CM063515.1, on the reverse strand, counting down.
AATGACCCGTTTCTTTAATTACTTATGATTTGCATTAATCTTGGCTTTATCCATTTGAACCGTCGCGCCACGTGTTTCCGCCGTAGTCGTGGTGTGACATTTTATACCTAGTATTCGGATTGAATTTTGTGAACTGGATTCAATTGTATGTTTGACTGATTTAGACAATTTGGTTTCTTTGCATTGATACAATATATCACCATTTCTCGGTTTTCTTGCACTAAGAATAACTTGATTTTGTATTTAGTGTTAAGATAATTGAATTGGGTTGAACAATTTAAACATGATCATGTCTATGTGATTTCCAAGATAGATTAATTACAGAGTAGCTTTAAAATTACCGAACCAAAAACCCGAAGTGACCGTTTTTCATCATATTATTGTTTTAAATCACTTTTCAATCAATCCTTTTAAGCAAGCAAAGCAACATTTAGTTAAAACTTCATGATTTTATTAATTTTTCTATTAGTGAAAATCATAAGCATAAACAAACACTTTCCACATACTCCATATGGATTCGATAACCCTAAATCCTATATTACAGTTCGTTGTAGCTAAAGAGCTAGTTTTTGTTATTGTTTTTATTAGCCTTCGACACGTGATCAAAATAAGAAAAGGTTATGTGTCAACCATAGAGGTGTACAAACAATGCCCGAGTGATGTCATGCTGATATCATTAATTAATTAAATAAAATGTTTATATATATATATATATATATATATATATATATATATGTATGAATCCGGATCATTTGAGAACTCTCATGAGTTGTGAGAACTCAGGAACTCACTTTATAACCACATACTTATTTTAATAAAAAATGAATATGTGGTCTAGAATAAAACAATAATAAAATAATGAACAAAATATTAATATACTTACACGGGGGTAAAAATCCTTTACATTGGTATAATTTGACGTAAATTAATGTATTTTTTTTAATTTATTTTACAGCGGGGTTTACGTGTTTTCACACCAATGTGCAAATTTTTTTTTTTTGTATTTTACGTCGAATTCTTACAAGTTCTCAACGGATCCTAACCCACATATATATTAACATTTGTCAAGTATCATTTAAACAAAGAAGTTTGACAGATGTTATCAACATCTTTTAATCTATATTGAGTCGCCAAAATTACAATATATTAATTAGCAAACCTAATGAATAGTAAATCTAAATGAATAGTAAAAATAATCCTATTTTATTCGTATTATCTTATTTAAAAACTTTTTTTAACTATATTATTATTTTATTCATATTAGCTATATTATTATTTTATTCATATTATTTTATTTATATTATTTTATTCTAAAACTTTATTATTTTATTCATATTATTTTATTCACCATTTGACCTCCGGTTCGCTTCTGTGTGAGTTGTTGTGTACCCATTGATGATGACTAAATACATGGCTTCTGGGTGAGGTTAAGTCGAATGATTGTGGGTTTTCATCATATTGGTTGAATTTTGAATTAACATATTTGTTACGGAATTGAATGATAACATATTGGGCATTGAGTAAGTTTGTTTAAATATTGAGTTTAGAAAATCCGCATTAACGCGTCATGTGAAAAACGCGCAATGCGCTTATTAATACACCTAGTTTGAATTTAGTAGAGGGAAGTTTTAAATTAGCATAGGGGAGTGTGATTCATTAATTATTTTGCAGTTCATCTCTTGATTAATCTAATGGACACAATCATTTCTTACACTTATGACAAAACACATCTATTGTACAGGAACCCCACCTTATATAGTAGAGGTGAAAGAAAAAAAAATCACTTTTTGCATAATAATTTTTCCTAAGACTAAACCCACCCTCTATTATTTGATTTTAGAGTAACTATTACATGACATTGTGGATTTTGTTTTTAAACTTTGTTTAGAATGGGTTAACTTCATAAAAGTGTCATCAACTATCGTTGGGTTATGTTTATTGGTAGAAATATTTATGACTTATTTATTTTATCACGTAAAGTAACACTTTAAATCAAATACCAATAAAGGAAAAAGAAGTCCATGCTTGTTATTATATTAAAATGACGAAAACATCAAAATATTAACATGTTTCATTTTACTATATGTCTATATATGGTGGGTCTTGCGGAACAGATCACCTGGCATACCGCATATGCGGTGCATATACGATAAGAAAGAAAGCATATTCCGTTTGAAAGTGTTTAGCTTAAAAGGATCATTCTTTGAATCTAACTAGGTGTATAAACATACGCGCGTTGCTCGTTTTTTGTATTTGTTTTTTAAAAAAAAAAAACAGTGTTTCAAACCGGAGACCTCAAAACACACAAATGCACTACAAACCACTTCAACACCAAGTCATTTAGTTAATTAATTATTATAGAATCATATCTATTTATAAATAAATAGTGTTGGAAAAAAATGTCATATTTGAAACGGGTTTCAAACCCAAGACCTCAAATAACACACATATACCACAACCACTCCACCACTACCTCATTTTGTTAATTCTTATTGGATTACTAGCAGGAGCCCGCGCGTTGCAGCGGGACTGCACGTTGTTTGGTTAATCGGCTCGCTGTTTGTTTTCTGCTTGATTTGAAGCTCTGTCTAAACGGTGAGAAAAGTAAGGTGACAATCTATGCCGGTTGGTTAAAGCACCTAAGTAATAATAGTTACATTCGAGGCCCTACGTGTGTTTCTGGTTCAAAATTTGTTTATGCGGGTGGGATATTGTATTGTGAGCTTGCACGTTGCAGTGAAGTCGACAATTTATAATTTACAGCAGCGGGTGTTGCCGATCCTCTTTTGGTGAGCGTAACATAAACGTATTTCTTACTTGTTAAACAATCAAAATCCATTAACTAATTGTCAATCTACAAAAGCTAAACAATAAAAATCATTCTAATTCTAATTCTATCTAATTGAAGTTCGCACTCTAGCTATTTTTGGGAGGAGATAAACTGCAATATCAAAGAAAATGTAAGAAAGACCACCTTATATTTTTTAACATGGTCAGACATCCGGTCAAATCTATGGCCACTGGTTTATCAGAGCGACTCCTTATACGTTTCAAGTAATTAAGTAAATAATAAAAGCACCATCATCATCTTACATTTTAACGGAAGTTACTAATTCTTAATTTTTAAGCAAGTTTGCTAACGTGTATAACTCGAAAACATTACTCCAACCACTACTAACACACATAATTAACTATTCTAAATCACAAAACATGAGAGAACTTACATTCCAAAGGAGCACCACTTGGAGCAGAAGCTCTAAAAAATCCTTTATTACTATACAAATCAACTTCAACAGTAGGAATTCCTCTACTATCAAGAATTTGCCTAGCCCTAACTTAGTAATCGCCGAATGAACATCTTCACTTAGGCTATGTATCTGAATTTAAACAATTACGTTTCGTTTTAAACATGTTTTATGATGTAAATCTGTGGTGGCGGTCAAAGGTGTGGCAACATCACGTTTACAATTCAACAAGAATATGGTACAATCGGGTGGTAAGTGTTTGCGATGGTGGGGACATGAGGTGTAGTCATGGGTTGTTATGGTGGGTTTCGTCTTATATATATATATATATATATATATATATATAGAGAGAGAGAGAGAGAGGGAGAGAGAGAGATAAGAGGTATGAAGGTGTTAAAACCGAATAGGGATATCGAAAGAAGCACAGTGATTGAAGATGTGATCAATCGCACCCAATGGTGGTTTAAAGGGTGTGTTGATGGAAAGGAGGTGAATAGTTGTTTCTGCAATGAGGAGGCACTGGAAGGGGGGAACCGACATAGATGTGTGTATATACATAGTTAATGAGGGTCTTAAAAATTAAAAGAGTAAATTACAAAAATCGTCCTTTATGTTTATAGCATGTTGCAAATCATGTCCTTTAAAAACATAAATTACAGAAAACGTACTTTGTATTTACATGTTACGTACTTTGTATCACCCACCACCACTATACCCTCACATGGGGTCCACTTGCACATATTTAACAAGAAAAGTTAACTGAGTTAATATCAAAGGATATAGCATGTAAAGATTTGTAAACACAAAGTACGTTTTCTGTAATTTGTGTTTCTAAAGGACATGGTTTGCAATTCGCTATAAACATATAGGACGGCTTTTGTAATTTTGTCAAATTAAAAAAAACAATCGTCTTAAAAATGCATCAATGATATATATATATCAAAAACAAAAAAATAATTAATAATAAAGAGATTATAAATGAAATTTGACTTGTATTAAATTTTCGTATTACATTTGTCTTACCAATCTAGTGAAATTACAATTTTGCCCATATAAATAAATATGAAATGACGATGTTGCCCGTTCAGAATACACTATATAGTATAATAATAATAAGTATAGATATGTATAAAAAAAGACTCAAACAGGTTATTAACCCAAGACCTCAAAGAACACATAATAACCACAAACCACTCCACCACTACCCTATTATGTTATTTATTATTAAACCATATGTATTTAACATAACAAAATGAATAAAATAATAATAAAAATACTATTCAAATCACTTGTCTGTTAGTAGTATATATATATAATTATATCAAAAAGAAATAGTAGCACCAGTGCATTAACAAAGTCGTTTTGATAAAATTTTAAAATTATACAAAATTACAATTTTATCCTCCATATATAATATAATATAGTTAAGTTAAAGTTAGATTAGATTAGTTATATTGTATCTTCAAAAAAGTTCCACTACATTTTCTTCACTATATATATCACTCGCGCTGTATAAAGTAATACTATGTGTTGTGGCTCACTTTGAGCACAAACTCTATCTTTTCACACCACGACAACTAGCCGTTGACAAGGCACCAGATAAAGGAAGTTGCTCGTTCACCTGACCCTGTTGTGGCTCACCTTGACCTCCCACGCTAGCAGCCCCTTAAAAGAGTTGTTGCTCTCCTCTCCCTCCCACGCGAGCACACTCATGCCAGCTCGCTCGCAGCCTCCTCCTTGTCGTGTTTGCGAGCCACGTGACTTGTGACTCACTCGCGCTTGCTCTACTCACATACCACAACACATATCCTAATAGGTCTATTGTTATTTATTCGGATCAAAACTGGATTAGATTTCTTGTCCGAAATGGGCTTGAATCGACTCATAGTCCAATCCATAACCTATGGTTAAATGAGCCACTTTCTCTTGTAACTGGAGAAACCAAACCGTTTGTATTCCATATTTGAAATTTTAAAAACCAAAACATCAATTACATGTTCAGTTTGCCATTGGGGTTGGTGGCCCAATGGTAGAAGCAAAGCTTCTAGGAACATCTAAGGGGGAGGTCATGGGTTCAAGTCCCATAAGGACTAGAAATTTGCCGTTCAAAAAAAAATTACATGTTCAGTTTGGCCCATAACCGATCTAACCTTTAAAGAAATTCATTTGGATTTGGTATAAATTTTTTTTCCCAACACTCATTTGGACCCGAAATCATGGCCCAATCTAAAATCACACAGGAAAATTCAGTTTAGTATATTTGGTGACAATCTCATTCTCATATTGGGAACAAAATACCCAATGCAAGAATCTCACCATGTTAATGATCACATTGCATATCAAATCCGAAAACCTAAACGGAGCATATCCATGATACAAGATAATCATAAAGAGCCGAACGATATGGTCACACTAGAAGAAAGCTAAAGTATCTGAAAATGCAAGACACGTTGCTCTCGGTTGTCATGTTGCGATTACTCCATTTTGAAATCCTGCCCGGAAGCATTTGTTGCACCATTTCTATTTGAGTCATCTCGTAACTATATTAAACAAGTTTATGAATTCAGCATACAAATTCATAGTCATTCATAATACTAATAAATACATGTATAAATATACCTGTTGCAGGAGTTTCTTGTGGTACCTGTAGCCCTGGTGAGATTATAAAAAAAACAGTATTATGAAACTTTAATAGAAAAAAAAACGCGTTAAGAGAAAAGTGCGACTAATTTCCTGTTGGCAACACTACAATAGGTTAATGTTTAAATTAATGTACTTTAACTACCTTGTCTGTTCCATATATGTAGTCACAGTAAGTGAAGACGGATGCAAAGTTGCTTTGGCTTTGGCCTCCAACATAATGGTGATAGTCATGATAATCCGCACCACCATAAAAAGGGATATATTTTGTTAACGTCCATGGAAAATCATACCTGCCATATTTTAATAAATAAGCACACAATATGCATTCAAAATATAGCTGTTGTTATGGAATCCAGCGACAATTCGCAATGTTAATTGCAAAAGTTTCCATAGTAACATCTATAAGAGCCCTAAAACAAGCAAACAATGTTGTGTGCCTGTTCCAGATCAGATTAAAACACGTAAACTTGATACAGTTGCTTTTTAATCTTATGTTGGTAAGATAGAAAATTTGACATTTTGAGAAGTCAATCAAGAAACATGAAAATATGAAGTGTGTTACAAACTACAGTAGATGACTGGTATACTGCATGTATATTCATGCATGATTCCTAAGTGTTTTAGAATCTAAGTTTTGTTTCGATCATATAAATATGGTGACAGATGACGATGGTTCATAAACTGAACTATGTTCTATGAAAAAGTGAAGGCATGCGTAACATCCTAAATATATACATATAAAAAAAATCCTAGTGTTTTTCATTTATGCAAATTTCTTTATTTTCTGTGTAATACTGTAATAGGTCCCATCTCCATTTCTACTTGCAATGGATAAATTAGGCCTCCAATCACAGTCTTCAATTTTTTATTTTTTTTGCAAAACATACACAAAATGGAAAGGTTTCATGATACAAAGAGATAATGGCATAATGCTATCCTTTATGGTCCACATATCCTCAAAGATTTTCCTCCATGATTAGTATGAGTCCCAAGACGCCCTGAATGATATTTATAACAACACCACCACGAGAAACTTACGGTGTCACTTACACTGTGTTTCACATATAGGCAACTTTAAAAAAAATAAAAAAATAAAACTTTGGCAAGTAAAAGCAGGGCACTTGTAAAGTTCTATTATTATACCTCATAATAACTTTACAAGCTTCTAGTTTTATGCTAAGTCCATTTTCATAATACTTGATGAAAATCAGTCATCAGAGGAGAGATTCAGATAAAAACAAAGGTCGAAAAAAGAGAGGTCACCTAAGAGAAAGATAAAAACAAGAAAGGCAGTGA